>BNST01001793.1:0-257070 GCA_019650275.1 Xylocarpus granatum | reverse complement strand
ACTGTCACTTCGACAAGGATGTTCTGGGCATTGTCCGAAGTTTGTCCCAAGGATTGGAAAACGTGCCCAACGCCTCTGGTCCGCCCACAGGGATGTTTTGGTGACGACCAGAAGTCAATCCCCGGGCTTACAAACACCCGTGACGCTCTACCATGGCCGTCGGGATTGTCAGTGATGCTATGGTCACTCTCGGAACTTAGTGCTGCAGACTGCCGAACACACCTGACCCCACTGCCCGTGAACAAGAATGTTCTGGGTCCTTCCCGAAGTTTGTCGAAGCATTGGCAAACGTGCCCAATGCCTCTGGTTCGCCCACGGGGATGTTTTGGTGACTGCCAGAAGTTAATCCCCGCACTGACAAACACCCATGACCCTCTACCATGGCCGTCAGGATTGTCGGTCATGCTGTGGTCGCTCTCGGTATCTCGTCCTGCACACTACCGAACACACCTGACCCTACTGTCACTTCGACAAGGATGTTCTGGGCATTGTCCGAAGTTTGTCCCAAGGATTGCAAAACGTGCCCAACGCCTCTGGTCCGCCCACAGGGATGTTTTGGTGACGACCAGAAGTCAATCCCCGGGCTTACAAACACCCGTGACGCTCTACCATGGCCGTCGGGATTGTCAGTGATGCTATGGTCACTCTCGGAACTTAGTGCTGCAGACTGCCGAACACACCTGACCCCACTGCCCGTGAACAAGAATGTTCTGGGTCCTTCCCGAAGTTTGTCGAAGCATTGGCAAACGTGCCCAATGCCTCTGGTTCGCCCACGGGGATGTTTTGGTGACTGCCAGAAGTTAATCCCCGCACTGACAAACACCCATGACCCTCTACCATGGCCGTCAGGATTGTCGGTCATGCTGTGGTCGCTCTCGGTATCTCGTCCTGCACACTACCGAACACACCTGACCCTACTGTCACTTCGACAAGGATGTTCTGGGCATTGTCCGAAGTTTGTCCCAAGGATTGCAAAACGTGCCCAACGCCTCTGGTCCGCCCACAGGGATGTTTTGGTGACGACCAGAAGTCAATCCCCGGGCTTACAAACACCCGTGACGCTCTACCATGGCCGTCGGGATTGTCAGTGATGCTATGGTCACTCTCGGAACTTAGTCCTGCACACTGCCGAACACACCTGACCCCACTGCCCGTGAACAAGAATGTTCTGGGTCCTTCCCGAAGTTTGTCCGAAGCATTGGCAAACGTGCCCAATGCCTCTGGTTCGCCCACGGGGATGTTTTGGTGACTGCCAGAAGTTAATCCCCGCACTGACAAACACCCATGACCCTCTACCATGGCCGTCAGGATTGTCGGTCATGCTGTGGTCGCTCTCGGTATCTCGTCCTGCACACTACCGAACACACCTGACCCTACTGTCACTTCGACAAGGATGTTCTGGGCATTGTCCGAAGTTTGTCCCAAGGATTGCAAAACGTGCCCAACGCCTCTGGTCCGCCCACAGGGATGTTTTGGTGACGACCAGAAGTCAATCCCCGGGCTTACAAACACCCGTGACGCTCTACCATGGCCGTCGGGATTGTCAGTGATGCTATGGTCACTCTCGGAACTTAGTCCTGCACACTGCCGAACACACCTGACCCCACTGCCCGTGAACAAGAATGTTCTGGGTCCTTCCCGAAGTCTGTCCGAAGCATTGGCAAACGTGCCCAATGCCTCTGGTTCGCCCACGGGGATGTTTTGGTGACTGCCAGAAGTTAATCCCCGCACTGACAAACACCCATGACCCTCTACCATGGCCGTCAGGATTGTCGGTCATGCTGTGGTCGCTCTCGGTATCTCGTCCTGCACACTACCGAACACACCTGACCCTACTGTCACTTCGACAAGGATGTTCTGGGCATTGTCCGAAGTTTGTCCCAAGGATTGGAAAACGTGCCCAACGCCTCTGGTCCGCCCACAGGGATGTTTTGGTGACGACCAGAAGTCAATCCCCGGGCTTACAAACACCCGTGACGCTCTACCATGGCCGTCGGGATTGTCAGTGATGCTATGGTCACTCTCGGAACTTAGTGCTGCAGACTGCCGAACACACCTGACCCCACTGCCCGTGAACAAGAATGTTCTGGGTCCTTCCCGAAGTTTGTTCGAAGCATTGGCAAACGTGCCCAATGCCTCTGGTTCGCCCACGGGGATGTTTTGGTGACTGCCAGAAGTTAATCCCCGCACTGACAAACACCCATGACCCTCTACCATGGCCGTCAGGATTGTCGGTCATGCTGTGGTCGCTCTCGGTATCTCGTCCTGCACACTACCGAAACACACCTGACCCTACTGTCACTTCGACAAGGATGTTCTGGGCATTGTCCGAAGTTTGTCCCAAGGATTGGAAAACGTGCCCAACGCCTCTGGTCCGCCACAGGGATGTTTTTGGTGACGACCAGAAGTCAATCCCCGGGCTTACAAACACCCGTGACGCTCTACCATGGCCGTCGGGATTGTCAGTGATGCTATGGTCACTCTCGGAACTTAGTGCTGCAGACTGCCGAACACACCTGACCCCACTGCCCGTGAACAAGAATGTTCTGGGTCCTTCCCGAAGTTTGTTCGAAGCATTGGCAAACGTGCCCAATGCCTCTGGTTCGCCCACGGGGATGTTTTTGGTGACTGCCAGAAGTTAATCCCCGCACTGACAAACACCCATGACCCTCTACCATGGCCGTCAGGATTGTCGGTCATGCTGTGGTCGCTCTCGGTATCTCGTCCTGCACACTACCGAACACACCTGACCCTACTGTCACTTCGACAAGGATGTTCTGGGCATTGTCCGAAGTTTGTCCCAAGGATTGCAAAACGTGCCCAACGCCTCTGGTCCGCCCACAGGGATGTTTTGGTGACGACCAGAAGTCAATCCCCGGGCTTACAAACACCCGTGACGCTCTACCATGGCCGTCGGGATTGTCAGTGATGCTATGGTCACTCTCGGAACTTAGTCCTGCACACTGCCGAACACACCTGACCCCACTGCCCGTGAACAAGAATGTTCTGGGTCCTTCCCGAAGTTTGTCCGAAGCATTGGCAAACGTGCCCAATGCCTCTGGTTCGCCCACGGGGATGTTTTGGTGACTGCCAGAAGTTAATCCCCGCACTGACAAACACCCATGACCCTCTACCATGGCCGTCAGGATTGTCGGTCATGCTGTGGTCGCTCTCGGTATCTCGTCCTGCACACTACCGAACACACCTGACCCTACTGTCACTTCGACAAGGATGTTCTGGGCATTGTCCGAAGTTTGTCCCAAGGATTGCAAAACGTGCCCAACGCCTCTGGTCCGCCCACAGGGATGTTTTGGTGACGACCAGAAGTCAATCCCCGGGCTTACAAACACCCGTGACGCTCTACCATGGCCGTCGGGATTGTCAGTGATGCTATGGTCACTCTCGAACTTAGTCCTGCACACAGCCGAACACACCTGACCCCACTGCCCGTGAACAAGAATGTTCTGGGTCCTTCCCGAAGTTTGTCCGAAGCATTGGCAAACGTGCCCAATGCCTCTGGTTCGCCCACGGGGATGTTTTGGTGACTGCCAGAAAGTTAATTCCCCCGCACTGAACCAAAAACCACCCATGAGCCGCTACCATGGACCGTCAGGATATTTGGTCAGTAATGCATTGTGTGGTCGCTCTCGGGTATCTCGTCCTGCACACCATTACGCGAACACACCTGACCCTACTGTCACTTCGGAAACGATGTTTTTATCGGGACATTGTCCGAAGCGGTAACAAAGGGGGATTGGGAAAAACGTTCCGGGGGGGCCCAACGCACCTGGTCCCGCGGCCTAACAACCCACGGATCTGTTTTCGGTGAACGACCAAGCCATGAACGGTCAATTCCCCGGGTTTAAAAAAACCACCGTGACGATGCTTTACCATGGGCCCGTCTGGGGCGATTGTACAAGTGATGCTATGCGTCAATTTCTCGCGGAATTAAGTGCTGCAGACTTTGCCCCTGAGCAGCACCTGAACCCCAACTGCACGTGGACAAAAGAATGATTTCTAGGGTCCGTTTCACCGAAGGTTTGTTCGAACATTGGCATACAAACGTGCCCAATGCCCCATTCTGGTTCTCGTCCCACGGGGGATGCTTTGGTGGACTGCCAGGAAAAGTTAAATCCACGCCCCATCTGGGGACCAAAAATTCATCCCAAACTTTACCTATATAACATTTGGCCGTCTAGGGGAATTGGTTCTGTCATGCACATGTCATATTTGGGTCGCTCTCGGGACTATCTCGTCCCTGCGTAACCACTAACCGAAATCATACACCTGACCCTTTCATTACTGTTCATCGTCGGGGACAAGGCTTTGTGTTTTCTGGGCAGCTGGCTCCGACAGCACTGTCCCCAAGACGGCGATTGGAATAAAAACCCTTCGGCCCAACGCCCTTACATCTGGTGGTTTCGCTCTTAATTAACAACCCCTCGGCGCACCAGGGATGTTTTATGTTTTAAACGTAACATCCTCTATGTCGGTGACGACTTATCCAGAATGAGAAGTACTAAACTAACGGTTTTTTTTTTTAAGTTTGATGTTTTCGGTGGTCACGAACCCACTCGTAAGTAATTCCCGGGTTTTTACTCAAACACCCAGTGCCCGGCATCCTCTCAAGCAACTTCATGGCAAAGAAAAATACTATTACATACAGAAGCATATCTGGATGTTCACATAAAGGTTAACAAATATAATTTCTGTTTATTTTGTGAAACTTTTCTAGGAGGGAAGTAAGGGTCTTATGATGAGTGTTGAGAAGTTCAAACCTCATGCTGGTTGCCGATTTGCCAGCTATGCTTACTGGTGGGTAAGGCAAACGGTTAGGAAGGCTATTTTTCAACATTCCAGGACAATCCGTTTGCCGGTAATGACATTCTTTTTGTCTCTAATTTATATTTGAAAATTTTGTTCCTTCAAATTTCTTTGAAAATAATTGAATGGGACCACATCTATCAAAGTTATTGGAAGTATATTTTGTATTTGCATATAGCAAGCAGCAATCAACCTGTTTTATTTTATTTTTTATTTTTGGATGATAGAATTTATTTATTGGTTGCAGGAGAATTTATATACCCTTCTAGGCAAGGTACTGGAAGCAAAGAGATTATGCCTTCAAGAAGGAAACCATTTTCCAGCCAAAGAAGAATTAGCAAGATGTGTTGGAATTACAGTTGATAAGTTGGAAAAGGTGATATTTATGACAAGAATGCCACTCTCTATTCAACAACCTGTTTGGGCAGACCAGGATACCACTTTTCAGGTAATGTTTTTCATTGTTACCACAATTTCCATCTGATAATACATAAATATACGTCTTCTTGTTGGCTATGAAAGTGGTATACATGCTTTGGAGTAGCTGGAGCATTGACTAACCGCTAAAAAAAAGATGTCCATTAGAAGTCTTTCCTTGATCACAAAGTCTCTTGCTTCTAGATCATGGTTTGTATACAAATAATTGCTGGGGAAAATTGCAAGTCAGAAGATCTGAACATGATAATGTACATATTTGAATGAACACTCTATAGGATGACATAGATATTGTTTCCACGGTGTTGAAGAAGCCAGTTAGAACCACTTAATGTGATGACTTTTAGATATAAAATGTAGAAATTCTCAAAAATAAATTAAAGGGTCAAAGGAAGAATTATAAAATTCCAGGACTAGCTATAAACTGGTGTTTAGCCTATCAATCATTTGGATGATTCAAAGGACTTTTTCCAACTCATCTTACATGAACTCAAATGGGTCATCATCTTCCTGTTGCTGTGATGACTTGACTCAACAAGCATGATATTGTTCACTTTGATGGCTCAAAATGGCATAATGAGTTCAATCTTATCCTCTCATGGTTTTGTTCTTGACATCTAGAATCTTAAACTCTTAGCACTACTTTAAGAAGTTAGAGCACGTATAAAGCATATCCTAGGCTCACTCCTAAGTGATGTGAGATTTTACAATTTGTGATGGCCTCCTTTAACTAGTATGATATTGTTCGTCTTGGCGGCTTAGGGTGGCACAGCAGGTTCGGTCTTGGCCTCTCACAATTTTGGCTTGGTATATTCCTTATAAGTGCTCTGCCTCTTTAATTAACACAAGACCTTTTGGGCCAAGAACTTGAAATCTTGAGTCTCAAAAACAAAATCGTTAGGCACCAAGCACAGTTTGTGCTTGTTGTGCCATCTTAAACCTTCAAAGCGGACATTATCGTGTTAGTTGAGTTGGGTCATTACAATTGTAACAAGGGATGTTTGGTAATGCGCTGGCATATGATATGCTAATGGTTAATGGGGCATAAACTTTATTGGAGATGTGAAGTCAACTACACATTTTGGTCTTGATGTTCTTTTCTTAAAGTTTTTTTTTCCTTTAATCCCACTACTTTGTCTGGTAAATAAATAAGCATACTAATAATGGAAGCTGTTATATGTAGAAAATTATCAATACTCCTTGTTACACTTGCAGGAGATAACTGCAGACACAGGGATTGAGATCCCTGACATTAGCGTGCAAAAGATATTGATGAGGCAACATGTTTGCAACCTTCTAAACAAATTGAATCCGAAAGAGAGGCGAATAATCAGGCTAAGATTTGGCATTGAAGACGGCAAACCAAAATCACTGTTGGAAATAGGGAACGTGTTTGGATTATCAAAGGAAAGAGTGAGGCAGCTGGAGAGTAGAGCTTTGTACAGGCTCAAGCAATCCCTCGGCAACCAAGCACTTGATGGATATGCAGATTTGCTTATTTAGATATAATAGAACAAAGATGCTTGTATTTAAATTTGTAAAGTGACCTTTAGCCAGTAGATCATGTCTTATGAGTATGAACGAGCGTACAGCAGGTTTCAAATGCAGCAAATATGTATAAAATGTAACGGTTTTCTTCATGTAGATGGGATTGCATCTCAGGGTTGTCAAGGATGATCAAATTGATGAGAGAATTCGTGATTGTCATTTCTTTATCCTGTAAGGTTTTATTTGTCACGTAAATCAAAACATCTATTTTCAGTGGTCATCAATATTCAGCGCGTTACATTGGGGACCTAATTGTAAAAATCCATTAAAATATCTTTGAATATTATTATTATTTTTTCAAAAACAGGGAGTTGCCGTTCATACAGGGTTTTAAAATAGATACACATGTGATTATTGACGGATTTTCACCCATTAGTTATTTGACAAGTGTCCTAATATGTGTCACAATATATTAAAATAAAAAATACACGATTGATTTTGATATATATATATATATAAACAAAAAAATTTTAAATAAAATAATTTTATTATATTAATATAAATAATATAATAAAATTATTGAATTAATAAAAAATATCATTAACTTTTAATTTTTTTATAATTAATAAATTTTTTTTAATTATTAATTATATAATTTATCATATTTTCAAATATACTAATCGGTGGACCACTTCCGCCAAAACTCTCTTAAAAAGTTAGTGTTAAATTAATTACGTGAACTGATTGATTTAACATCTTACTGTTTAAATGTCTAAATGTGATTGGTTAATTAATAAATTCATTAAGTCTTGTCTTTATGCGTAAAACTTAGTTAACATCTTATTTCCAAGTTGCATATGTTGAACTCTCTGAATTCTCTATGCGATCTAATGGCATCCATAACAAAATCCCATCAGCTCCATGTATTCCTCTTTCCTTTCATGTCGCCGGGCCACCAAATTCCGATGATAGAAATAGCCACAGTCTTGGCTTCTCGCGGCGTCAAGACAACCGTAGTCACCACACCACAAAACATTTCTCGCTTTCAATCCACAATCAATCCCGACCGAAACCAAAAATCTATCAATCTTCTTCTACTGGACTTCCCTTCCACTGCTGCTAACTTGCCGCCTGACTGTGAAAATCTCGACACGATTCCGTCGAGAGACCTCTCCTACAACTTCAGCAAAGCCGTCACGATGTTACAGTCCCAAGCTGACGATCTTGTCCGTCAATATCAACCCGATGCTATCATTTCTGATATGAACTTCCCTTGGACAGCTGATATTGCCCGGAAGTGTGGTATTCCACGTCTAGTTTTTCATGGAACTTGTTGCTTCTCTCTTTGTTTATCAATGGCTGCTGGGCAACATAAGCCAAACGTGAAGGTAAAGTCTGATACAGAGCCATTCTTGGTTCCTGGTTTACCTCAACCGGTTTATATCACTTTGTCTCAGATGTCGGACCAGTTTTTTGGCAAAAAGAGTTTGGAAGAATTCTTTGAGAAAATTATTGAAGCCGAGTGTGATACGTATGGTGAAGTGGCTAACACTTTCTCTGAGATTGAACCGGAATATGTAAAACATTACGAGAAGGTTACAGGGAAAGTGGTGTATCCTGTTGGACCGGTTTCTCTCTTTAACACAAAGGCTGTTGACATTGCAGACAGAGGAAACAAATCTTCCATTGACAAAGACCATTGTATTTCATGGCTTGACTCGAGAAGACCCAACTCAGTAATCTACGTTTCTTTCGGAAGTTTATATAAATTCGCTGAGTCGCAGCTTCTGGAGATTGCTTTTGGTCTTGAATCTTCAAAAGTTTCTTTCATTTGGGTTATTAAAGAGAGTAGCATGCGCGAATTTTCGCTGGAGAATTTTGAAGAGAGAGCTAAAGACAGAGGGCTTATAATAAAGGGGTGGGCGCCGCAAGTTCTTATACTGAACCACCCGGCAGTTGGTGGGTTTTTGACCCACTGCGGATGGAACTCGGTTATTGAATCAGTGACTTCAGGCGTGCCGATGATAACTTGGCCGCTTTTTGGTGAGCAATTTTACAATGAGAATTTTGTGTTGAATCATTTGAAAATCGGAGTTGCAATTGGCGTGGAGAGAGGGTTGGCTTGGGGAGAGGAAGAAAAGATTGGTGTTTTGGTTAACAGAGACCAAGTTGAGGAGGTGGTGACTCAGTTTATGAACGGTGGGGAAGAGGTTGATGAAATGAGAAAGCGAGTGAGTCAACTCCGTGAGATGGCAAGATTGGCCGTTGGGCAAGGTGGATCTTCTTGTTTTAATATTGGCCGTTTGATTGACGATCTTATAAATCAGAAAGAGAGAAGATTATCACAGAATCATCTGAACAATGACCATCAGCAGAAGTAATTAAGAAAATTTGGTTGTATTTGTTATGTTTACTAATGAAAATATTCTGCACTGTTTTTTATTATTTATTTCAGAATATATTCACTGCATTATAGAAGTAGAAATGTCAAAGGGCCGGCAGCACATCAATTTGTCATGGTCAACTCTTTGTTAGTAGGGATGATATTTTCTCAAAGGGCGGGCGGAAAATCAATTGGTCATTTAGGATAAATTTATTGGAATAAATTTAATATAAGAGATAATAATTACTATTATAAAAATAATAATAAATTATATTGTATCTACGTACATATGTGCGTATGTTTGTAGTAATTAAATTATATATTTTTAAACGATTGAATTTAATTAATTTTTTTTATACATTAAATTAAATTATGTCCAAGACAAAAATCACATTTGTAAGCGTTTCGATAATTTCTTTCCCTTCAAGAATGGTTGCTGACTTGGTGGTATGGACATCAGGGATGATCCTTTCACCCAGGATGTGCAAGAGCATATGTCCCATAATGACCAAAAATCAGAAAACAATTGGCCGTTAAGTTTCTTTTAGAAGAATTTTGTTTTTAATCATCATCAACTAAAATGAGATACATATAGAAAAAAAAACACATGCACAAAAGGAATGATTGGCATGTTTTTTCTATACTAAGCTGTAATACCTTCCTCTTCCTATTCATATAATATTTAATTATAAAAAATAAAATAAATTAAAATTATTTTTTTAATAAAAGTTATATTATATATGTATATATATTTAAAAAAAAATAATATTTTATTTATTACTCTAATTTA
This sequence comes from Xylocarpus granatum, assembly GCA_019650275.1. Classification (NCBI taxonomy): domain Eukaryota; kingdom Viridiplantae; phylum Streptophyta; class Magnoliopsida; order Sapindales; family Meliaceae; genus Xylocarpus; species Xylocarpus granatum. Next base: position 247,150 of record BNST01001793.1, on the reverse strand, counting down.
TAATAAAAATATTAACTATACAAATAATAATTGATCAAATGAATAGTATTTTTTAGAACAATTCTTACAAAATTTTTATTATTTAATTGGACATACACTGCCTACAAGAAAATAAATTTATACTTTTAGATCATGTATTTTACATTACCTCTTCACTAATTCCATAATCATTATATATATGTTTGCAAAAATATTTATAAATATATATTATTTTAAAAATATATCATCATTTATTATTTTAACCTTTATTAAAGTGTGTATGCACAAAATAATAACGTTTGACATCAACAAACATAATTTTCTTAAAATTTGTCATTTTTAAAAAATCATGCTTCGACTGTATTCTTTGAAACTACTGCTAGTTTATCTTTACTCTCTTCGTCAATTTTTTCATTATTATAATTATATTAACACATATTTCTGAACACAAGTATAGACATATTAAAATAACTTGCATTATGCTACGCATTTTCAGATGTAGATTACCATCAAAATCTTTTCATTTTTGTTCTTTTTCTCTTTCTTTTCTTAATTTTATTTTCTATTTATTTTGGACTGCTCATAATTAGAGTAATTATGGATTGTGGCTACCATACTAATCATAAACACCCATTTTTCTATTCGATTGTGTACGAATCTCGGTTCTACCACGAGCTCAACATATCCCTCAGGGTACCATGGCGAATAGCTGCTTCCTACCATGAGTTCAACGTATCCCTCTCAAGGAGCCATAGAGGATTGTCGTGGTTACAACATACCATTCTAGGCACCATAAGGACAATTGTGGGTTTAGCTTACTCCTTAAGGAACCACAATTAAAATAATAATTTCGTTTCGTCCTGAGCAACTTTGTCGATTTGTAAGAAAATTCTATTAATTCATAATTATCCTAATTATACTGATAATTCATTCTCTTCATTTAACCATATGTTGATATTACCACTTTACCTTTAACTATTTTCAAGGATATTCGTGCAATTTTATTCATAGCATATTCATATTCACAACAACTACGTATAATAAGGTTTCATAATTCCTTACTAATGTAAAAGGAACATATTCATAATTTGCTATCATACAATCTCAACTACATCCATTACACAACATACCCATCAAAATTATAACAAACCATAAACTCCAAATTATCAAAAATTAGGGTTTTGCATTTCTTACTTACTCGTAACATAGCACATTACGTAACATTAGCTCATATTATTACATAAATTCATCATACGTACATATGATGACTGAATTCCACCACTTGGATTTCGCCATATTTTCCTCACCTTCTTTAACAAAATTTATATTTCTAGATCATTATATATATAATATTATGCATGATGACTATTATTTTCATCATTCACAAACTTTCTAACAACTAAACACCATTATGGCCAAAATTTTCATAATAGTTCCCATGCATTTTTTTCTTCCATTGTCTAGCAATTTCTACATTGATACATATGTCATCATGTAAATATACATTCAAATATCAATCAAAATACAATAATTCAATATACAATATTATGACCAAATTTTCCATAATGATGTTCATACATCTTTCTTTCATTTTTAAGCAATTTTCACATTGTTACACATATCATCGTGCAAGTACCCATTTAATCATCAACCAAAATTCAATAATGCAATATTCACTATTATGACCAAATTTTCTATAATAGTGTTCATACATTTTTCTTTTATTTTTAGCAATTTTTACATTGCTACATATATTACCATACAAGTATACATTCAATTATCAATCAAAACTCTATAACTCAATATACACCATTATGGCCAAGTTTTCCATAAGGTGTTCATGCATTTTTCTTCTATTTTCTACTAATTTCTATACTTCTACAAATCCCATTACACAAGTATACATTTAATTATTAATCAAAATTCAATAATTCAATATACACTATTATGACCAAAATTTTCATAATAATGTTCACACATTTTGTCTTCCATTTTCTAGCATTTCTCTCATTTCTACACACACCATTTTATAAATGCACATTATTTTATAATGTTAACTTTACATGAAATTCACTTTTCTTTTTGTGCTAGCATATTTATATTTATTATTTTTAATTTATTTCAATTATAATTTAAAAACTACAATATATCATTAATATATATATATATGTATATATTAAACCAAGCTTAAGTAAACTGATCATAGTAAACGTAAAATTCTGCCATAAAGGCACCTCTGCAATAATATCAAACCAACTATTTATTTATGCTAATATAATTACGGGTTCATTTGATTTTTACTTCAATATCAGAACTGGTCCTCAAAAATATAGTATGGCTAAGCATCAATTATCACGCATAAAATAATATTTTTACGTACTATAATTTTAATTTTATATTTATTTATTGTTACAAAAAGGATAAATACAAAATTGTGTTAGCTTTCCATAATGCGCAAAAAAATAAAAATTTGTATTAGATTCCATTAAATTAAGTGATAGTGTTGAGAGTTGAGGATAAATAAATGATCATATTTTAAATTTAGTCATCTAGGTGATCAAAATTATTTATTATTTAATTAATATATATATTTTTTTTCATAAAGACAATTAATAACAATAATGTTAATGATAAAATAAAGAAATCAACAACATACTTGCAATCATTCATATTGGTATAACACTGAGTTCACTTAATTTTTACTTCAACATAAAAAAATGGTATATTTTGAGTGTCAATAACTAATTATAAATTGATATTTTTCTTCACATTGAGCAGAATTTCTTTTGATGTTAGAATAATAAATATTGCTATGCAGTTAATAAAAATGTTAAAATCATATTATTTTTTTAAAAAAGGGAAACCTGTACTAGCGTATTACAAAGCCTAAAATTGACAATTATTAGTTACTTAGGACACGTTCTGGACCAGTTCATAGCACTGAAATGCTGTCAACACTGTTTGTTAAATTTCTTTTTTCTCATCTTCGATTGCAAATTAGAAGTGGATTGGTCTACATTATGTCTGCACACGATACAGACCAATCACCCAAGGTCAGCCCTGTATTGGTTATTTTAATTTTTAAAATAATAATAATAATATTATTATATTTAATGAATTAAATTAATATAAAATAGTAAAAAAATTCTAAAATATAATATAGAATATGACATAATATTATAGCATGACATAATTTTATATTATATCATAACATACCATATAATTATAATATAATTACTATGATTATGTTATAAACATAATAATATTATTTTTAATAAATTAAATAAAATATAAATTATTATACTACTATAATATAAATAATAAAATAATAGTTTATATATATATATATATATACACACACATTTAATCGAATCTAACACCAAATATAATACTGGAATTAAATTTTATTTATTTCAATCGATTATAATTTAATACAATCTAATTTAATTTCAATAATATAGTTCAATATGTATTGTCAAATATAATTTTAATGTCAAAACATTGGGAATTGCTTTGCTCTTTATGGGCTAATGAATATTGGAGTTTTGGAAGCCACATGTTACAATTACAACTCACATTATGTTTAATGGGTGACCAAAAATTTGCAGAAGGTAAGTTGTGATGCTAGACCACCGCTTCTGAATAATTTTTTTTTCTTCTTCTTAAATATGAACACATTGTCTCTTTAACTAGAATGACCACTTTTGCCGATTTTTTTAATTGAAAACTACTAGAAAGGATTGTTAAATGTCATTGGAAAGGGAAATTAATTAGCAGAACTTTGTTTTTTCAACGGAAAAGGCCATAATGTATTACATATTCATAATTATAAAATAACCAAGCACGAGATAAAATCCCATTTATTTATTCTAGTAATATAATCCTAATTCACCCTTTGTCTTGCCAAAGAAGTTGATATCAGTTACTAGGCTCAGTAGCCTTGACTTCAAGGTGAGAGCCCTTGCAAACATAGTAAGCAGAGACAGGAGTATCATCATCCTCCATTACAGTGTATCCAACAAGGTCGAGAGTGATTGTATTCTTGTTAGGAATATCCCAAATCCTGCTAATTTTGGCCCTCAATTCAGCTACCAGAGTTGTTTCCTTAACCCTCACTTTAGCTTTCTGATTCTTGAACTTCACCAAAATGTTGAATTCTGGCTCACCAGGCAATGGTATCACCGCAAGAACAACCTCGGCAGACAATTTAATTTCATAATCAGCAATCTTTTTATCATTCACTAGCTCTTCGTTGTTGAACTTGAGAGTTTGCCTGCCAACGTCCACATTTATAACCCTTTTGATCTTTTCTTTGACTTCAAGAATGGTTGAGGACACGGGCATTGCGATCTCAGGGATGAACTTTCCACCAGTGATCTTCAAGAACACCATTTCCACCTGGAGAAAAGCTCACAAAATATGTATCAATTGAATTTCTTTAGCGAGTATTTTCTTGCGAGTCATAAATCAACTACAATAATATACACACACACGAACACATGCCATTGTTATATATGGCCTAAAAGCATTATTTGGGATGGTAAATTTTATTGTTCCTCACGACAAACTTTCTGTGTACGATTATATGAAGTAACTAACTCAACATGAACTGCGCATTGATCAATAATGACAAGCTCTAGCTTGGGGCATTTGGAGAGGATGATGGAAGTTTCTTTTAAGGCTTGAGACCACTGATTTCTTTACTACTTATGCAAATTACTGTTGGATCTATATCTATGATGGGACTTTGGGAAATAAATTAAGGATTTAACATGGCTAATTAATTACAGTTTTTCTATTACATCATATTTTATTTAAATCTCACAATCTCAATTAGTTCTTATGTTCAGTTGAGGATAGAAATGTGCAACGTAAAAGAGAATAAATAGTAAACTGATGAAAATACTAGAGAAGAATTGATTAATGCTAATAAGAATACCAATGGTAGCTACAACAATGAACAATTGCTGTTTCTCTTTTTGTGAAATTGAAAAATTAGTGAAAGGAAATCTTCTTAACAAAACCAAGTCTAAAATTCGTAGTTACTAACTACATAGAATTAAATTATCTTTGTTTTATTTTAAAGTATTTATTATGATTAAGTCATTTGCATTTAATTTTAGAACAACGGTAAATAATTTATATAATTATTTAAAAATTTTCTTTGAATATCATATGACATTAAACAATTAAATACTTGGATGATGTCTAGTTTATTTATTTCAAATAGTTTAACAAATTCAAAATATATAATTTTATAAAATTCACGAATTGAGTCATTTTTATAATATTATCTTTATTGAAATTTTATTTTTTTTCCTAACTATCTCTCCGTAAATAAAAAATTTTCAAATTTCTTAATTATGAAAATTTAATACTAACCTCATAATTTAATTATAGGTTACTATCGTTATATTCTATAAAATTATTTATTACTTATAACAAATTATTAACCTAAAAATTAATATAAAATAAGAAAAAACTTTATTATTCTCCTTACTTTTTTTTTCTTTTGTCTTTGTTTCTTGTCCTCTAATTTTTCAAATACATTAAAACTCCAAACACAAATAAACTCTTTTATTTATACTAGTATAAAATATCAATCCAATCTCTAATTATTTTCTATATTATACTTATATCCTCAAAAATATAATTTATTATCTATATATAAATATATAATGTATATTAAAGGAAAATAGGGTGTTACAACTCTCCCCACCTTAAAAAATTTCGTTCTCAAAATTTATACAAACTTTAAATATCAAATAATTGAGGATATTTCTCTTGCATTTCTTCTTCTTATTCCCAAGTTGCTTCCATTATTAAATGATTTTAACATAAAACTTTCATAAAAGAAATTTTTCTAGTATGCAATACTTGCTATTTACGATCTATAACTTGAATAAGTGTCTCATTGTAAGTTGGAGCAGTTTATAACATCATATATGTGTTAAGTCAGAAATATATTTGCATAGTATAGACACATGAAACACAACATGAACTCTAGACAGTGATGAAGGAAAAGGTAGTTTGTAAGCCACATCGCTTATTCTTAGAAGTATCTCAAAAGAAACAATAAATCTTGGTCTTAACTTTTCTTTTTTACCAAATCTCATAATCCCTATCATTGGAGCAACTTTCAAAAGTACCTTGTCACTTATAATGAATTTCAAGCTTTTTCTTTCATTGTCCGTGTAGCCCTTTCGTCTACTTTGAGCTACTCTCATTTTTTTATTATTTCAACTACTTCACATGCTTGTTAAATTCTCTCTAATCTTATTACTTTCCTTTCTCCAACCTCACCCCAATGCACCAGAGATCCACATTTCCTTCCATAAAAAGCTTCATAAGGAGCCATACCAACTGTAGATTGGTAACTATTATTGTACGCAAACTCCACAAGTAACAAGTATTTGTTCCAACTACCCTTGAAATCCATTACACAAGCTTATAACATAGCCTTAAGAATTTGTATAATTCTTTTAGATTGTCCATCAGATTGTAGGTGCAAAGCAATACTAAAGTTTAACTATGTACCAATGGTTCTATGTAAGCTCCGCCAAAACATTGATGTGAACTTCAAATCTCAATTTGAACACCTGTAATCTCATAATCTCATCAACATAAATTTATGTATACCTATCTATGGTGTAAGTAGTTTGCGTAGGAATAAAATGTGCTACCTTTGCGAACTTGTCAATAACCAAACAAATGACCTTTTTGTGTGTTCGATAACCTGACAACAAAGTCCATGGCTCTGTGTTCTCATTTTAATTTTGGAATTAATAAAGATTTCAATAATTTAGAGTCTCTAATATTCTGCATTGACTTGCTAACATATCAAACATTACTCAACAAACTGTGTAATTTATTTCTACATATTATTCCACTTATAAATAGCTTGCAAATTTCAATAAATCTTTGTACTACTTTAATGTATGGCATACCGAGAGTTATGAGCTTCTAACAAAATTTTATGCTTCAAGTCATAGTCATTAGGCACATAAAGTCTACCACCAAAACGCTGTTCTCCATCATCGCCTACCATGAATCTAAATTTTTCACCGACTAAAACTTCATCTATAACCTTTTTTAAATATTTATCACCCCTTTGTACTTCTTTAATTCTCTTTATCAAAATAGGTTGGAAGAATAATTGTGCATTAAATGTATGATTATCATCTCTTATCACTTAAATGTTAAACTTCTCAAAATTTGAAAGAAATTTCCTCTGAATGGTTATAAGTGTTGTCATATGTTCCATAAACTTTCTATTCAAAGCATTTGCAATAATATTAGCCTTCCTTGGGTGATAGTTTATTATCATAATCCTTAACTAACTCAAGCCATGGATGTTGCCCCGGAGGAGTTGCCTTGTTACCACTACATATGTACAAAATAATAAAAGATACATACAAATTAATTTGTATGAAAGAAACCATTAGGTTTTTATATTGATGTGATATAATTGTCTAATTAATAAAGTAGAAAAAAATATATATTAATAAAAAAAAATTTTGAAAAAAGATTTTTTTTCAATTATACTAATTGTATAATCTCATCACATCACAAATAATAATTTAATGAGATTATCTTACTTAATATTCTTTCTAATTTATATAAATAAATTAATATACCTAATAATAAATATACTTGTATATTTTCAACAACCAAACCAAACAAATAAAGTTTGGTACAACTTAGCACAAAAGCTACCGATGTAATTGACTGATTCCCTAGGACGGCCTCCTCTCATCAAAATTACAACTCCCATCACCTTAAAAAATTATTAAAAAACAAATGGTTTCAAGTCGGTCCTCCAATTCATTAGTATATTTAAACATATCATCCTCTTCAAAGTGACTTTATTTTTTTACTAATTTTCTTTCTCTTTTATTTTATTTTTTATTGTTTCTTGCTAACATTTCTATTCTCCACTTTGTTTACTAACACAACCTCGTATGTAAGGACCAAACTATGACTGAACCCAGCTAATAGTATAGACTTGAATCTAATGACGGTTGGGACATGATAGTTAGGGTGACTAAATACAAGTGAATCTAGTGACAGATTTACGACAGATATTTAACGGTCGAATATTATGGAGCGTGATGGTTTTTGATCTTCGAAATCAATGATGAATGGCGGGGAAGGCTACGGATGTAGAGATTGGGAATCCACGAATGGCAAGCTCCAATTTTGAGGTTGCCACTCACTGCAGAGTGTGATTGATGGAGGTCAGGATTAGAGGTGGATAGTTGTCTTTCCTTAATAAGAAAGCCCGTAAGAAAATTTTAAGTGAGAAAGTCTCGTAAAAAAATTTTAAGTAAAAAAATTTAATTACGTTAATATAAGTAACGTAATAAAATTATTTAATTAATAAAAAAATTTATTTATTAATATTAAATAAAAAAATTAATAAGTTATTTAATAAAATTTTTTTACTATATTAATTAAAAATAAAATTTATTTATTATTTTATTATTATTATTAATGAGTAAATTTTTTTTATTGATTAAATAATTTTATGATAGTATTTATACTAACTTGATAAAAATATTTTACTTCAAATTTTTCTTTAATTATTTTTTTTCTAAATTTTAGTTCAAAATGAATAGAATCAAAATCGAAAAATTAATCAAATTTTAGCCATGTGCATATAGCACTTGTCAATGTTGCTAAGATGTATTTACACTGAAATCGAATGTTTATTCTAATTTTGAGTCAATGAAATTTAAGAATGCAAACAATTGAAAAAAATACGAGTCTCTCTTCTTCAACCAAATAAATAAATAAAATATGAGTAATTTTTCTTCTTTTTTAAATATTTTTAAATTTTAAAAATAAACACTTTCTTTTAAAAAGAAAGAGAAACAAATGACAGGTGTGTAACCAAGTGCATTTAATTTTAGAGAGAAAAACAATGTTTAAGGGTTTGTGGTCGTACAAAAATATAAGTTGTTCGAGAATTTAGATAAGAATATCGAAATTTACTTGTAATTTAGTATTAATTTTTTATTTTGTTCAAAAACAATTTGGTCCTATAAAAGTAAGATTCAATTATAACAAAATAAGGAGAAATTAACTAAAAACCAGGGAAATAGGTAAATTTCGTTCGTTGTATCACAAGCTTCTCAAACAATGAAATCTAGAAACAGTAGTACTCTTTCTTTTTTAATTAGTGAGTAATAATTGGAGTGACTTGAATTGAATTTTTAATTTTATCAAAAACAAGAGTAACTTTGTATTTTTTTTCGAATTTTTTGTTGATTTTTTCCCTTTTTAACTTAATAAGATAATAATATATGGTGTATTTAATAATAAATAATTTAAATTATATCTTAAATTTTTAATTTATATCATAAAATATAAAATTAATTTATAAATTTTAATAAAATATAATTTAAATCGTTTATTATTAAATATGTCACGTATTATTATCTTATTAAAAATTAACAAAAAAAAGTTAAACAGAAAATTCAAATCCCAAAATAAAAAATGGTATAAAAAAAATTTCACGAAAGAGCTTGCAATGCCCCTACAATGTGAACCTTTTATTTAATTGAATATCCCTAAACAACACACACATATATTTATTCTACAAAAATATGCTCCCTAAAATACTCTTCATGGAAAAAGAAAGCAATTACTTTTTCCATATTTTCTTTTTTATCTATCACTGTAAACTGAATTTTACAATAAAATCATCCCTGTATTTGAAGTTATATTATATATATAACAAATCTAAAAGATGCTTTTCATATTTCTAAAAGTGAAACACAGCAAAAAAATTCAAAAAAAATACTTATAAATTACAAAATACATGGCCATATATTATAAAAGATAGTATATTATAAGAGGTTGTGTGCTGTAAGTGATTGTGTATTGTGAGAACTCATATTATAAATACATGAATATAACATTACACAGCTTTCTTATAATATATTAACAATATTTTACGACCATTTTGTAATACACAAATGATATTACACAATCGATAAAATTGCACGACTGTCTTGTAATATTAAGTGTGACTGTTTTGAGAAGAAGAGTAGTTTTATAGTAAGTTTACGGGATGGGATAAATAAGATAGACGTGTAAAACATATGAATCAAAAGATTTATATGTAATATCCCTATTTTCAGTGCATATCGGTCAGAAATCGCACTAAGAATATATACAATACAGCCATCGATCTTAGCTAAGTGGATTAATCAATTAAGAACTGGCAGGCGTGCTTACATGTCTGTTTGTTTACAATAACATTAACCCTAGCTAGGCGAGAACAGTTTAAAAGAAACGTTAGTGCAATGAAAATGAAATGATGCCGATAGAAGATGGTCAAACATAATTTAAGTGGTAGATCACAAGTGATGGCGACCCATCAGTTAACAGGGTCTCTTAATACCAAAGACGACTCATTCAAATTGGCTTAGCACATGGCAGGCCCCATTTTCAGTATCTGATCTTCTCTCTTTCTCTTTCTTTTCTGAGATCGTACACCATTCAACATCTTGACATTAGCGTCACAAAACCAATACAAAAACCAAAACCCTAGCACGCAAGCTACCGTTTCTCTCTCGATCTGTCTCTCTCCCGACTTCTTCTTCTTCTTTCTATCTAGTCACAGTAAATAATCACTTTTAATCTTTTAGCTAATCATTTTATTTAGCATTTAAAGTATTCTTCGTTAATGATTGGGTAAATCTTATTCATAACTCAGCTGCTGTAGGAATAACTGCTCATCTAACAAACGAAACAGTTGCATGAGCAGCTACTCCAAACAGTGCATGACTAGAAAAGGAGGAAAACACAACGTCAGCACTATTTCTTGAGCCTGTTCCACGGTCATCAATTCATCACTCTAAAACCCCCCACTTTTTTCTTCTTTCTCCTGGCAATATGATGCACCTTGCTCTGTACATAAAAGGGCAAAAAGGAAAAAGTATTCAACAGCAAATTTAAAAGGGAAAACAAACTTTGTATAAAGATATACAAAGACAAAGGTTTACTCATTCTTATTCCATCCAATCCATCACTCACCCAGCGCCCACCTTCCACCACCCCCTCCCCCCCCAAAAAAAAACAATAAAAACATATATTAATAGTATTGATAAAAGAAAGGCTGAAAGCACAGATTTGGTTAACTATAATTTGGGGTAAGGTTTTAGAAAGAAGTTTTGATTGCATTCCAGGAGAAAATTAGAAAGGAGCACTGGTCCATACTGTATGAATCTCATATATATCATATGGTATCAATCCCGACACAGCTGATGGGTTCCAATGGCTACAGTGATCCATACCTACAATTTAGAGTAGCCCAACCCAGAGGCAGAACCAGAGCCATATACCGTATAACCAAAACCAAAAGTCTCTCAATTCCTTCATTATAAATACACAACAAACTAAGCTTCTTCCTCTGCCTTTAACATTTACTGCTCCTACTTTGTAGCAGTGGTAGTACTAGTAGCTCAGGAAGATGCAGCTTAACTCATTCATGGCAGGTAAGGAAAAACAAACAAGCTTTAATAATAATCAGAATTCCTGTGATCCCTGTAGATCCTTTGGCCAGAAGTGCAGCCATCTGGTGAAGAAGCAACGCGCAAAATTCTACATCCTCCGCCGCTGCATCGCTATGCTTGTCTGCTGGCGCGACCGCGGCGAGCCTTGACCAGCCTGCTTGTAACTTATTGCTTTGTTATTGTTGATCCTTTCTAGATATAGGAGTGTGATTATTAATACAAGTGGCTTTTATAAATATATTTTTATAAATTTTGCAATTGTGTAGTTCATTTTTGGACAATTGACGTACAGTGCTCATAAAATTTAGCTTCTCAAATAAAATTGTAGATCTGTCCAGATTTGGATATTTTGAATACTCTTAAGTTGAAGTTCTATTTATGTCTTTCTTCTTGATTTTTCTGATAAACAAACAGAGGGGTGTCCGGTCTCTAAAACTGATTTCCTTTTAACAGATTAAAAATTTCTTGGATATATGCAAATTTGATTGCTCCAATTTCTCCTTTTAACTATTTCTTTTTATTTGAAGGCGCGACGAAATAGGGAGGAATGGTCTTTTAGAATATTTATGTAGGTGGGTTAGTCTATCATTCATAATTCATAACTGGTTGGAAAATATGGCTTTTTTGCAGAGATTTTGACAAAGTAATTCTGCACGTCTTCTCTACTTTCTGTTAATTCTCCAGGTTTTTTCTGGGTCTCAAGTTGTATTTGCAGCTTTTTGGCCGTCCCGATCTAATATAATGATTAATTCGTTCTTGCAAAATTTAAAGAAAAATGAATGTAATATTCTTTAAATAGAAATGCCAGATTCTCCTTTTTCTCCTGGTTCTTCACATGAAATTATAATTGTTGTTAGCAGGGAAAATGAATCTCTCTCTCCATATTTTGACCTTCCTTTCCTTTGTCTATCATTTGAATAACATGAAACTATAATATTGTAGCAATTTGTTGAAGAGAAAATAAAAAATAAAACAGAATAATATCCACTCCTCGGTACAATTCCCAGTTGCCTTTTTACCTAATGTTTTAATTCAAGTAAATCAAATGGAGGATTAAGTGACTTCAATTGATGAAACAAATGATTGATTAGACATGTTGAAACATTTCATTTTGTATTAAAGAATCAAAATGCCTGTAGAATTTTTTTATGGGAAGCATATGGCGGCATCAATTAGCTTGCTGCCCACACCTCGAGGCTTCAAATTCTACATGATTTGTCAATTTCAGGCAATCTAATCTCAAGGCCTAATGCCAAGGGAACATCAGACAAGAGCAAGCATAAATTTTAGAGTTATATTATTGTTGGGGCCATTCTTTAAATTTTAGTCTTGTGTCCTCAAATCCCACCATTGTTGCTTAAATGTTTCTCTATGTGCAACAAAATCCAATGGTCCAGATCAAATGGAGTGGTTGGCCATAATGTGATGCATTGGTACTATACGCGAGAGTTATGTATTGATTTCATCATGTACTTGGATGCAAAACCAAATGGAATCTCAAATCGGCCATGCATCTGTTACCATTATCGCAAGTTACCGGGTTGGGCACATACATACATGCCTCATTGAGCAAATTTTCAAAGAAAAATGAGCCTTACTTTGACTAATTGAAAGAGCATGGCAATGGAAAATATAATAGAGGACCGGGCAATAGAAGAGAAAAAAGACTAGTCATCATTTTCTATAGATTAGGAAAAAGCTTATGAAAGATAATATCAAATGAGAGAAAGTCTGGAAAATGACATTGGAATAGCCTACAAATTTAACTAACACAAATTAAAGATGGGTTAGGATTGAGATGCAGGTGAATTTTAATTCAACACTGTTATAAAATGAAATTATTAGATGTTAAATACAAGTGAAAGCATGTTGTAAGTATTAGTTGCTAAATAATAGTGAGTGCTTACCGAATATGTTAACTATATTAACAATAATGAAATTCTATAAGCCTACCCTCCTAAGTTTGCTGTAAAAGATGAAAAAGGAGCAGATTTACTTTAGTCGATTCATATAAAGCATTAAAAAAAAAGGAGGGAAAACTTGAACTCGAACTTAAGCAATGCATATGATCTAGGATAACTGTATGCAAACATGAAGTGGAATCTGCATTATCTCTTGACTGTAATTGTACGGCCAAAACATACTACACATAACAGGAGAAAAAGAAGAGAGTTATGGTAAAAGAAAGTTAAAAGCAAAATAAAAAGAATTGCTTCACTTCTTACCGTATAACCCAAATGAAAAGCAAAGCAAGGCCAACAGAAAATAAATAATAAATAGTAAGAGAGAGAGAGATTGTGTACCCAAAAAAGAGAGAAAGAGAAATTGTTTTTATGTTAAATGAGAGAGAGACGAGGAATTGTGCATCGTATGGGATGGGACCAAAGATGCATGGAAATGTCAGCCGACAGCGAGAATCCTTGGAGAGGAAAAGGGAGAGAGGTTGAGTAGAGTACAATCCTTGCCTGCATTTCCTCCCATACTCAGTTCCCCCTCGTGCGGCCCCTTTCATTTTCTTCTTTCGCATATGGGTTTGGCTTCGGGATCCCACCATCTTTTGATTTCTTGACCTTTCTCTCCTCTTCATTTACTTACTGCCTCACTCTTTTTTCTGCTCATTGATTTCCTCCTGCCATTTCCATGACTTATCATGCAAATATCATATTTCATTGGATTCTAAGTTTGTAACCTACTAGCTAGCTTCCTTAGATATGCATACGTGTGTACGTGTGTCTATATATATATATATATATATATATATGTTGCATGTTGTGCGATATAGTTAATTTGTATTTTATTAATATTCTCAAACCATCACATTTGAATTTATTTCTAATTAATTAATTAATAATTTTGAAAATATTTTGCATATACAAAAATTTAATTGATCATATTTAGTGACTAATAAATTTATCTAAATTTAATTATATTTTTTATATTAATTTAATTATTTTTTATTAATATATGATATAATATTATATCTTAATTAATATTGATAGAATGTAATAATATTATTATATTGATACGAGTGTTTATTAAATTTAAATTTCATAAAAAGTATTAAAATTTTTTTTAATTTTCTAACGTCTTCAACTTAATTAAGATGACAAAATTGAATCATAAAAAGCATTTGATAGGATAATTTTGAGAAAAATTAACAGGTAAAACCAAGGAATTATATGAATATGGGCTGTCAAATAGAAAGAGCGTGGGACCATAGATGCAGAGCAAACACGTGCAATCCTGACAAGGTTGAAAAATAGATGTAACCGTGTGGGTGCGACTTATAATTAATGCGTATGTGCATGCAGTAACCTTTCCACGTGGGAACGCGCAAAAGGACTGAAGAGAAGTATAAAGACCATAAGAACCGAGCAGTGAGGGCTAAAAGTTGGTGAATATGAAAGAAGCGTTTCCTTCCCTTTTCTCTCTTTTTAGGTTATCTTCTCCGAACCACTTGCCAGTTACATACTTAGTTACATTATTTATTTATTTGTGTTTTTATATAATGAAGGAAAAAGGAGTGATGTGGTGGGGTAACAGCGGATGCCTCACACACAGACATGATTGATTTTCTCTCACTCTATTGTTATTATTATTATTATTTATACGGTGTATGATATGATTTGAAATGTATTTGTTACCATCATGGTATTTGTAATGTATTTGATGATTGCCAACTAACAATGTCTCAAGTTAAGGCCATGTTTGGCTTGTTTTCAGAAAATAATTTTTTTCTTTGAATGCTAAAAACAATATTTATATTCAACTTGTAAAAGTTTGTTTGCGTGATTGAATGTAACCAATCAAAATGCAAAGATAAGGAAGTAGGAGGATGTGTTTTGGTAATATTTTTGATAGTATTAGTACATTCAAATATTTTATGATATTTGATTGAAATAGGTAAAAAAAAATTTTAAAAAGAACCTTTACAAGTAAATATATATATATTGAGAAGAAGTATATTTATAAGAAATATATTTTAGGATCTTTTTCTGTTGAATTAAGATATTTTAGGGAACTTGTATAGGAAAAATTATCTAAAGTATTTCTATATGTATGATAAAATGTGTAACAAGAAATAATTAGAACATAATTTTTATTCAAAAGAAATTCTTATAAAATATTGTAGAAAGTCATTTTGAACCATCTATTTTACTTAAAAAAAATTTTTAAAAACTAAATACTATAAAAAATTAACATTCAATCTAAAATTGATCGATACAAATTAAAAATAGTCAAATCGAAATACGCATATATCATATATGTACGTATGAAGGTAAAATTTTTTCACGATTATAAAAATTAAAGAGAGCATATTATAATTACAAAAATATCATATCAATATTTTTTTAAAAAGAGTAAAAATTAAAGATGTGTATAGAAATAAAATTTTTACACACATGCACACTGTGTATATGTGTATGTATATATATATATTATATATATATATATATATATATATTAAATTTATTATGTTCACAAATCATGAAAATATGTAATAAAATGACTAAACATGTTGCATAAATTGGTATTGGATAGCCAAACAAGCAAGTGCCAAATAATTGAAACAATCTCTCTCCCACACGATATTTTAGAGAATGGGGGTATTGGGGTCACACTTTGCTGGGATTGGACAACGAAAAACGAAACATGAGGTTATTATCAAAGCTATGAATAGACCAAAGACAACACATCACACAAACCACAAGGACAATTATACAAAGAAGAGAGAGTACGACACTAAACCAAAAGTGAGTTTATTATTTTGTGTTTTCAAAACTTTCATGTGGGGTTGTCTCCTAAAAAGTGGGTTAGTCTAATCGACACCTAACTTATTGTTATCATTATTCATCATCATTTTTCAATAAAAGAAAACATGTCTTTATCATTCACCCTGCTTCCCCTCCAATTTTTGCCCTGCTTTAATGGAGAGGAACATGACTCCCCATTCTCCTGCACTTTCTTGTCATTCTCTTTAATCCGAAACACTTGTTTGGATGACCCGACCCGACCCAATCCGTGCTGTGTGAGAACTCCCAAGTTCAAATCTTAGCTGCATTGTAGTTCATTTCAAACTTGAAAAGGATCAACGCATTTATGTTTATTATTATTATTATTTTATGACATGTTTGTAAAGGGTAAGAATATGCATAACCTTTTAAACCCATTCAGTTATATCACATTTATGATAAGCATTTGATAAATTATGAATTAAAAAATTGAGAAATATAATAAAAAAATAAAAATTATAACCAAAAAAAATTTAACAACTAATACAATCGATGCAAACAACATAAATAAAAAAAATTTTAAATTCAGAATGTACACAAAAATTTGATCGCTACCATAGACAATTTTAGAAGTTATATGATATTCATGAATGGGTTTACAAGGTAGAAATATTTAGATTTTGATAACAACACATTAATGCTTTATAATAATATAAATTTATAATTTTCAATCTCACTAATTTATTAATATCTAAGATTACGTATGGTAACAAAATGATCAAGAATTAAAAAGATAGGTTCATTGAGTTAAATATTTAAGATAAAGATATTAGTGTAAGAAATCTTTTTTATTTGTTATTTTTTTTAATTATACAATTTATCCAAATTTTTACATATTTGATCATTATCGATATATTTACATTGAATAAAGAATTAAATTAAATTTTTGGATGTTCAAGTAAGAGAAACTACCAATTTTACAAATTTCATTTTATTTTTTTTAAATGTAAAATAAGATTGCAACTTTTGAGTAGTAATAAACTAAAATACCAAAATATTGACAAACATTAGATTAAAGGTGACAATTTTTGATACAATATGTTAAATCGATATAAATATGATATAAATTTATAAGTTTGAATTGACATAAAATAATACGATTATTAAATAAATAAATGCAGCATAACAATACTAATAATTGTGTCAAATTCGTGCTTACAAAGTTCTTAACATATGAACTTGTTTCTAACACAAATAACTATTCGAGTAATTATAATATATTTATTTATAACTTAATAATTTTACATATTTTAAAATAATTTATTTATATTTATATATTTTAAAAAATATTTAGTTATATTTAGAATAAAATAAGTTAATATTTACATATATATTAATATAAGTATTATTAAAATATATATAAAAATATATATTAAATTGATGATATGATTATAACCTATTTAATCGTTTATTAATTATGCTTAATTAGAATCTTAACATAGTTATTGAACACATTAAATTTAACTAATTTTTATTTGATATGACACGAATATAATTCAACACAAATATGACATGATAATTCGAATTGCCACTTTTACATTAGATTTATGTAAGAATTGCAAATTAAACTTATATTTTGAATAAGTTGAAATTTTAAAAGTTCGAGAAGCTTTCAATGGACAATGGCACGAGGCAAAACAAAATTTTGAATTTCAAAGAGTAGGTTAAAATGTGATAAAAATAATATATATATATATATATATATATATATATATTTTAAATTTGTATTAACTTATTTACATTATATTTTAATAGTGTAAAATTTCTTATATTTTGAAAGTAAACTTATAACTGTTTTTTATAAGTATTCCTACTTCTTTAATTAGTACGATGTCTCTTAAAATTGGATAGTTAGATAAAAATTTTTGAACTAAAAGCTTAAAATAGTTAGATTAATTCAACACAAATGATATCAGAACTAATTTGCTTAATTAAAAATTTGCCAATAAAAATATTAGATTTCTTAAAGAGTTGAATTATAAAATATTATATTATTTTAAAATAAGTAAAAAATATATATTTCATATTAACCAACAACTTATAAAAAGGCAAAACCTTGGCCAAAGCTTTTTGGGCCAGAGTTAACGTCAACTTCTAATAAAAATCACTTTTTTTTAAAGTTAAAAATTTTAAAGTCACAATACCTCGGTACCCAACAAAAATAATACCCAAATAAATCTACATGTATTTAATCTTTCAAAAAAAAGTGCAAAATTGTGAGATTTTTTAATTTTTTATATATAAATAATTTATAATATTATAATTTAATTTTATATGTAATTATTAAATTAAATTAAATATTAAAAATCAAAAAATTTTTAAAAATATTTTTATTAATTTTAAAACTTTTAAAAAATATATGTAAAACTTAATTATAAAATTATATATATAATTTTTAATTATTTTAATTAATTACTTATCGATTAAACATAATAATTTTATAATTAAAAAATACTTTTTATAATTTTTTAAAATTTTGTATTTATATATAATTTTATTAAATCATAAAAAAAAATAAAAATATTCTTATTTATTTATACACATACAAATATGTATATTAAAATAAATATTGGACAAAAAAACAAACCATATAAATTGAATGTCAAGTCAAATTTCACATCCGCGAAGGATCCAGTAACTCTCACTAATGAGGGTATTGGGGCTTTAAGAAAGTAGGAACATTCACTCTAAACAACGTCGCTCTTGAACAAGGATAGATGGACACAGTACACGTCACGTGAATACTTGTTGAGGACCTTAGAAGGCAAAGGGAGCGTGAGAGAATGCGCACAAGGCGCCAGGCAGCAAGAGAGGCAGCAGCATGAAACGCATGATGAATTCCTGTAACAATAGGATAGTTGCGACAAGAAGAATTCTAAGGGCAGAAGGATAATTATTGAGAATCCTAGCTCTAGAAGGATAAGTCAAGAGGAAGTCCAGCTGCTGTAGAAAACAAGATAAAGTAGGAATTCTAGTCTAAGTAGGAATTCAAGAAAGACCAAGAATCCTAGTAGGATTAGGACACAAAGGATAAGGTCTATCTTGATAATGTTTTATTTGACTTAGAAAAGCTTGTTGACTTAGGAAAACATATCCTAAGTGGATAAGGAACCTAAGTACTAGTTAAATTAGGATAAGGCTGTCTTAGGACTATAAATACAGCCCATTATTTGTGAGGAGCTCATAAGCTACGAATTTTGTTATTTTCTCATTCATTAATCAAGAATCAAAGGTAAGCATTCTTGCTTCTATTCTTGTTTATATTTCGGTTATCTTTTAAGAGTTGTCTTGAGATAACTTGGGCTTAAGTCAAGGTTAAGAGTTGTCTTCCTTGCTTAAGAGCTAAGGTTGAAGTTAAGAGTTGTCTTCTTCAACCAAGGCAAGTTGTGATAGGTTTAAGAGTTGTCTTGCCTATCCAACATATCTTTATATATATTAGTTAACCCGAAGGACAGCTTAGGGGATATAAAATAAGAAAAGAACTCAAGAATCAAACGGGACAGCAAGTTAGGAAGGATTCCAGTAGGCGTGCTGACCCCTAAGGTGTAGAAAAGTTGGGGAAAAAATCGGGACCCCAACAAATTGGTGCTTTCATTGAGAGATCAGCACAAACACCTCTACAAATTGGTGCTCTAGTAGAGACAGCAGCACAGACATTAGTCAATTGCAAGGCATCGAGGTTACCATGTCATCTCGACAGCATTCACCCTGCACCACAGGAACAAACAGGAGAAGATTTCTCAGCCACCAACCGCGAAAGAATCCTTGCCTTGGAGAGAAACCAGAATGCGATCAATGACCAAGTAGGTGATATCAAACACCAACTATCATCTATCATTCATTCTCTTGAACAATTGAAAAGAGACACACCCCGAATGGCCGGAAAACAAGTCCAAACCGAGCAAGCAGAAACAACCACCTACTACAAACGTCTAGGAGGCTTCAATCTAAAATCACACAGCACCAAGTGCATGAGGAAGATTCTGACCAGGAGCAGTTTCCCTCTCAAGAAAGGGGGAAAAGGCGCACAAGTTTGGGAAGCAGGAGGGAAACTTCACCAAACGAACACCTGCCCCATGATCACTACAATGATTATAGCGACAATGAGGAGGTGCTGGACAGAAGGCCTACATCATGGCAACCAAGAAGGGTACGAAATCACCCTGAGGCAGAATCATGGCACACCACAAGGAGGGAAGATTGGCACTACAACAGCCCAAGCCATTACACACGGCCTAAGGTAAAAATCGAGTTCCCTACCTTTGAGAAAGGAGATCCAACTGAAATGGATCTCCAAGGCTGAATTTTACTTTGAAAAACAAGGTATTGAAAGAGGTGAAAGGGTTGAGTTTTGCATCCTATCACCTATGTGGGAGAGCCAACCAATGGTGGCGTTGGCTTAAGGCCACCTATGGCCGAGAAGGGAGAAGGATAGGCTGGACAAGGTTCACACAAGAGTTAGTGAACAGATTTGGCCCATCTAGCATGACAAACTATGAGGGACAGCTTGCCAAGATAAGGCAAGAAGGATCTCTAGAAAGTTACCTTGAAGAATTCGAAAGGTTAGCCGAATTGGTAGGACATTGGCCAGATAGTGCACTAATTGGCACTTTTCTAGATGGCCTTGTACCTTGGCTAAGCCGAGAAGTGAAGATGAGGGATCCAAACTCTCTCACTCAGTGCATTCGATTGGCAAGACTCATCAACGATGGGAGAAGCATCACCCGCAGCACAACCAAGGTCATCAAACCCTCGGACAAACTAAGTAAAGCACCCTCATCAAGTAGGACAGAGGCCCCAAAAACAAAGGACCCTCTCAAACTATCCACCAAAGAAATCAACAGGAGGATCGAAAGAGGCCTATGTTTTAGGTGCAACGATAAGTGGCAAGTTGGCCACAAGTGCAAGAAAGGATTGTTCAACATCATTGAAGTAGTAAGTGATGAAGAACATGAGGAAAACAGCGAGGAAGAACAAGACAGCCGCATGGACAGCGAGGAGGAAGCAGAGTCAGAACACTCCCTAGATCATGCGGAAGAAGGCGAAATCAATTTGCATGCAGTAGGGGCAACCACCAAGCCTACTGCCATGAGGTTATTCGCAACCATTAACGGAAAAAATGTTTTAGTGTTGATAGATAGTGGAGCTACTCATAACTTTATCAATTCAAAATTGGTCAAAACACTTCAGCTACATCCGAAAAAGATTGCACCCTTTGAGGTAAGAGTGGCAAGCGGACAGAAGCTCAAGTGCGCACAATTAATCCAGCCAGTAGCTATGCAGATTCAAGGAGTCAAAATAGAGGCGGAACTGCATGTGTTAGCCCTGGCAGGTCTTGATGTGGTTTTAGGCAATGCTTGGCTTAAAACCATAGGCAAGATAATGTTCGACTATGAATCCATGGCCATGCACTTCCAATGGAAGGGAAGGGACTGCACATGGGAGGCATCCACCACCAATGCAGCGCATCATTGTGAGGTAAGTACCCTTGAACGATTATACAGAAAAAGGGCACAATGTTTTGCAATTCTATTGAACACAAAAGAGGAAAACATAGCCGAACATCATACACACGAAGACATACCAAGAGGAGTAAGGGATCTTTTGGAGCAATTCAGAGATGTCTTAGGAGAGCCACAAGGACTACCACCCTCAAGACATTACGACCATGCCATCCCATTAATCGATGAAACCAAGGCGATTAATGTAGCACCTTACCGGTATGCACACTTCCAAAAGAACGAGATCGAAAGACAAGTGGAGGAGATGCTACAGCAAGGTATTATCCGACCTAGCACCTCACCCTTTTCTTCTCCCATTCTACTTGTTAGAAAGAAAGATGGAACTTGGAGGTTTTGCACCGATTATCGGGCACTCAACCAAGCAACTATCAAGGATCGTTTTCCGATCCCAACAATTGATGATATGCTGGACGAGTTACATGGAGCAAAGCTGTTCACCAAGCTGGATCTCAAGGCCGGATATCATCAAGTACGCATGAAAGAAGAGGACGTGCAGAAGACAGCATTTCGGACTCATAGTGGACACTACGAGTACCTAGTCATGCCCTTTGGACTATGCAACGCACCCTCCACCTTTCAAGCAGCCATGAACGACATCTTCAAACCTTATTTGCGCAGGTTTGTTTTAGTTTTCTTTCGATGACATTTTGGTCTATTCTAGGAACCATAATGATCACATAGAACACTTAGCAAAAGTGCTAGAAGTGTTAAGAAGAAATCGTTTTGTCATCAAGCCATCCAAGTGCACATTCATGCAAGAGGAGCTTGAATACCTTGGTCACATTATATCCGAAAGAAGGAGTAAAGGTAGACCAACGAAAAATAGAAGCCATGCAAACATGGCCAACTCCTAAGAATGTCACAGAACTTAGAGGATTTCTAGGTTTGACAGGCTACTATCGCCGATTTGTTCACAAATACGGTGCCATAGCAAAACCACTAACGGATTTGCTAAAGAAAGACGGATTCCTATGGACAGAGAAGAGTGAAGACGCATTCAAGTTGTTGAAGCAAGCTATGTGTGAGACCCCAGTGTTAGCACTGCCTGACTTCAACCAAACCTTCGAGCTTCACACTGACGCATGTCAAGATGGAATAGGTGCTGTCCTGAGTCAAGCTGGAAGACCTATTGCATACATGAGCAGAGTCTTAGGGCCCATGAAAAAGGAATGGTCAGTATACGCCAAGGAGATGTTAGCCATCATCCATGCAGTCAAGGTATGGCGACCTTACCTTCTTGGGAGGAAATTCCTGATCATTACAGATCAACAACCCTTGAGAAGCCTCATGGAGCAGAAAATTACCACCCCAGAGCAGCAAAAGTTCCTTGTCAAATTGCTGGGTTACGAGTATGAAATAATCTACAAACCAGGCAAGGAAAATAAAGTGGCAGATGCATTGTCTAGAAGCAATGGAGGTCAAGCATTGTGGACAGCATGTGAGCCTAATGATGCATGCCTCACTGCCATTAGCGGAGCGAGTGGAATGTATGGACAGAAATCAAGGAGGCACTAGAAATTGACCCGCAAAGCCAAGAGCTCACTGAGAAGGTCAAGAATTTCGACCCTAAGGTTAGTAAATTCACCCTTAAAAATGGATATATTTGGCACAAGCAGCAGGTATATGTACCAAACATACCAGGACTAAGAGGAAAAGATCTTGAATCACTTCCACAACTCACGAGAAGGAGGACATTCAGGATGGTTTCGTACTTACATACGAATTAAGTTATTCTTTTGGTGGGAAGGACTTAAAGCTGAGATCAAAAAGCTAGTCCGAGAATGTGATGTGTGTCAGTGCACCAAACCAGAAGGCGGTAAGATAAAGGGGTTATTACAACCTTTGCCAATACCAGAACAAGTTTGGGAAGATTTGACAATGGACTTCATAACGAGAATGCCGAACAGCAAGGGTTATACAGTGATATTAACCGTAGTGGACAGACTCAGCAAGAGTGCACACTTTGTGCCACTCAAGCAACCCTACACGGCAAAAGAAGTAGCCCAAGAGTTCATCAAGAACGTGGTAAGACTTCATGGCATACCACGAACAATGCTGTCCGATAGAGACACTGTCTTTATGAGCAAATTCTGGAAAGAGCTCTTCACACAGCTCGGCAGCAACTTGGTCGCCTCATCCGCCTTTCATCCACAAACAGATGGACAAAGTGAGGTAACCAATCGAACTCTAGAACAGTATTTAAGGTGTTTTTGCCATGATCATCAAAACAATTGGGAGGAGTACATACCATGAGCAGAACTGTGGTATAATACTACCTATCACGCAGCAATCAAGATGTCACCTTATCAAGCAGTATATGGAAGACCACCCCCGGGAATGACAAGTTATAACATGGGGAACAGCCAGCATACATGAAGTAGATATCGCACTTCAATCAAGAGATGAGGTCCTGAAGAAACTCAAGCAAGAGCTTGAGAAGGCAAGGGACCGAATGAAGAAACAAGTGGATAAAAAGAGGAAGGAAGTGGAATTTGAGGTAGGTGACTATGTCTATCTTAAGATCCACCCTAGGAGGAAAATCAAGGCTGGAAAGCCAACTACAGCGAAAGCTGGCTAGGAAGTACTTTGGACCATATGAGGTGGTAGAGCGAATTGGAGCAGTAGCTTATCGCCTAAGACTACCATTAAACTCCAAATTGCATCCAGTGTTTCACATTTCATTATTGAGAAAAAGGATAGGAGATATGAAACAAGTGAATGAGGGACTGCCCGACGTTTTTAATGAAGATCACCTGGGGCAACACCCAAAGGAAGCATTGGGATTTCGCATAGTAAGTTATGGGCGCAATAGAAGGCCATTATGGAGAGTACTCATATGGTGGAGTCATTCGCCCAAGGATGAAGCAACATGGGAAGACTATGACGATATCCAGCAACGTTTCCCTAATTTCCACCTTGAGGACAAGGTGAGTCTCCAAGAAAGGGGGATTGTTGAGAACCTTAGAAGGCAAAGGGAGCGTGAGAGAATGCGCACAAGGCGCCAGGCAGCAAGAGAGGCAGCAGCAGGAAACGTATGATGAATTCCTAGTAACAATAGGATAGTTGCGACAAGAAGAATTCTAAGGGCAGAAGGATAATTATTGAAAATCCTAGCTCTGGAAGGATAAGTCAAGAGGAAGTCCAGCTGCTGTAGAAAACAAGATAAAGTAGGAATTCTAGTCTAAGTAGAATTCAAGAAAGACCAAGAATCCTAGTAGGATTAGGACACAAAGGATAAGGTCTATCTTGATAATGTTTTATTTGACTTAGAAAAGCTTGTTGACTTAGGAAAACATATCCTAAGTGGATAAGGAACCTAAGTACTAGTTAAATTAGGATAAGGCTGTCTTAGGACTATAAATACAGCCCATTATTTGTAAGGAGCTCATAAGCTACGAATTTTGTTATTTTCTCATTCATTAATCAAGAATTAAAGGTAAGCATTCTTGCTTCTATTCTTGTTTATATTTCGGTTATCTTTTAAGAGTTGTCTTGAGATAACTTGGGCTTAAGTTAAGGTTAAGAGTTGTCTTCCTTGCTTAAGAGCTAAGGTTGAAGTTAAGAGTTGTCTTCTTCAACCAAGGCAAGTTGTGATAGGTTTAAGAGTTGTCTTGCCTATCCAACATATCTTTATATATATATTAGTTAACCCGAAGGACAGCTTAGGGGAATATAAAATAAGAAAAGAACTCAAGAATCAAACAGGACAGCAAGTTAGGAATGATTCCAGTAGGCATGCTGACCCCTAAGGTGTAGAAAAGTTGGGGAAAAAATCAGAACCCCAACAATACTATTATGCACACGGACCTTGCATTCGACCACCAAGTAACCACGTCTATTTCATCTTCATTTGATCAAGAGAAAAAGTCTAAACACCACTAACAATCAATATAGCTCAAGTTTCATGTCATCCATTATAATCTTCCAAATAAAACCAACAACGCTCAGCCAACAACCAACAACTTCAGCTCAATGGCATGACCATCAAAGAAGCTTTCTTCACCACATTATATAGCGAATAAACGAATACATATATAACATAGTAAGTCTAACATTGACACAAATTCAATAAACTCACGTCAACTCATAATTTAACTGTAAAGGTCATCATCGTCTGCCCCGCCAGTAGGAGCTGCAAAAGGATCTGATCCAGTAGTAGCACCAGTTCCAGCTTCAGAAAACCTGAATTCACTTCCAAGCCCTCTCGACTGCTGCAATGTTTGAGCAAATGCCTGGTATTTTCGTATGTCAGCATCACTCACACTCCTGCGAGCATACTTCATTGATTCCTCAAAATGAGCAGCTTTAATTTCAGCCAATTCCTCATCTACATCCTCCTCCATTGCCTCTGGGTTATCCCTTCTCCTCCTCTCCCTCTCAATATCCTGAAAAATAAAAAATAAAATAAAAAAGTTAAATAGAGTGTGTCACAATGGACAAGTGTTTTCCTGCAAGCAGTAAGAGGAAAATTAAGCGATAGAAAAGAATCATACTTTCTCAATATTCTCCCTAATGGCATATTTGCAAGCCCGCTGGCATATTTCTGTGATATCTGCACCACTGAAGCCTTGAGTATACTTAGCCAGAGCCCTGAGGTCAACATCTTTGGACACTGGTGATTTCCTCAGGCAAGCCTTGAAAATTTGAAGGCGAGATTCCTCATCAGGGAGAGGGATATAAATCAATTGGTCAAGGCGTCCTGGACGCAGAAGGGCAGGATCTATGATGTCTGGTCTGTTAGTGGCTCCAATAATAAAGACAGTTTTCTTTGCAGACATCCCATCCATCTCAGTCAGAAGCTGGTTCAGAACCCTATCAGCTGCACCCCCTGCATCTCCAACACTGCTTCCTCTCTTCAAGCAACAACAAAAATTATCAGCAAAAAGTAATATACAGAAAATAGTCCCAATTCAACAACAAAATTACATGTCATTCTTACACTATTAGATATGTTTCATGTCTCAAACTAATTATTATATACAAGCACCATGGGTTAAACTCAAATCATTCACAAAACATCCAATATTGTATTCACAGAAGGCAAATGGGTATCATTGTTAAAATTGCGACATAACTTTTTTTTCCTAAAATTCCTAAATCTATCATGAAATTCGTATAATGTCAAAGATTTACCAAATTCAATAGTAGCCATCATCTAAAAGAAGGCTTAGGATTCGCACAAAAAATAAGCCAAACCTGGGTAGCAATTGAGTCAAGTTCATCAAAGAACAGGACACAAGGAGCTGATTGACGGGCCTTGTCAAAAATTTCTCGTACATTGGCCTCACTCTCTCCAAACCACATTGTAAGCAATTCAGGGCCCTTCACACTAATGAAATTTGCTTGGCACTCGTTGGCAATAGCTTTGGCCAGAAGGGTTTTTCCACATCCAGGAGGGCCATAGAACAGGACTCCCTTTGATGGTGACATTCCAAACTTCTCAAATTTTTCAGGATGCTCAACTGGATATTGAACGGTCTGCAAAAATAAAAATTCATTAATATTCCAAGTTGACATGAATGAAAGATAAGGGACATGAATTCCATGCAGCAAATGCATTTACCTCTTGAAGCTCTCTCTTAACATTCTCGAGACCTCCGATGTCCTCCCAGCTGACATTGGGCACTTCAACAACCTGAAATTCTTGATTAGAAACCCAATAAATGAAAGAGTTTTCCAATAGAAAAGGAGCTACAAGTCACCAGAATATCTTGCTAATACTCACAGTTTCACGTAGAGCAGATGGATTGCTTGTTCCAAGAGCAGTCTTGAAATGTTCATCTGACACTGCCATAGAATTGAGTATCTCAGCATCTATTGTCTCATCTTCCAAGTCAATCACATCCATTTTCTCTCTAATGCACTGAAGTGCAGCCTCAGTACACAAAGCCGCTAGATCAGCACCAACATAACCATGTGTGTCCTTTGCAATTCTTTCCAAGTCAACCTATTTAGCACATAGTAAATTGTCATCAAATTATATATACTTCCAGAAAATAGAAAAAAGGAAACACTTCTGTGATTCAATGAAAAATCAAAAGTTCTGTTGGCATTACATCCTCAGAAAGCTTCATGTTCTTTGTGTGGATACGGAGAACTTCAAGCCGTCCAACTTCGTCTGGCACACCAATGTCTATTTCCCTATCAAATCTGCCAAACCTTCTAAGAGCTGGGTCAATGCTATTGGGACGATTCGTAGCCCCAATAACAATTACATGCGACCGTGATTTCAGCCCATCCATGAGTGTCAAGAGCTGGGAGACAATTCTCCTCTCAACTTCTCCATGAGTCTTCTCTCGTTTAGGTGCAATTGAATCTATCTCATCAATAAAAATAATTGATGGTGCATTCTTTTCAGCTTCCTCAAATGCTTTCCGAAGATTGCTTTCACTCTCGCCAGCCAATTTTGACATGATCTCAGGTCCATTGATACAGAAGAAGAAAGCACCAGTTTCATTTGCAACAGCACGGGCAATCAGTGTCTTCCCAGATCCAGGAGGTCCATAAAGCAAAATTCCTTTTGGTGGCTTCACACCAATTGATTTAAATAGCTGTGGGTGCCTTAATGGAAGTTCCACTAATTCTCGAATCTGAGCCATTTGTTTTCTAACACCGCCAACATCATCATAACCAACTTCATCTAATCTATTCTCATCTTCCCTTCTCACTGGCTCTCCCTCACAGAAGATCTCAGTATCTGGGGCAACCACACAGTACTCAGAAGGGTCGGTCTCAACAACCTTGAACTCCACACTTCTCATTCCGCCTCTTACAAGAAATAGATCACCCTTCCTCACTGGGCGGTATGCCTCAAGAAAATAGGCTGCAAGGTTAAATCAATGGACTCAGAAATCATTTGAACTGCCATGAATCAACTGCATGATACTGGAAGAAAAATGATATAGTTGACTAATAAAAGGTTCATGATTTGATCACGAAAAGCAAGCAAAACATAACAGTCAACAAAGGAAAACTTATGATGATTTTATTCTTGCAATTTCTAAAGGGAACTGCAAGAGTTTTTTAAGAACCTTCATACATTGAAAAATAGTAACAGTGAGAGTTCATTAGGAAACCATTACATTAATCACAAGTAATTTTCTCTGACTCGTAAATATAGCTCAAAATTAACCTTTGAAGTAGACTTAACCCCAAACTAAAAATTGATGACTAGTCAATAAAGCACAAACCACCTACAAACTCTATACAATAGGAGAAAGAAGCAAAATGGCATATCTAATATTCAGAGGCACGAATGCCATTAAACACGAAAATATAGCATCCTCACACGTGTAGAAGAGTGCATACATTTGTGATTTGTGTACACGTTTCTGTGAGTGTGAGAGGAAGTGAGAAAGATTGAGTAAAAGTAAGAGAGGGAGAGACAATGAGATAGGGAGGTAATGATGAGCAAGCAACCATGGCAAAAAGTGATTCAAACTACTAAATGAAACTACCATTTTACTGTTATAAATAAACCAAAGACTCCACCACTTTACCGTTTCAGCTTAAGGACAGCAAAATCATTGAAGAAAGCTACAATGAAAAGAAATTAGTGAACTACTCTTTTCAATCAAAGCCAATTAAAGCCAAAAAAGACAGATTAAATAACCTTAAAATTCAACAAATTAAATCCAGGACAAGAACTCATACCAATGTTATCAGTACATGTTGATCCAAACTAAATACAACTAAAAGTAGGACATCTTAAACACCAAAAAGAATGCATCTTAGTTATCTACCACAAAATCATATGCTCACATTCTATTGTAATAGACCTCTCAATTGCAAGCAGGTCCAATGAGGAAATCAGTTCAAAATAACTCACGTTTCAAGTATGCATCAAAGAGATTTCCAGTGACCCCTTCAATTGTGTCATCCACAGGTAATATGTGCACACGCTTTCCATACTTGACATCAGGGCACTGATGCACAGAAACAACATCTCCAAGCCTAACCCTCAAGTTTGACCTCACAACTTTGTTCATCCTTATCTTTGGTTCTTCACATGTATCATCAGCAAGGGCAATGCAAACAGTATCCTTCCTTTTCTTTCCCTGATTACCAAAAACAATAAGGAAAGAGACATGAATTTTATCCGATAACCAAGAGCAATCAACTGTTTTACAAATAACTAATAACCTCAGCAACATCTATACACTAAAATGTCCGAGGTAATTGAATAAAAAAGACTCCACGTTTATAAAACAATGGCAGGCCAACAGGAAAATTCACAATTCGGACCCTTTTAAGTCAGTAAGTAAGAATAAATTAGTAATCTGAAACATCCACTGACATTGGCTAGGAACCACGTAACGAGAAAAAAAAAGAGAGAGAACCGATTGCACCAAAAATCATTCTTTTCACAAACTATAGAGCCAAATTTACAGAAAAGAACCTCTCTAATCTACGTTACAACGTAATTCATAAAAAAAAAGAGCCAGGTAGACCTACAGCATTAGCCTACACTGATATCCAAACGAAGACACGAAACCCAATCACAACCGACCCTAAAAATAACAAAGCTCATACATAATACACTCAAAACTCTCTTTGATTATTAAATGAAATAAATAAAAAAGGAACGAAAAAAGAAAAGAAACCTTAATGAGGATCGTGTCGCCCCGAAAGAACTGGAGCTTCTCCATTGTATTGGGATGAAGGCTAACGACAGAGTTATCATCGTTTACAGCTTCATCAACAACGAGCCTGTTCGGTGCCTTCTTTCTCTCCAAAATCGCCGTACTAAAGTCCCTCTTCGTTCCCTTACTGTAACAAAACCAAAACCAAAAAGACAAAACGAAATCAGAACATAACATTAAAGAAGAAAAAAAAACATATAAAGAATGCCAGAAAAGTTAAGATCTGAAACGTACGCATCGGAGGATCCAGCTTGGTTAGACATGGTTAGTTCAATTGACACAGAGAATGAAGGAAAGGAGAGCCACAGAGACCAATTAAAGGAATAAAAAGCAAAGGCAAATGTTTTGATTTCAAGTTTGGGATCTGAGAGACTCGCTGATCTGTTGGGCTCTGTCCTGTCGAAACAAAGGCAAATATATAGAGAAGAATTGTTCTGTTTCTTGTTAGGAAAGAAAAGATAATAACAATGCTTTACCCCTTCCACTTCTGGAATATTTTCATAGAAGTGGATTTTTTGTAATTTGAATTTATTTTTATCTGTTGAAAAAAATATACTTTTGGGTATTCTTCTATCTTCAATAATTAAAATTTTAGTTATCATTTTTTACATAATTGTGATTGTAAACTTGTCAAATTTTATTCATGAATTTCAAACATTATTATTAAATTCAGGTGCTAATTTAAATTATTGTGTTGATTTGGGTTGCATTATAATTTTATTGTATTAAATAAAAATTATTTAATAATTATAATTATATATTTTTATAATATTTATATACATAAATATTAATTAATTTATTTTAAATATAATTAAATTATTTAAAAATATTAAATTAATGTATTATAATTATTTAAATAATTAATTATGTTAATAACTTTAAAACTCAAATTTGATATTTATTTATTTAATAATAATATATTATTTTATAATAATTTAAATTTATATTAATTAATTAAATCGTGAGAAAAAAATTATTATTTTTTATTAAATTGAGGATTTTGAAAGAAATGATATGGGATCTACGTAATTGCATACATACGGCTTTTGAGCTAATATGTGATTTGCAAGACGTTGATTATGGAATTAATGTGTTGGATTATTGGTATTTATTTGATTAGATCACCTTAAATCCGAATCCGAAGTGTGTCTCAGCATGACGAAATGAGGCGGCTCCTTCGACAACAGCCAAGGAACGGGAACTTCATTTTGGCATGCAAATGCTTAATTTTGAATCTCTAGAATGTTCCACGTCTCTATTAGAAATTATTTATTTATTTTGCAAAGTTAGACACATTCAATTGTAACCTACGCTTTATTATTTTTTTTTAAATAAAATAAAATTATGACCCTATCTTACAGAACAAGAAGAAATATTCGGTGGGTAAGAATGTCATTACAAGTCCTGTTATTGGTTATTTTTATTAATATTGATTTTGGGCTGAATTTGGCCAACTTGTGATTGGTTATTGATGACGGTCAGAAGTAGAAAAATAGCAGACAGAGAGGACAGAATGGACTTGGATTCCGAGCGGACTTGTTTTGACTGCCCTTACAATATATTTTAGGTTACTAAATAATTTATAAACGTTTCAAATTATTGTAACTCTCTTTTCTTTCTTTCTTTGTCAAAGAAATAAATAACCATTAAAAAGACGAGCCAAATCCATGTCATAATGTGTAGATGTGGCTGAGAAGGCTTGAAATTTTGTGCAATAATGTTATATATTATTACATTTATTACTATGTTTTTGAAAATAAAAATTTTAAAACGAGAATTTATAAAAAATAATTATATTGTTAAAACTTAAAGAATAATTAAATGTGGTGTTTGTCTATTAACAACATAATTTTTTATTATTGAAAATGTTAGAATATGAATGAAATGTTGTTTATTTCATTATTAATATAACAGTAGAATTGTATTTCATATACACAAAAAAAAATATTTATATATTTTTTTAATTAAGTATAAGTATGATTATTTTTAAAAAAAAATCTAATAACATATGTGTGATTCCCTATTTTCTTTCAAACTATCACAATCACGTAGTTTTCTAAAATAAAATTGTGAGAATATTTTTATTTGGTTATAAATTTTTACAATCACATAAGTTTCCTAAAATAATATTTTGATAATATCTTTATTTTCTTATAAAATTCCATACTCACACAACTTTCTAAAACAATGTGTTGTAACTATGACAGTCCTATATAATGCTCGGAGGGGTATGTTGATAGAAAAATGGGTGTGTAGAGTGAATATAGTAGCCACAATCTATAGTTTATTCTAATTATGACTAGTCCAGAAATATTAAAAATGTACTTCAATGAAATGAAAAGAAAGAGAGTGAAAACAGAATTAACAAAAAAGAAGAAAAGGAAAAGAATATAAATGGAATAGATTTTGATGACAATCTGTATTTAAAAATACGTAGTGTAATGCGTATTATTATTGTGATGTATCTAAACTTATGCTTAAAAATATTTGTTAGCATAAATAAAATAATGAAAAATGAATGGAGAGGGTAAACTGTCGTTCATTAATAAAAACTAGCAAATTTAAATATTATGTTATCTTACTAAACAATATAATTTGCTCATCCTTTATTATTATGTCCATTTTTCAAATAAGGATAAAGTAGTAATAGTTACGAGGAATGCAACTGAGGTATGATTTGTCGAAAAGGGCAAACATTTGTAAAATTTGGTTTTGATACAAAATATGATTATTTCGTACATACATACCTTAATAAAGGCTAAAATAATGCATTATATTATATTTTAAAATAATAAATATTTATAAATATTTTGGAAGCACATATATAACGGTTATAGAATTGATCACGTAGCGACGTAAAATAAATGATTTTGGAGTGTAAATATATTTTCTTATAGGTAGTGCACGTCCAATTCTATAATAAAAATCATGGAAATTTTTTTCTAAAAATACTATTTATTTGGTCAATTATTATTCATATGGTTAATTTTCTTATAATTTTAATTATGACAACAAATAAAATATTATTTTCTTTTAAAAACATGTAATGCGATTTTTTATAGAAAAAAATAATTTTAATCTTGTTATTACTCTTCTAATTATTCTAAGATTTTTGCACTACATAAAATAAGGAATATACATAGTTACTATTTGTTATCCATCATATTTAGAATACATGCAACCAATCTTTTGTTACAGATATTTTAACAACAATAACAAAAATAATATTACGTGTATTACTTAAGTTAGAAGAGGATATATAAAAGAAAATTGAAATAAATATATATAACCTAAGTTCTTTTATATTGATGAGCTCCAATAGAGCTAATAGATTAATATTAAACAAATTTGCTCTTCTAATAATTTTGTTGGTTAAGTCACTAAATATTTATTTATATCAACTTTTGAGAAGTTGGTATATGGCATTGAAACGTGTTGATGTCACAAATTAACAAATTGATATTTATTATTTTAGGGAAAAAATTTTCGTCAAGCATAGTTTGTTACAAAAGAAGAATTATAAGAATTTTGGATAAATATGGATCTCACTCGTTTTTTTAGTTCTTCTCGGATTTTACTGGTAAAGTTTTTAATAAGTGAGTATTAAAACGCATCTAAGGAAATTAAAAAGCAATGCAATCCAATGAGAAGGTTGAAATGCAATTGGGTCCATCTTCATCACCTCAATCATCAATTCGCAAAATATCAATGAGATTATTTATAACATGTTTATTATAATATAATGAAATACTCAATCTTTTATCTTTTTTTATAAATAAAATTGTATATTTATTTGAAAGAAAATTTAAAAAAATTAAAAAGAATTATGAAATTTCTTTAAAGAGAAAGTTTTTTTTTATATTTTACTTATTCTGTGCATTTAAGTTAATGGTTTATTTATAATATTAAAATATTTTTTTAAAAAAAATATTTTTATTTGAAATTAAAGTGTGGGAAATTATTTTATTTGGAGCGGCTCCTAATCAAACATTTCCAAACCAAACTCACCAAAAGGGCTCGGTAAGATTTGGCGGAACAATCTGTGGACCAAAATTTGAGCCCATAATACCAACGTTTTTTCATTAATGGGGCCATGAAATTTTCTAGTGATTTTATTTTTTTCTCCGGTAGAAAATTTTGAGCTAACGGGTTCTAATTTCCTGATTTTCATTGGCTTGATCAAAATTAAATATAATGATAAGTTTGTATAATTTTTGAGTGATCAATTAATTTAATACATAAAATTCGCCATTTTATTAATAAAAATGATGAATAAAATTTAACGATGGTGGCGGTGGTTGCGGCTGAAGTTGACTAGTCGAATGCACGTCTTTTTTCCTGTTCCTATGGTCTGTTTTGCAAATGACGAAAGTTTGGATTAGTGTATGCAGTGATGCGATTAAGCATTGACAGCATCTTCTGCGTTCGTTCCAGATAAAAAGACACGACAACGCAACTGCATTGATCTGGTTGTGTCTTTGCCACTCTTAAGAGCAATCTGGTAAGATCACTTCCATTATACAACAATGTAAAAACTTACTTAATACTCCATGAGATGATCAGGCTGACCCACGTTTCTTCACAATCTTCGCTTTGACATCGTTGATGAATCGACTGAGGTTCTTCACTGATGATCCATTGCTGGATATTGCGTTCTCTAGTGTCTTTCTGACTTCTCTGATGTTCTTTCTCAATTCGTCACCTGATTTTCCACTCATCACAAGGTTGATTTTACCCGAGACTTCCTCCTTTGTGATCGATTCGCCATCACAAAGATTAATCCCAATCCTCCAATCATCAACCACCAGTTTTCTATTAGTGAATTGATCAGTCAACAGAGGTAAACAAAGCAAGGGAATACTACACCATATACTTTCCAATATCGAATTCCATCCACAGTGAGTTAAGAACCCTCCGATTGCAGGATGTGAGGTCACATCAATCTGGCAGCACCACGAAACAATCAATCCTCTCCCTTTAATATTTTCTTCAAATCCAACGGGTAGAAAGTTGGTTTCCTCAGAACTAACAATATCAGGGCGAAGCACCCAAATAAAACTCACTTCACTAAGCAAAAGCCCTAACGCAATCTCCACAATATCCTTCTTGCTACAATGCGCGTAGCTGCCAAACGACAAATACAAAACTGACCCACGAGGCTTTGTGTTAAGCCACTGGGTGCACTCTGACTCTGACCACAGGCTCGTAGCCACGACACTTTTGGTGAACGCAGTTGGGAAAATGGGACCAATAGCATACGTCGGCTGCTTTTGATGCAAGGCTGAGATTGTTTCTGATTCAAGATTTTGTACAGTGTTGCAGATGATAAAATCAACTCGTTTTACGTCGTCAAAGGCTTTGTCTATTATCCGGTGTACTACCGTCGATGGATCCGCAGTTTGAAGGTATGACATCAAGTTCTTCGGTTCTATAGACCGAACCCCCGGTATATAATCGATGGTATCCTCCCGATTATCTATAATAACAATTTCAAATAAATAATTATCACCGTTGTTTAGTTAATATGTTACATTAAAATCATAATAATCTTTAAGCAATAAATTAAAAATATGTTTTTGCTAATACTGAGTTGAAGAGAGAGTCTTTAATATTCGTTATGCAACGCAAATACAGACCATAGGGTTCTAATAAATTGTTTCTCTTATTTATTTGTACGTTTATATATTGATTATATAACTCTGATTCGAAAAATTAAAATGCTTTCTAAAAGGGCACTTTGTAAAGACTCTTTTTTGATACTGGAAACGGCAATAAGAGGAAGAGAGATTAGGTACTGAGTACATACCGACAGAAGCAAAGTGGCCATGGATTCTTAGGAGATCCATGTGATAATATAGAGTAAAAACCAAAGCTGGTTCAGTCCAAAACGAGACATTGACAAGATTATACTTGTTGGCAACCATGGAAGACCAAACGTAAAACGTATCAGTGATTAAGCAATTGATTTCGGGGTCCGAGTTGATTAAATTACCAACGAGTTCATCAACATGGGCAGCCGTTACGTGCAAGAGACCTTCCATGAACTGGTCGTGGTTGAGGGATCTATCAAACTGTAAAGGAAACCCGTCGCTGACAGTCGTGTAACGTATGTCGAGACCGGATTTACGGGCCTCGGCAAATATATCATCGGCACCGTTGGTGAGCTTATGAGCCTTGGTTATTTGATCATGGATTGAAAGAGTGTTGACGAAGGTGATAGTGAAGCCATTTGAGGCAAGCTTCAGGGCTAGGTTGACCGTAGGGATTACGTGACCTTGAAGAGGATAAGCGATCACGATCGCATGAGGATGAGGATTAGGGTCAGTGTTTTGGTGGTTGATCTCCATTTTTTTTTGAGGTTTGTGGCAGCGACTTGGTTGAGAGATAGCTAAATAGCTTGGATCTCAGTTACAAAGAAAAGTGACAAGTTTGGAGTGGGAAAACCATATGAAACGTTTGATTAATTTTACAAGTAGTGATTTGTTAATCATATAGGGTATAAAAAGAATTTATAATTAATATACTTAAAATTAGTAATTTTGACGAGAAAAAGGAACAGTGGAATAATAATTCATGGTCTAGGATAGAGTCAAGGATTTAGCCACTACAAATTATTTTCATCATTTTCTTTCCGACAAAGCTTATGTTTAAGATAACGTGTTGATTATTCCAAGATTCCCATGACCCACCAATACTCGAGGGTCGAGCACAAACGGCTGTATCACACTTATCGATGTACCTAGAATCCGAAGATAATTAACATTTAAGGACCTCCGAATAGTGTAGTGTGCACATGACATGAGTGTGTTATATTGCCACTCAATCGAAAAATATCAGCACATGGCGTGATCAAGATCAGGGATGGCAATGGCCGATATGCATCACTACTTTCTAGCCAATGAAATAAACTTGAAATGCATGCCCCCACTCGACCAATAGACACTACATTATATACCCCTCCAAAACCCAGTCAACGAAATTATCAAATTTTGTAGAAAAATTAGGCATAAACTGAAAGAATAGCGTGCACTTCAAAGCAATCGATTTGACATTAAAATTTATGTTTTCTGCTGAAATCTCAATTACTCTAAAATTTGAACAGAATTAAATATCTTAATTAAAATTTTTTTATTTATTTCATTTGAAATTTAAATATAAATATTAACTTGTTTGCTTGTTTTAAACTAAAAATATCCTAAAATAAATCACTTTATATTAGATATTAAACAACTTGAAAAAATGTAAATAAAATAATTATAACATATGTAAAAATAAAAACTATGTTAGTGTGAATTTTTCTATAATTGATTTTTTATGAAAATAATTATTTATTTATTTTTAATTTGTAAGACAAACCCTAATAGTATATATTAGAAAAAATATATATATATAATATATATATATTGATAAAATAATAATAATGACTCTTCATAATATCAAATATTTTAGTATTTTTTTTTATCATAATAGTAATTCACAATAAATAAATAAAATTATCTACATATTATTTAAGTATTATAAAATTATATAAATACAAAAAATGAAAATAAAAAATGAAAGATAGCATTTTAATTGAAAATCTTAATGAACAAAATTAAAGGGAGAGACTATCAACACAATATGTATATTTTTATAAATAGAAAGAATGATAACCTTTAGTTGTATTTGTATGTAGGCAATGATGTAAATGAAATACTTCAGTATGGATATTTTTAGAAAGTAATTTTATAGAAAATTTGACACTATTTAGATTCAACCAAAAGAATTACTTTATCAAGTAAAAAGTATCAAAGAAAGTGTTATTAAATTAAAATAACAAAATATTTAATTACCTAAAATTACTATTTTCATACAATTAAACATTGATTAAAAAAAAGCTCTAAGATCAAATCATGAATTACAAATATAAACAAAAAAAATATAAAAGATTATAATTAAAAGTTGGTACAATCAATCATTTTTAAACTTTTACTTTTAAAATATGATAAAAGTGTCAAAATTTCAAACCAAGTTTTAATCTAAGTTTAGCTTTAATATATATATTATATATATATATATATATATATATATATAAACAAGTCCTGCAACTTTATTATCAAATTCTAGTTATATGCATTTGTAGTTTGAATCGACCAGTCACAATTTTTTTTTAATTTTGTTTTGAGTTGGATTGGTTGGTTTGATTAGTCCAGTCATAAATTCTTTGTCACTTTTTTTTATATGGCTGAGAGTGGTTTATTTCATTGTGTTGATGGTATTCCTGAGAACCAAAGCTATTGATAATCAAAGTATCGAGGAGATTACTCTTAGAAATTCATCATCTTTGGTATGATGGCAATGCAGACATTTTGACCTTAATGGTCTAATGCCGAGGATGATTACAGACAAGTTAAAAATATACTTACATGACTAATAATTACTAATTAATTAGGAATAAATAATAACTCATTAAATATAGAACAATTGTCTCAATAAATGTGCAATAGCTAATTATTAGTGGAGTAACTACCCATTGGTTAAGATACTCATTTGTCGAGGTCTATAAAAGGTAAATCAACTTTGGTGTAAGGGGTAAGCATATTTGAATACATTCAAGTTCCAAAACACTTCTTTAAGTATTGGAGTGTTCTTATTAGATATCCTAACTCCTTTTGATTCTAATCTTTTGTACAAATAACATCAAGAATTGAGAATGAAGAACAATAACCTGTTGATAACTAGTAACTGAAAATTTAGTAGCAATAGTTGGTGTAGTTTGTGGGAAAATTTCAGTAGCAATTGTTGGTGCTGTTTCTGGGAATCAAACAAATTGCCATTCAAGAAGAAAATGACCACATCCAAGAAAGAGTAAATGAAAGGGAATTTAAATTAAGTTGTGGTAGAATTTCATCAAGAGGATAATCAAGGTTCAAGCAATCATACTCCAATAGAAGGAAATGAAGAAAGAAGAAGGAAGTTACAAGGACTCTTTAAAGAAATAGAGCAAATTGATATTATGACAAAAAATGATGAGATAAGTTTGGTAAAATATGATTGAACAGTATTGAATAAAAAAAACTCATGGATAGAAGCAATTAAATCATACGTTAAAAATGGTTGTCTACCTAATGATAAAGTTATCACATATATTGTAATTGATAAAGTACTGCACTGTTTATATACTACAGTACTTGACATGTTTAAATGAAGAGTCCAATTATATTTTGAGAAAGATTTACATAGGCACTTGTGAGATTTACTAGGAGCACAATCTCTAACATTTAGTGTTCTTAGGCAAGGATATTACTGGCTTCCCTTAAATCAATATGCTAAAAAAGGAACATGTGAGAATTGTTGATTTCACAAAGATGTTATCCATCAACCATTCGAAAATCTTACAAACATAGTTAGTCCTTGGCCTTTTGCACAGTGAGGATTGAATTTGATAGGTCTATTGCTAACAGGGAAGTAAATCAAAAATTCTAATTATTTTTCTCATGTCTATTATTACTATTTCGCAAGGAGAAAGGAGGCTATTCGATCAGAGTATTTTTCAGCACAATGCAAACCATCCCCTGGTTGAGAACCCTCTTCAGGTCAGCTAAATGTATAAATTTTTATAGCTAGCTACATGAGGATGATACCAACAATAAAGTTTTCTGCATTCTGAGAATACTTTACCTGGATACTTCAATTTGGCGACAAACTCAACCCTGACTGCCAATCTTAAAATCAGAGAGGGAGGCAGCTTCTCGAACGTCAACTGCTGGTGTATGTTCTTTCTTATCTAAGCCAAAGAATGAGCAATTTTGAAATGCATCCAGACTGCTGGCTATCAGACGGCTTAACCCTCCCAGGCTATCACCAAGAATCAAATCTTCGCCACAATATTTTGACAATGGTATGTCCAAATCTAATGGTCCCAAAGAGTCAGGCTGCAGTAGAGAACGTGAAATGGGCTCAATTACCAATAAAGATAAATAATTTTGATCAACTAGACTCAATTATGATTTCCCTAATTTCTACAAAGTAGTACTGTCAAAACAATCAGTTAAACAGCCATGCTTCTTAGGTGAAAATAGAAGTTACAAGGTTAAAATATAATAAAATCATGACAAATGGAAATTATAACTGCGATACAAATGATCCGTTACCCAATATATATCTGTTAGCCCGTTGAAATCCTTTACAGAATTATGCAGGGCATGCGGATTAGAGCCATGCTCATCCATAGGGTCTTCATGAGCAGGATAATGGGTGGCCTCTTCAGCAGCAGGTAACTCCTGCAGGGAAAGTGTAGTAAATTATATATATGACTCCACATGCAGGTGTTTCTTCTCCTAGGCAATAGCATTGCTCAAAAAGCACTTGATTATGAAGTGATACCTCAGCAAAGCCACCAGATGCTAATGAGCTTGTTCTTGCAATCTGCTTGACATCTACTGCAGGAGGAAAGTCTGAGAATCTAGTAACCTCGTGACACAGAATTGGACCCTTTGGAAATGAGAAGGCATCGCATGTTTCTTCAGCATCCCAGATAGAAGAGGAATGGGATGCCAAGGTTGAAACAGCTCCCATTTTGTTTTGATGCCCAGATACATGTGCAGCAATGGCAGCATCAAATGAATCACAGCTGAACAGGATCTGCTGAAGACAATCAGAACTTTCTGCAACAGGTGATGCATCCATATCATGAGGAACTTCTGCGATTAGATCTCCAACACTAGTGTTGGTGAGACTATCCGCCCACTCCCCGGCTGATAGCGTGAAACCATTGCTTAATCTCACATCATCCTAAAGCATACATGGAGAAAATTCGAAGTTCAGAAATGCCTACAGTAGATTTGTGTCGTGACTAATAGAATTTAAACTTAACAGGAACAGCTGCTATATCTGAAATGATGGAACACAATTTATTCTGTTGATATTAATGAAATCTGAACCAAATTTACAAGCTGTTGCATATAAAAGGTTTTTTCATCTTCATGAAAACATAATACCATTTGCAAGATAACAAACATATGACTATTTCAGAGAACCCCTTTCCCCTTTCTGTTAAAATTACGGTTCCATAATTCTTAATAATGGCACTAAAAGCCAAAACTTAAGGTCCTCTGTGGTGTGCATGAATGGAGAACCTTTAATCAGGCCAATGTGTTGAAGCATTTAATACATTTAAAAGCATAGAAAAGTAAGAAATACAGTTACCACATCTTCCAATTGTCTTGTGATAGTCTCACTGCCACTCTCCTTTCCATGCCGTGAAAACTTTGCAGCAGGATCACAGTACTGTACCAGATTACTTTTTGAAGCAGTAACGTACCTACTAATATCATTTGGCACATTACTTAAAGTGGGTGGAAATGTGTGGTCATCTTTCGCTGAGGTTAATTTATCATCATAGGAATCCACCGGTTTTCCAGATGGATCACTAGTTGATGGCACAAAGGAGATCATTGGATCCATTATCTGGCCCTTGTCCACATTTATATTATGTACGCCAGGAATACAAGTGGATGCTAAAGGAACTTCGGATACTAGAGATCCAAGTTCTGTATTCGGAAACCAACCATACCTTCAGATAGAGTATATCAATCAGTTAGCCAATCCAGTATCTAATGTGGAAGCACTGCATTTCATTTTAAAAAAGAAAAATGAGAAAGAAACCTTAAGCGGAACAGTGGAGGGCTTCCAATCATTGCAAAGATATCTAGTGCACTGGCAATTGAGTCCTGGGTCCATCTCTGATAACCCACCAGGTTTTCCCTTTGAACAGTGTAAGGGAAAAGCACAAGCTCTCCTGATGCTACACTTGAATTGCCCCATTTGCAATTCAGATGTTCCAATACTGATGATATCTTCTTTCGACTACTAAGAGTGAGCTCCAGGTGTGGATTATGGTTATCCTGAGAACAGATGAAGATCCAATTATTTCCTATACAATTCTGAACCACTAAAACTTCATTCTATATCACCAAAATGATTTATTCACTCACCATTTCTAGGGCTCTTCGAGTAGCATCATCAATTGGATACAGCTGGAGCTTAAGTTTCATAGGGGTGTGTACATTGCTCTCAGCAAAAGTATTTTGTGAAACAGTTGGCAAAGGGGGCAGAGTTTTATCTACAGATTCAGGAGCTTTTTGCTCTGGAAACAAAAATGGAACAAATCATGATTAACAAATTTCATATATGCATCCTTAATTAAAGTCAAACAACAAACAATAAATTTGGTGACATTTAACCTCAGCTAATGTACCTTGGTCAAGTTTAACTTCTTTATCAATGGATGTCCGCTCTAAATGCTCAGCAGCATCAGCAACCAGAGAAACCCCAGCAATTGCAGCCTTTTCCCATTTTTTATACATAGCTGATGAGACAGGACCTGATAAGAATCAAGTAACAAGTAAAAAGATGCAAAAAAAAATAATCTTGATTTGGCATAGAACAATACAAACATGTAAAAGAATCAAGAGAATTCTATTGAATATTTATCCCCAAGAATAGAAACAATGCAAACAAAATAAGAAAAGAACAGAAAAGAAAAAGGATCACCTGGTTTCCGTCTTTGCCTTGCTGGTTTCATTATAGTTGAGTCTCCTTTGTTGTTACTACGATTAACACCTACATTAACATTGCGCTTCAATGGTCCTTTTGCAGCTCCTAATTTTTGTATGTTTTGACTGTCAACAAGAACCAGTTGGACTCTGCAAGTATCATGTCTGGACGCCCTACTCTGATTAACAATGCTTGAAGTCGTCGGTGAACAGTTTTCAACTTGGGAAGATCGTTTCCTAACACTTCTCTTCCTGTCTTTTAAGAGTTGGTGCTCCTTCGTGGGAAAGATTTATTCATCATCAGTTTCAGTTCATTCAGAATATTTCAAATGTCATACAATTCAAGGATGAGTTATCGAAAAACTTGACTAACCAGGGCTTCTATAAATATCTTAAATCTTCGGGGCTTTAGGTGAAGCTTTGAGGCTTTGCAACTATACTTTTCCAGTAAAGACCACCTGCAAAACAGGTTACAATACTATTGATCATGCCAAATGAAGCAATCTTGGAAAAGCATTATATGTTAGCAACTCTCAAGTCTTACTAAATAATGGTACCTTTTTTTCGAATGACACTTTTATTTATTTAACTAACCGATACACAGACTATACAACTTAGTAGGAAGAA
Organism: Xylocarpus granatum; assembly: GCA_019650275.1. Classification (NCBI taxonomy): domain Eukaryota; kingdom Viridiplantae; phylum Streptophyta; class Magnoliopsida; order Sapindales; family Meliaceae; genus Xylocarpus; species Xylocarpus granatum. The sequence goes on along the minus strand of BNST01001793.1, from coordinate 203,529 downwards.
ATTCCATTTCACCTGATGGCCAAAGACCTCTTTCAGCATATCAATTCTTCTTTTCATACATACATATTTTTCTAATATATGTAGATTGGCTAATAAAAATCACTGTTTTTAAGATTTTATCTTACATATGTGATTTACAGTTTCATAGTGTTTCTTCTCCCAGGACAGTTCATGTAGATTATGAATGTACCTAGAGACAAAAAAATCAACCCATTTGTATTGACATTACCATCGAAGCATTGCAGCATTAGTATCTTTAGAGTTCTTCGCATCCAGACATAACCCTGGACCCAGCAGCTTGTTCATCCGCCTCAAAAGACGATAGTAATAATGTCGAACCTGAAAATAACAAACACCTAAATGAAGATCAAAATGCTGACAATGAAATAAACAATGAGAATGAGGAATCACCAAACAAATATAGCCATATCACATAGCAGTTCACCTGATCCTTGTTTTTACTTTGGACTCGATGAGTGATCTTCTCAAAGTTCTACAATCAAGGAAAAATAAAGTTATGGAAAATTATGAAGATGAAGAAAATATAATGCTAAGACATTTGTCAGCAATACATGCCTTGCCAACTTGTCGTAATGCAGTGAAAAAGCTTTCTTCCTCTTCCCGTGTCCAAGCAGCCCATTGCCGAGTTGGTTTTTTAGCTGCATTTCACGTTATCAAAAGCACATTCACAAACGCACACAGTGTAAGTAGAGAAAACACTAAAAATTACAAGCAAAAGAACAGACCAGACCGCTCCAGCATAACATTATTGAGGGTAGATGAGGCTACATGAGGATCTCCATCCTGAACTAGAGCACTCCCAGGACGAAGATGTGCCTCAGAGTCAGAGGAGAACTGTGACTCCATTTGCATGTTGAATACATCACAATCACAAGAGCATTAAACGCTTGTGCCCTTGAGGTTCCCACATCTGAAAGAATACTCCTTTTGACCTTCAACTTGATGAAAACCAGAAAGTACAACCTGGTTGTAAAAATTAAACCCCAGCTTACATCCTGAAATGACAATTGAACAACAAAAGGTAACACAAGATCACGACAACTCAAATTATTGTGAAATAACAGCGCAATCTAATCACATTCGTGCAAGCTCAAGATTATACATCTTGAATCGTAGTACTAGACACATTCAAAACTGACCAGGAAATTGTGATGATAAAATGGAACTTCCCAAACTAAATGTCACCAGAAAATCCTTATTACAAGAGATTCCGCATCTAAAACATGCACCATGACATGTTGAACAATCAAATTTACTAAAATAAAGCAGGCAGCAAAGCTTCCAGAAAAATGCTGCACAGCTCAATAAGAGATCTGGAGAACAAAAGTCAGTGTTCGAGCTTACCTAATACAACTACTTGACTCAGTCGAATTGAATATAATCCACTCTTTTCAGAGAATTAACAAAGAAAAGCTATCAGAATAAAAAATTTCTCATTCTTCATCTTCGACCAATTTTCGCAGCAACCAAACAGGAACTAGGGTTTCGAAACATACAATTCTGATCACCTGAGTCTTTTTTTTCTTTTAAACTAATTAAGATAAAAATTGAATCTGAAAAACAATTCCAATAAATAAAATAAAATAAATCCTGAAAAAGCAAACTCACCCTGGAATTACACGCATGAGCTTTCTTTCGAGTTTCCAAGGACGACCGAAACCGGACGGAATCTTCCGACAGACGTCTTTTCGGTTAGGAGAAGAAGAGACCCGAACGATAATTTTGTTTTTTTTTCTTTTACTTGGTTGAAAAGAAAAGAAAGAAAAGAAAAGGAGACGTTATTAGTTAATTTCAAAGATTAAAAATGGAAATAGGACATTTTTGGTCCATTAAAAAATGACCCAGGCCTTTAAACCCACCCGTAATTAATTATTAAAATTGAACTGTATAATTCTACTCTATACTAAACCAACAATAATTCTTATGTTCGTGTCATTTTGGTCATTGAAATGCAAAGTTTCTTATTTCTCCTCTAAACTGTGACTCCAATTTCTTCCTATCATTTCGTTCATTGGAATGCCAAGTTTACCATTCAGTCGTCGACCATTAAAGGCTTTGAAGCGGTTGCCCCACTATTGCTACATGACATGTCGCTCCCAATCTGATCCAACTCCAAATGGGTTCTCATCTTGATTAGACACCAGTTTTGCACAAGAGCAAGTTTGTTTAACCCTTGCTATATTTTTGGATTTGTTCTTTCTTTCTCAAATCGACTTCTTCTATGTCAGACTCCAGAAACACCTGGATAATGGAAACATATTAGAAGATAACCTTAAGCAAGCCAGAGACCTGACCTTGTCACAATTGCATATTTCAAAATGAAATTGAAGGGGTATCACAACATATGCCACAAATTTGATGATGGTCTAAACCCAAGAGTTATCATTGATTCATTTATAAGAAACATAAGCGCAATGTATCCATGTGCCCTCGGCTAGGAGATCGGCCGCTGCTTCGGCTAATGACCTTTGCAGCATTCTCCGCCTAGGTTCTGATTTGTCGAACTCTGGGTTCGAACACCGCACATATATCCAAAGCGGAGAAAAAAGAAGCTTCAATTCCTCACAATACATGCATAAGAAGGAAAGAAACAGTAATAAGAAGCAAGCCACTATCATCTAATTTCCAATCACTAAAATCTACTGACCTACTGTCAATGATATTTTGAGTGGAAAGATAAGGCGTTACAGAAAGCAATCAAGTAAACCATTTTCTTATTTTTCAAACAGAACTGTGAACTCGCAGACACTATTTCCATCACCAATACAACCGAAAAACTGAAGAATACTTTGCCTTACCACAAGAAGACGATGACAGTGAAGGCAGTGATGGTAGTAATCATTAAAATGATCCTGTGTTAGAGGCTAGGAAGCGGCAACTCGTAATCATTAAAATGTGCCTACAGCATCTTTTGCAAAGTGATGCAAACTAGAAAAGTTTCAGAAGTCGACGAATTCTTTCTTGCCCTAGATGTATGATTTAGTGCAGTGCCAGTTGCAACAGCCCATACCCATCTGTTATACCAGATAGCTGAATAGAATCTAGACCAAGAAAATTCAAATCTTTCGCCATTCCCAGAAGAAATAGTACTTGTCATTTATAAGCCAAAAGTAAGTAAACAGTAATTGTGAACCATGTTGTCATTTGTACACAATGAAGAACTTGTGCAAAAAGGTTATAAGCATTTGCTTTCTCTTGTGGCTAGTATGTTTCTATTTCTAACGTTTATAAAAATCTTGGAAAACTTATTAAACGAAATATTAAATAAAAATAGGGAATCAAACAACTACAAGTGGTTGCGCTGGATCACAGTAGGCAGCACTTCAATCAACCACCTCAAATGGGTATGGCTGCAGAGCCAATTAAGTTGCAGCAATCAGAAGAATAGCCCTATAAAAAAGATGCAAAATGTCATCACATTTTTCTTAACAATAAGTCAAATCCCTTTGCACCTGGATCCAACAAGTCAAATTAATTCATGCTTCCGGGGTAATCCAAATTCTCCCGAAGACATTAGGAACAACTTAGTTATCTGCCCTTGTAGACGCAAAAGACCCAAGAAATTAATTTGTTTCACTATTCTTTATACAACAGTTTAAGATTGTATTACAGTCACCTTCTATTTCTTATTTCTATTTTGTGAATTTTACGAGAAAATAAATCCTACTTCTCCCAATCTACTGTGAGCGGGATAACTCTTGTACCATCCCAATAAATTTTATCTATTGAACCAACTAGCTCCCACAAGTCTTCAACAATTAACACGTCAATTTGTCAGCATATCTAATAATTTTTTCTAAGCCCTGGAGTTCTGATCAAGATAGTCTCTACAGAACTGGCTTTCTACAACCTAAAACATAAGTCAATTGGCAAGGATCATTGATATATATTGCCTCCTATTATAAACCTAGAAGGAAAAGCCCGTCACATGTTAAATCAAAACCAAAGTGGGGCATCGCAATAGTACGAAGTTGACAGAAGGACAGCTTCGTTCCATTCTTCTGCATGATTAAATATGGGTGCGACAATACAGGAGGACAACCATTCTACTTTCATGACATTGCGAGTGCCTTGTCTTGGTTCACTAAGCATCCTAGCCAATTTACCAGCTCCAAATTTGTATGGACTAGATAACATGAATTTCACTGGACCAATCTACAAGATTTTATGCAACACACTGATAAATACATCGGTGAGTCTGAGCAAGGAAATAGTAAAAACAGTAGTTTAATTAGAACTAGTAAATAAATTCTGCAACATGTTATGATATGATTTTCACTATTGAAAATAAGGGTCATCCTACAATCAGTGTGGAAAAATTTTCTAAGGATTAGAATTGAAATTATGTAAGTTTTAAAATTTTAAATAAATTTAATAATAAAAATAAATATTAAAAAATTATACTCAATTTTTTAGTATTCAAAATAACTCATCGTTTCTAATTTACTTCTAGGCGTATTTACACACTAATAACTTAAACGACAGTTTCGATATTATTCTTTGAAAAACAACTCTCTTTAGAGCTAGGATTTGGTTTTATAAACCAATTCTAATTATATTTAGTTTAAAACAAAATTTGCTAGAAAGTTAGTTTATAAACCAAACCAATTCTCTCTTTTCTTTCTTTCTTGCCAAAATTTAGCAAGATTTTTTGGATGGCCTTTCTTCTCCATCTTAACCAAATTTTGCTTGCATTTAAATGCCAAAATAAAACATTTTTTATTTGTTTTATCAACGAATTAATTACACTAATTAATGGATTTACATTTGGCAAAATAATGGTCATTGATTTTAATCACATGGATGAATCATCAAAATGATAGAAATGAATTAATCACCACCCTTTGTGTATACAATATGTGTTAATCCCATCACCTATATGTTATCCCTTTTATTGGTAAAGATTTTAACACTTAACATAATCTAAATTATCTATATGTTAAAAAAAAATTAAATCACAACAATCCACTTGCCGAACAAGGATTTAGTTAATAAATAAATAAATTATTTATTAATTAATAAAAAATATATCCTTAACCTTCTTTTAGTCCGTCAAACATATTTGCATTATACCAAAAATTAACAAAAAAAATTTCCAATGTCATAAGTACTAGCGTGCATTGATTGAAAAATTTATTCAAAATAGCATGGCTATATTAATTTTGATTCATTTAAAAATTAATTAATTAATTTAATAATATATTTTATCTATCATTATCAACTATTGTGTGTATCTCTTTTGGTTTACCTTAAACTTGACATGAGTATAGACGAACTCACTCGCATCATTTTGGTACAACTTATTATAATCAAAATTCTCAATGATGATTAGTGACATGTAGTATTATCACGTTTGAATTTTTTAAAAAATCATGTGTTGGGTGTTGAATATATGTTCATTGGATGCTATATATATGTTCATACAAATATGAGAATTGCGGTTTGTTATATGCCCAAACTATTTTATTACGTGGATAATAAAATGAAAAATCATGAAAATATGATTTATGATGATTTTGTGTAAATATATATTATTATATCATGTTAATATTGTTTAATATGTATTATTTTGATATGTTTGGGCATTAAGTATGATGCATGTGGATGTATTTGATATAATTATATTGATAAATATTTGTTAACATGAGATGTTAATATTGATCCATATGTATTGACATATTATAACTATGCTTCGTATAGTTGAGGATGATTTGGTATGATTCAAATGTGTTTTAACAGATATGATACATTTGGATTATATGAAAAATTAACATATATTCTAAATTATGCATAATATTATATTATGTTATGAAATAAAATGAAAATTGCATAAAATTATTTTGTGTGGAATTTAATTCATTTCTTGTTGATTAATGTGTTAATCATAAATTTAATGATCTAGGCATGTTCAATAACCATCCTTAGAGCATAGTGTCATGGTTATTGACTTACAAGTATCTTTCATGATCGTTGATTAGCAAGCGAAATAAATTAAAGGAACAATGTCATAAAGACAGAAAACACACTTGTAAACGTTATAATTTAGAAGATCTTTCAATTGTATTTTACGTGTATATTTTAAAATTTATTCTATTAATACTATATTAGTATTTATAGATTTATAGTATATTTATTTTTGTTGGAAGGTACTCGAAGACTTAATATTTTTGAATTTGTGAATTGTAAAAGTTGGATTTAATAAAATTATTTTAAAAAATTTTCATGATAATTCTTTTACAAAAAAAATTGGGATATTTACATATATGAACATACGAGACAATTTTTATGACCAAAAAAAATAAAAACAGAAGAGAAATTATGAAATTCCTTATAAAAATGTTATTATTTTATTTTACATGTTTATTGTCATAATAATTTATTAGGTATGGCATGCCAACTAATAAGAAATAAAACTAATGTTTGTCTATGTAGCCTTCTCCACTGTAAGAGCTAATGCTAAGAGTCTATTACCATATGTCACACAGTTGGAACTAAACAAGACAGTAGACGGAGAGCACGAGGGCAAGGCACCAACATAAGAGACAAATATCCCCACTAATGATGATGACGACTGAAAAATCGAGGTGGTTTCACTATTTCAAGGCAACTCTGCTTTTTGGATATTTGTAAAAGTCTGCAAAAAGGTGGGTGTCCTCGCTCTGGCTTTTAGTTGTTTATAACGAAATAGTTGGTGCTTTTATCTGTTACTGAAATCTCTCCGTGAGTTTTTGACAATGATGTTTGCATCAATTCTGAGAAGTTGTGTGGTAAAAGTTGAATGGAGAATGTCAAGGACTGGGTATTAACATCCATATAACTTTGCAGACAGCAGCACGAAACTTTGAGGTTTCTTGACACTAGAAGTTGAAATTTTAACTTAGTAATCAGTTTTTGATGTCAAGTGCTTTGCAACTTTATTATGCTGACCTTAGAAGACATGTTCGCACTAGTATTTGGATTCAGAGTATTTTACTGCACCAGTGTGTCATCCAAATTTGATATACTATTATTTGTATAGGAGATTAGCAGCAGAGAGGGCAAAGCAACTGACACAGTGGCGGCTATGGAATTGACGTCTCTAAACACCAGCCTGAATGGTTCAGTTTGTACGTATATAAAATATTATTTTTGTATTACAAATAACATTCTTTTTTTATCATAATCTATTTAATTATAAAAAATTATATTTTAATTTATTAAAAGAAAATTATTATTATTATTATTGTCATGCTACCACTCTTTGACATCATCTCGGATCAATACATCTTTTAAGTTTTTATTATCTGAAATTTAAAATTTAACATTCACAACAATAATAGAATCATTGTACCAACGAGTTCATAAAAATTTTAATGAAATCAGCCGCGATCCAAATGAATCAACGGCTACAGGGAAAGGAGACTGTCTGTGAGAATTTAGAATAATATATTTTAATATTTTAAAAACAATAAAAAAAAGAGAGCAAAACTGATCTATTGGTTAGAATTAATTAATAATGCAAGCCAAACAAGCTGTTTCTCCTTGTTTTATAAATTAAATTATTTTCAATAAATAATGCAAGCCAATCCACTAGAAAAATGTGCCAAATATGGATTAATTAATGCAGGTCAGTCCATTTACCATACAAGCCATTTCTCTCTTAGGCCTGCTTTAGGATCCGCATAAATCCAGACCACCCTACTAACTACTGTAAACTTAAAAGTAGATTCCAAACTGCAGACCCTGAAACAGCCTCGTGTAACAGAAATTTTACATCCAGCGAATGGCTGAAATTACAGGATATTAAGGACCGAGCGTAAAAAACATCCCCAACAATTTTCGTTTTTTGCACCAATACAGCTTAACAACATCAGCTTCAATTACATAAAATGTGAAAAAACTACTATAAGGAAACTTTGAACAAATCTTTCTATCACTGCAAAAGTTCATCAATAGAACCCATTTCTTACCCTCACATTTTTCCGGAGAAAAGCCAGGTGATTCTACAAGACTTTCTCATGGGTGAGACGACATGGACCACATTCATAATTGCCAAATCTCCTATCCTTCCTCTATTTTATACCCAACAAAAATCCCCGTTAGACAAGCAAACGAAAGCAGAAAGAGGTTTGAGATTTGAAGGAAAAAGATGAAAATGAAGAGCTCAAAGTACATGAATCAGGGTAAAAAAGAAATGAAGTGGTACCTTTTTTTTTCCAGGGTTAAGAATGCAATGAAACAGTTACAGAATGGTTTCTTCTAACAGTTTGAAGTCGTGACCTGATATCCAGCTTACTAAATCTAAGTAACTTAGGCTTTCTAGCCAAGTCCCAAACATTAAACAAATCACCCTGTTAAATTGAATGTGGCATGCAGTAATGTTACATTACTTTTCTCTGCCACAGGCAACACAACTTGGTTTTCAATCAGTCTTGGGATAATCTTGTAAAACAAGGTTTACTTCTCCCAAACTTGCTTTATTTTTGTTGAAAATAATTTTCTTATGGTATGTAAATACCTAATTCTTTGTCTGTTTATCACCCTCATAAATAAATGAACAAGTTATCAACTATTTGACACTAATACTAAGAAGGTTAAAAATAATCAGGAGGCAATGAAAAAGATATCCATCTTGTCTCACATATTAAAAAGTTAAATATAGTAGTGAATATCAGAGAAGCGCACAATTCAATATATCCATACAAATATAACAATAGATTGAAAAATTACAACATCAGAATGTCAAAGAGCAAAAACTTTCATTCAAAGAATCAGTCTAGACTAGGCCAGAATAAAACAAGCACTCACATACCTATTAAAATTGTTAGAGGGGGGTGGCAAGAGACTTCCAATATGCCTATTAAACAAACACCAGGGCACCAGCATGTCCTTAGTGTAATGTAAGGCACATCATAGCCTTCTGCTAGCACAGATCCTAAACTAAGAAGATTTCTTCGGAGCAAGCCAGCGCCACTAATTTACAACTGAGTGAGTTCTTGTGGGTTTTCCATAGATTGCCTAAGAATATACTCCGCTCTTCTCTTCTTCTCATCCTTCTCTTCATCCCGCCCAAATGATGCAGTTCTCCCATCACCCTTCTTCTTAAGACTAGAATCCAAAAATTCCCCCAAAAATTTCTTGCCAGTTCTAAAATTAAAATGAACAGTAGGCCTCTTGTCGGGAAGATACTTCCTATCAGCATCTACATCATCACTAAATCCGCTACCTTTCACTGCTTCAATGGCAGGAGCAAATGCCTCCATCACAGAAACACGGTTTCCCCCTGACAAGTCATCTGCAAGCTTAACTGGCAAAACAACCGGAGAAATATCTTTCTCTCCAGAATCTAATGGCTTAGCAAGAAACGGATTACTTCTGGCTACTGGTGATTCTTCCTCCTCATCATTATTTACTGGCCTTAAGGCTGAAGTTTCTGTTTCACCATCACACACCAACCTCTGCTGCAAACTCAACAAAGCCATCTCTGCCTTTCTCCTTTGTCTAGCTTGTTCAATCTTATCAGCACGAGGATCCGACTTCCTCTCATTCCACATAGGCGTATGAATATAAGTGTGAGGATCAGGAAAAGCCGGCAACCAAGATGGAATATGCTTGCCAGGTGGTATTTCATTCATATCTGCAAAACTCGGTATCAACCTCCTGCTCTTAATAACAGGAAACCGAGGGATTGGCTGAGCAAAAGACATTTCCTCCTTAGAATCCACAAACCCGATTAACTCCCTCACAGTCCCCGAACCCACAAGACATTTACCAATCTCTGATGCACTTGTAAGCCCCTTTAACACTTCCAAATCTTCTATTCCATGAATTATATCAAAAAAATTGCATTGTGTTCTACCGGCTAAGTTAGCATTAAAGCAGGATGTTTTACCTAGGTCACAGATGTGTCGAATCACAATATCCGCGAGAGTGTCCAATGCCGAGTCTTTGAATCCCTCAAACCCCACGCTCTCACATATCTGTGCCACCGCAATTTTTGACACTGCTCGGCCAAAGTCTTCAGCTCCAGGTCTTCTTGATGACTCGTGGCATCTGGATTCTCTCTTTTCCGTGCTCTCTTCATCTCCATGGTTCATATTCAAAACCTCATATCAAAATTAGGGTTTTATCTCAATTTCTCATTGTTTACCCAATTAACACCCCACTCCTCATCGCAACTATTTCAACTGATAATACTAAAACCAAACACCCATTCAAAAAACCAATTCCGTTCTTGTTTCCCTCCCACGTCTTCTAAGTAAACAAATCGAGTAAAGAACCGAAGTGTATTTCAGTGAACCCTAGAATACTTCAAAAATGTGGAAATATGAGACAAGAACCCACAATCAAATCAACAACAAAAAGAATGTTAACTGACGATAGCTAACAATTTCGAGAGCCAAATCCGTGATTCAAAAACTGAGCACATAAAGTTTCAATTGAACTTCAAGAAAACTGAGGATAAAAACTTATTATAAAAAGAAAACCTGAGAACATTCGAATTCTGAGTTTGAGAAAACGGGGTTTGAGAATATGGAGGGAATTTTAAGAAATTTAAAAACCCTTGTAAGACCCTAACAAGAGGAAATGGATCGAGGAAGAGAGAAGAACGGAGAGAACGACGAACTGAACCTTGTGGGGTTTGTTTTATAAATTCATCTACCAATCGCACTTCAAAATTTTTAGACGACATCTCGCTCGAGTAGTGTATATTTCTGTACTCGCAGTATTTGGGTAAATAGAATGGGCCTCATGCTTTTAGTTATTGGGCCAGACATTAATTGTTCTAAATTCACCCCAATCCTTTGTTAAATAATCCATGCCAACTATTTTTTAACATTACCATTAATCACTTAGATTTATTTTTTGTTAAAAATTTTGCATAGCAAAGTAGGGATGGAAATTTTATCCGTAAACTCAGCTACTACTCGCCCATTATGGGATGAATTTTGTATGCTTCTTGGTAGATTTGGAAAAAATAAAATAAAATTCGCAACGAATTTGAGACAAATACGAGTATAAATAAAAATCTGTGAATATTTTAACGGGGTATTTGCGAATATTTAATTTTTTATTTTTATTTATTATTATAAGATTTACATTGAGTGAATAATAGTTACAAATAAATAAAATAAATATATGAACTTAGTAACAATTATTTCAGACTTAAAGTTTAAAGATTTTTGTTTCAAATTTTTAATATTTTATGTAAGAATTTATCAATAATTATTTTTTCATATATTAAATGTACTTCATATTTTATATAAATTATATATATTTTTAGATTAATACTAAAAATTTTAATTAAATAATTTATAAATTCGAATATGATATTTAATAATATTATAAGTACAGTTTGAAAATATTAGAAAAATTCTGTTAAAAATTTGCAAAACATTTGCACAAATTTAGTAGATAGAATATTAATGAAAAGCTTAAAATGATCTTTAAAAAATTTTAAGTGTTTTTATTAGAAAAATATTTAAAAAATTAATATATTTACGAATATTCGTATCGAATATTTGAGATATTTATTCACATCAGTACGATGTTTAATCCACTATAATTTTTAATTTTTATTTTTCAAATCCATTCTAAAACACATTACATTAAAATTGAGTAACGCTAGCATTTTTAAATTTTTTTGGTGGACGGTGACAATTGGCTATATTTATGTACAATAAACATGTAGTTTCGTATGACTAAATGAATAATAGTTGTTATCAGCATTGGTTAGATTTTGTTATGGTCATGAATGAAACAGTTGGGAGTTAGAATTTCTTGAAATAAGTCTTGAACTATCTAACAATTTTGTTATTATATCTCTTTAAGAGTTTGGCTTTAAATTGCTTAAAGAAATGGCGTAAGAAAAGGAAATAATTGTGAACAAAAGCAACTTGGGTGGGTGATTACAAGTATTCATGTTATATCATTGGTGAAAAAAAAATAAGAGTTATAATTTATGAATATTTATGTTTATTTGAATTAATTTATAATATTATAAAAATTAATTTCAAAAAAAGAGTACTGTAAATAAGAGTAAGAGTAAGAGGTCAGACATATTTATGATTAATGTGAGTGTATTTGAATCTATACACACACATATGTGTGTGTATAGATAATATATATATATATACTTTTATTAGTGGGGCGTATGCGGTGAGGGCCGGAGTGCCGGTTACAATTTCTTTCGTGTGAAAGGAAAAAGAAAGGGATACAAAATAGGGAACGGATAAACTGATAAACATCGAGAAGTAAAACAGACGCAGGTAGTGGGAAAATGGAGAAATACTTTGGAAATGCCTACAGAGGAGATCCGGGTGTGCCGCACTCCGGACCGGAGCGGTTCGAAAACATATGGATTGGATCCTTTGGTTTTTCTGTTCTCACTTTTCCCTATCCCTACTTGTGGCAGCTCACCAATCAATTCAAGTACTCTTCTTTATTTTATTTTGTATTAGGGTTTTTTTTTATTTTTATAATCATATGAATGATACTACTGTCGATAAATTTTGGTTATTTAATTCTTTTTAGTTCTCGTTAAGGGTTTATTTAGTTTATCATGTCGGCTACTAATTTCAACCAAGCACCATAAAACTCAAATGCGTGTTTGATTCTTTGAAAGCGCTTTTGGTGATGTCAAAAGCGCTGGGTACTTGAGTTGTTCAGCTTAACTTGGGTAAGTTATTGAAGTAAGAAGAGGTGTAATCCCCATTTAATTTCATTTCCTGGTTATCTCAGTGAGCTGTGCTATAGCACTGTTGTGAATTATTCTGCTGTGTTTGTGTATTTGTAGGTTTTCTGTGTCTCAGAGTCTCGGATGTGTTGGTTTTTTTCTTTTGAGGAAGAACTTCCATATCTGAGGGAGTTTCTTAACGCAGAAACCTCTGATCTATTGCATGTAGATTTCTTTCTTGTTTATACTAATTATGATGTATCCAGTTTGCGTTTGTTTACTTTAAATGCTATATAAGGATATGACTTTTGTGGTATCTCATTGTGGTTAAGAAAAAAGAATTTTAAATACTCTAAATTCTTATTTCTCTACACTTCATAGAGAGCTGGATGGTTCTTACACCTTTTAAGACTAGATCATGCATCTTGTGTAACTTGTAATCTGTTTGCATAAACTTAATAAATGGACTCTAAATTCTGTTTACATGTTTTTGTCTGAACTTAATTTTCAGCCTTTTCTAATTTTATTCGGCATCAATGAAGTGCTAAGCCCTAGTGATAGAAGCTTGCCTTTGGCCCTGGTTGAAACAAGAGAGTACTTAACTAATATTTTGAACCACACTTTCAAAGTGGTGGAATTGCTGCTATTAAAGTTATAATAATCAATGAAGGTACTAATCATATCACAAACATTGATTGTTGGAATGCCTAGTGTCATGTCCCAAGCCATGTAAAAGATGGTTTGTCTTGTATTTACAAGAGAAGGCAGGAAACAACACCTAATAGTATTCTTTTGGGTTGATAACAAGTGCTAGTCAGTCACAAGTGGTATCAAAGTTGATCCAAATTTTCATTTGTATGTGGGCCTCAAAAGCTCACACTGTGCTCTAATAAGAGATTTCATGTTGGATGTAGTCCCCCAAAGGTCATCAGAATGGCTAATGCTGATCGGTAGGTCCATCATGAATGGACTTAACATGAAAGTTTCATTACATGATTGAGTGGATGAGAATGTCACGTTGCACATCATTTAGAAAATAAAGTGGGTGAGAATATTATATTTCACTTTCCATAGAAAATGAGTTTGCTATATAAGTGAAAATGCCAAGTCCCTTGTCACATAGAAAATCATTAGATAGAAACTTGGTTTGTTGGGTGGGTAACAAGATTACATTTCACATCTCATAGAAAATGTGTTGATCTTTGATTTATATAGGTGGAAAGGCAGCTCCATCTACCATGGTGGTCATAGGGTTCTATAGTGCAATATTTTGTTGGTCTACAATGGCCTGGCTGTGGGTTTCTCTTAACTTTTATTTGCATCTTGTGGATGTCTTATATGCTATTGGTCTGGTCAGGTAATATGTTTTGCAGTTCTGCTTTCTTCATCTCCAGATTCTTGTTTGGCATCTTGTGTTGGGTGTTTTGCAGCTTTAACCACGTCAGATTCTATTTTCTCACATCCTTGCATGTGCTTTGTTTTCTTCTTCTTATGCTACTGGTATAGGAACATGGGTAAATATTGCCTTTTGTCTCATCTTAAATACTTAATTTGCAGTTGGCACGACAAGGCATTTTTATTTGAACATTATCACTGGAAGAAAGCAAGGGCGAAGAATCAGCCATACAAATTTAAGGTCTGTTTTTCAACTTCTCTCAAGCTAAAATATCATTAAGTGAAATAGTGAAATACTGATCGTGTATTCCTAAAGATGCTAAGGGCTAATTCTAATGTTTCCATGATTGTCTTCTTTTCTCTTACAGTGGAATGAGTACATGGACAGGGACCTCCGAGACTCGTATTATTTCAATTGGCCTGTCTACTTCCCTTAGGGCTTTTTGGTTAATTAAGTGTGCTATGTGATAGGTGTTTTGAACAATGAAACTCAGTATGCTTTGTGCTCCCCACTGTGTCCCCTTTATCCCCTACCCTATTTTCCATCATCCTGCTGGTTTCAAAGTGTATTAAACAATATTAGGAGCTTGTGTTTGTCACCTCTTTCAGACTACTACAGTCAGTTCTACTTGATGCCAATTTAATAATTATTAAACTTAACTGCAAAAGATCAATTGTTTGAGGAATATGTTGTGGGAAAGATGTTTTGAATATATGATCAATGGTAACATAGACTGGATTCTGCAGTTGATTGACACATTGGAATATAGATGGTGGTGGCATGTTTTGGTTGATATTCTTTTGTTCACTACGTCTCTGACCACTTGTAAAATGTTCTAGCCATCTGCCTCATTCAAAACCATATGAAAATATGCAGAAGAAATGGAGTCAAGTAGCTTTTGCTTTGTTTACTTTGCTTATTTGCTTATGAGTTGTTTATTACATGTGGAATATTAAACTTTATTTGTTACAGGGAGTCGCAATTTAGAATATTAAACTGGACTTCATACACGAGAGCTTGAACCTAACCATAATGAATAAGGCTAAAGTTATGGTAACTTCTTTAGAGTTGTGTATAAGTGAGGTTATCTACTGTTTCGAGCTTTTATTGATGAGCCACACAGCCGAGAGACATCAGGAATCAGTCAACAATGAATTCCCTAGAATTTTTTACAAAAATAGTTTAATTTTTAAGTTTATTTATATTTATATATTGTTTTACTAATTTGTTATATTTGAGATTAAAAATTTAATATTTTAAATAAAATTATCCTTAATTTTTTATTTTATTTTATTTTTAAATACTTGACGTTTTTGATGTGTTAAAAGTCTCCGAGTAAATTTACTTTGACATTGAAAAAGAGAGAAAATTTAACACATCAGGCCTTGTTGAGTAAATTTACTTGGCATCTAATGGAGTAAAAGACAGTGAATTGTATCATCGCAAGCTCGTACAAATAAAATTTATACAAGAATATCTATAATTAAATATTGGACGAACAGAGCAAATCCACGCTTAGCTTGATTTTCTCTTGTTCAAAATCCATTATCTTATCAGAAAGAAAATGAATAAATAAGTTCGCCTTTCAGTTGTAGGGTCCCAGATGAAAGAGAAGCAATGGCGTTTGTGCATATCCCATGTTCCTCGTCTCTCACTCTGACAAAAACAACTACTTCACGTTCTCTGTTTACTTCACCAATCAGACCATCTTCACATCTGTCTCTGTCTAATTTTGCAAATCCCAAAACGATCAATTTCAGCAACTGGGTCACAAATTTTAACTCGAAATCTTTGAGTTTTATCCTTTCTGGGGTTTTATCGCTGGGTTTATCTTTCTCAGGTGAGCATTTCTCGATTCATCTACAGTCACATTGAATAATCTGTGGCTTGTGGTTGATCCATGTGGCTTAAATTTGAGTTAGAAACTTTTTTATTCATGCAAATGGATAGTTATATGTAGCTGATATTGATCATTTTTAAGTTTACTGGTAATCATTTTAAATTAGTTGTGCCATTAATTGGCTTCAAATTCATGTCAGTTTGAGAACATCACTGTTATTATTATTTTCTTTTATCTGCATTCAGTTACAAGCCTTTCGAATTTATGTTATCTTTTTCTCTCATTTGATTTTGTCAATCTATATTATATGCGTTTTCTTAAGTCTATTTAAATCGTACACAACGCTAGAGCTTTTCTGTATTTATTTTGTCATCATTATTATTTTTCTCGATATGCAAGCCAATAAACTAAAAGAAGAACCAACCAAACACTCTAGGTATGGGAGTTTCGGAGGCAAAGGTTGGGGTGAATAAGCCAGAATTGCTTCCTAAAGAGTTCACTCCTGTCATTGATGTAGCAGGGTTTCTCTCCGATGGACAGGTGTGATTGTTTTTATGTCCTTGATTATTTATATTTAGTCATACATCAGACATTCTTTATGGCATTAATGGATCAGAGATTCTTTATGACATTAATGGTTTTGCATCTTATTCCATATGAGCAGTTAATTTGAATGAACCAGTTGAAATCGAATATGCTGTTCAAAAAACTAAAGAAATGGTCCTTAAACATGGACACTTTATTGTGTAATTTCTTCTGGAATATCATATAGATGAAAACCAAATTCCTCCCCCCCTAAACCTCTTGAAGTAGCTCAATAAGTCTTACCAATTGAACCAATTAGTACTCGAAATTGTGTTCTTTATTTGCTATGATTTTTATATTCATTGTACTTTGCTTGGAAATAAGGTTTTCTACTTGGGATAAGAGCAGGGATTTTTAAGCATAGTATATTCCTTGTAATTAAGAATCTCATAGAATTCAACATATTCACCAATCTCCTTCAGAGCTTTTAAGTCTGTTTGTTGTATTAAGATACTGAAGGAGCTCATTCTCAGTTAGTAGTGAGTAATGTGTTCCATATCACATATAACCTTGACATTTCTTTAGCTGTTGAGATGACGGTGTAGAAAATACTCTACACGTTATTGTTAGTGAAAATTGCGAACTCTCCTCAAATAGAAAGAACAAAAATCAAAAGAAATATATAATTGCTCACAGTTTGTTGTCTTCAAATTGGTCATGCAATTGAATATAGGCAGGAGTTGTTTATTCATGTTATCACAATACACTATGTTGTTGTATTATAGTAGATACATTACATATTTAACCCTTTTAGATAGAAAATTGAGAAGATTTATAAAATGCGAAATAAAAGAAAAAAGGAAAGAAAAGAAAGGAATGTATAAAAGTGGAGCAGATGCCCCAAGGCAACAGTAGATAAACTTAGAAACTGCATATCTATGTGCACAGTGAGCAAAGTAAGTGGCCTATTACAACCTTTCTCTGTTTGCTGAGTAGTGGAAAAAGAATTATCTTGAAAATCTTTATTTAACTTGATCTTTTGTTACAGAAAACCATGAATGTTGAAATTGTGTTATGGAGCGATGCTGTTGTTGACATCATCATAATCTTATGTGAATTAACAGTGTCATGCACCTTTCTTTTTTTAAATTTTGGCCATGTAAGGTCTAATTGGTGTACTGGAATCCAAGCGTATATTCTGGCATATAACTATGTTGTGTTATAAAATATGTATCCTTTTGATGATAAGATCAGTTGAAGAGTGCAGGCTTAATTGCTAAACCCTGCATGGTTAGTTTGCAGGAGAGAAGACTTTCGCAGGAGATTGTTGATCTAGAAAAGGATACTGGATTCAAGTTAAGAGTCTTAGCCCAGAATTATCCTGAAACACCAGGTGTTCTTATCTCTCTCTCTTTTCACTGTTCTTGCTCGTTTGAGTTTGCTTCATTTGTCTCTCTAACATGTCTTGTTCTGTTTTCAAAATTTTATATCTTCCTGCTTTGTGAACTTTTTTTGGGCTAAAGTTGATTACTCAATGTTTTGCAGGGTTGGCAATTAAAGATTTTTGGCAAGTAGATGATAGGACCATTGTCTTTGTTGCTGACCCTACCTTTGGTAAATGATAAAAACTTGTTATCTCTTTAGACTAACTCCGCCATGGATGACATATTGATGTTTCTTTGACCAGGCAATATATTGAATTTCAATGTTGGGGCTACAGTTGACCTTGACATTCCACGTAGCTTCTGGAGCCGTTTGGCAGGCAAATATGGGAACATCTTCTACTGGAAAGAGAAGGTGAGGTTCCTTTCTTTGCATGTAGACTTTTATTTTGTTCAAGATTTGTTGGCGTTATTCCTGAATTGATCAGAAATGCACTTTATAAAATCTGGTGGCTGAAATAGGGGGAAGATGCATCCATTGAAGCTGCGATAATGGCAATATCTAATTGCTTGAGAGAACCCGTGGGCCCAAATAATTGCTCTGAGATAAAATAATGCCACAATGTTTTTTACATGCAAGGTTCATTATTGGTAACAGTTTGTACATTTCATGTAATTCTTTTGAGAGATCCAGCTAGGAGAGTATGCCGTGTAATACCAAGTACAATGCGTGAAAGAAACTCAATCTTATTTTCCTTTTATCAAGTTTGATTTTATATTGTGATTCAAAAAGTTTGATTTTTTAGTCAAGGAGCCATATATTGTTTTGTAATTCAAATGAAAGAGAAGTGCGGGGAAAATTGGAGCAATGATCTGGATTCAAATGAAACAAACTAGTTAGAAGATTTAGAAAAATTTATCAAGTGTCCTAAAAGGCCAAAGGTTAAATTTGAGTGGGCTAGGAAAAACATCATTTTTAACTTTTAAGATATACATGGATATGAAGTTATTATTTGCTTGATTCTAATCTAGATCTGTGTGGTGAATGTTAATTGGTTTAGCTGGTAAGGTCTTTTGGAAATGTACAAGAGTTTTTGGAATTAAATTGAGACCTCTTATACCTGGACTGTGACGTGTTTGCTTTAAAATGGGGGAGGGATTAGGCAGGTGTCATATAGGAAGCTTATATTTAGGATTGAGATGTTGCAGCTTTAATGCCATAGTTGCTGTTAGATAAAATCATTAGATGTCAAATAAACCATAAGTGGTAAAGATTAGCTCCCAAGTAAAAGTTAGTGTTTATTAAACACTTTAATTTGTTGCATTTTGGAAGCTAATAAAAGCATGGCAGCCCCAAACATACCATAAATCGGAAATAGAGTTATGATAACTGTATAATAAGTGCCTCCTTTCTGTTTTCAACATATGTAAGTTCTCTAGTGCTTTTGAGGCTATATTTCACATTAGAAAAATATTCTCTTGTTACCCAGAAGTGGCTTCAACCTTGCTATATGCTGATCTTTTTTTTGTGGATTTGAGGCAATTATTTGTAACTCATTTTGGATCCTTTTTTCTGCAAAAGATATGCTCTTGCTACAAATCTATAACACCACAAAGAGTGATAAATGCAAACAAAGACCTGCTAATTCATGAAATTTTGACAAAATTAATTTTCGTAGCTATAGCTTTGTCACAATCAGTAGCCAAAAAGCATGCATGATGAGCATTCCTATCCAGAAGATAGAAAGGAAAATGCATGCAAAACAATAGTTTTAGATGCTACCTTTTTTCTTGTGTGGATGGCTCTGATTTGATAGTGATTGTGAAACACCAAGATGCTAGTTCTCAATGGTTTTTGGCTCACTGTATGCTTAAAGTTGGAATTTCTTGGCAAAAGTAGATTGGCATTTGTTTCTGTAGAAGCTCTATTGGCACCGAAATTTCCAAGGCATAATGTGCGCATGCGCACACCCACACACACTTATTACAACATGATATGAAGTAATTGAATTATTCGTTGGAACAAAACAAAACATTTGGTCACTAGCGAATGCTAAACTAACAACAGCGAAGAAGGTTGGAGAATCAACTATCTTTGCACTAGAAGAACATAAGTGCTGATTTGGAGAAGCTACGGGGTTCAATCTACCATTCAGCACTGACTCTTCTATTTCTCTTGTCCTGTAAAATACTCTGTAATTCTCCAGGTTGGCAGGGTTGCTCAGGTACCCCAATTGTACAGAAAACTTCTTTGGTTCGCCATCCTTTACTGCAACAACCGCAAAATATCCTTCCTTGACATGGTTCGGAACCAACACTGCACATTCTGCAGCATCTTTCTTATCAGTTCCTCGAGTAAAAAGATCTCGCCGTAGCTTCGTGATCGGCAGCTTAAGCTTCATCAAGCCTCTAATTCTCTCTTTCCTAGATCCATTCACGATTATGCAGAATAGCAAGTATGGTTTATCAAGTGCCTTTGTGAAACCTACAACTAAAGTTGGAGAGCCTCTGATAAAATTTATAGCGGCTGGTGAAGGCAATAGGAATCGTGCCAAAAGTTAAAAGAGAAAATAATATTGGGCCGTTCCTTGTTGAGGGAACCACGTATCATTTAATGCAACATTGATACAACACCTACCGTGTATTCTCAGAATGGTGGGACTCAGAAAACACGTTTTACAGTTGTTTTCTTTCTGAGCTTGAATACGTTTCATCTATCCAAACTAATAATGTGTTTATTATTTGCAGTTGCAAATTAATTTTCATATGTGAAAGTGCGTGGTCGAAGTACGGAAGGGAAGGGCGCAAAAATTAGTATTTGCAACCGACGAGAAATTAGTACGTTGACTGTGCAGCGTCGGCATGAAATACACCGCAGAACTCTGACTGGTTTGTATATTTTGTGAGGCACAGAATTGCAAGGGGACGTCAGATTTTGGCTAGGAGAGCTCTTAAGTGCGAATTACCATGTCAATAAAGGGCTCTCGGTCGGGCAGAAATGCACATATTGTCGGCCAAATATGACCAATGAAAAGCAAGATGGCACCGAGATCAGGATGAAATGTTTCTGTTTCTCTGATCGTCAAAGACAAACAATTTGACTGATTTATTTGCTGGTTCAACAGTAACATAACTATAATGAATTCGCGATCTTCAACAAAGCTTTTGCTTCAACTCATTTCGTAAAATAATTGACCATAACAATAGCAAATTGTGTTTGTCGTTGAACCATCCGTAATAGTATAGTCCGATCAAAATTGACTTTTATCAAGCGAAAGGCCAAAAGCCTATTAAGCTGATCAAGTTTTCGACTAGTTGTTGTTTAAGAATAATTTTGTGGAATTAACACTTATATAAGATTTTACCAGCTTCTTTGCGCCCAAAATGCTAATGGTTATACTTCACCATGATCACCATAACTGCACAGATTGATTTCATTCAACATAGCTAACATCTTCATGATCTAAACATCTTAAAATGGAAGTGTGTATACTCGCCTATAAAATGGCCCACCAAACAAATAGTACTAAAATAGGATTAATACTCAAGTCAATTTGCTCCTCTGAATTATATACTGAATACCCATTTTGTCGCGGCCCTTCCTTTTATTGTTGGTGCTAGCTTTGTCAATAGGTACTCCTAATGTTCTCCTCCAAGATGCCGACGAGAAAATCTCTTAGATGATTAAATGCAAAACTTCTCTTTGAGTTCTCAATTTCATGTCTTTTGTAAACAAGAACCAAAGTAAGAGGCATTGGTGTATTGTTGAAAGTAAAATTCTGATGTTAAATCAGCAATTGATTCAATCAAATCAACGAAATAAAAGATAAAAATAAGCATTTAAGGTTGAGTATGTATAGAGAAAATACTTGGAAAAGCATTTTTAGCAGCATAATCGTCCCTTCTTTTTCCCTAGTTTTTATGAATCTTCAACTATCAACTTTTATGATCACGGGGCCTTATCAACATAGTGGGCAATTACATGTACTTTAATTTAATAAAAAATTAAGAAATTATAAATATTTAATGTACGATACGTTATGTTAATATATTTATATCATTATTAAAAAAATTAATTTTAACTTATTTTTTAATTTTAAACTATAATATCTAAAATTTAAAATAAATTATTTTTTTTATAAAAAATAAATAAAATAAAATAATTTTTTAACGAAAAATTATCTTCAATTTCATTTGTAATTATTGTAATAAAAAAAAATAATTTCAAATATGATACGAGTCATTTAATGCAGAAATAATTATTTGTTTCGATTGTAATGTTTCGGTTCAAAGGCTAATTTATTTATATTTATGACTTGATCGTCCATGTTAATTCTAAGTTACATTTCAATTGTATTATTTGAAGTTGTTATTATACTTTTCAAAGTAAGATGAGTTAACAAATCATGCTAGTTTTGAAAATCGTTCCAACCCACAGTTCTTCAGGGCTTCGGGCCCAAATATTGTACGGCCCAAAAGTCTGACTATATGGCACAACAACAAAATGCAATACACTCGAAACCCTGTGACATACGATTTCTCGAAACATTTAATACCATTGATGCATCAAACAAAAACATGAATGCATAATAACAAATTTCTGTCATTTTCTTTTTCTTTGTCAAGATATTCTTGCGAATCAAATGCTTAAACTTTCAACAGTATCCTATCTCTGTACAATTTAAGAAAATGTTAAGTTCCAGAGGGCAAAATAGGGTCTTCAAAGGCTGCATAGTCTTGTTTTCCTCTAAAACGTGCTAGAATCCAATAGAGAAAACCTGCTGAGAAGAAGCTGAAAAACCAAGAATTGTTGTAAATAACAACTAAGGTATTTGGTATTGTAGCCAGGAATCCAACCTTCTGCAAGAAACCAGGAATCACAGGCAATATGCCAATTATCAAAGCTGCGATCGCCGCTGAATTGTAGCCTTTTGAATAGTAGTAAGTTCCATAAGGATTCAGTGAGTACAAGTCCTTGATACTCAATTTTGTACCGCGAATAAGATAGTAATCTGCTAAGATTATGCCACCAATTGGACCCAACAAAGCAGAGTAACCAACTAACCATGTATACACAAAACTCTCACTTGATTTAAGAAGCCTCCAAGGTTGAAAAGCAATTCCAAGCAAAGCTGTTAAGAGAGCACCTCTTCTAAATGTGAATTTTGAAGGGCTAAGATTAACAAGGGCATTTGCTGGAGCTACAACATTTGCTGCAATGTTTGTTGTAATTGTGGCAAGGCTAATACCTATGATAGCAAGGATTGTTGTTGTAATCCCTCCAACTTGTTCAAGAAGTTGAATTGGACTGGAGATTACATGCCCAAAAATTACTCGAGTAGAGCAGGTTATAGCTAAGCCAACAAAAGTAAATGCTCCCATAAATATTGGCAGACCAGAATGACCCAAAATTTGGTCAGTTTGGCTCTTTGCATATCTGGTAAAATCAGGTATGTTAAGTGCAAGAGTAGCCCAAAAGCTTATATTTGCAGTGAGTGAAGGAAAAAAGAGTGACCAAAATTCTGAAGAGGAAAGCCTGGTTGATACAGAGAGCATGTCACCAAATCCGCCAGCTTTGACATAAGCCCAAAAGAGGAAACTAGAAGTGAGTATGATGAGAATTGGAGCTGAGTATTTTTCAAGCTCTCTAATTCCTTCTATTCCTTTCCATACAATGGTCAATTGAGCTAACCAAAAAGCAATAAAACAAGCGAATTCTAAAGGAGAAGTTCCTAGCCCAGGCAAAGATTGTGACAGGGAAGATTGTTTAATGAATTTAGGCAAAAGAAGGAAAATTGCCTCACCACCAATCCAAGTTTCAATTCCATACCAACCACAACCAACCAATGCTCTAAGCAGAGTAGGAATATGAGCACCTCGAATCCCAAAGGACGATCTTGCTAAAACAGGAAAAGAAATCCCATATTTTGTTCCTGGGTGACCTGTGAGCAACAGTGGCACTAACAAAATTACATTCGCAGCGACAACAGTAGCAATTCCTTGCCACCAAGCCATGCCAAGATCAACAAGGCTTCCTGCCAGATAGTAAGATGGCACGCCAACAACAAGACCAATCCAAAGACTAGCCATTTCCCACCAAGAAAACGTTCTTTCCTTGATTGTTGTTGGCTTAAGATCTTCGTTGGTAAGCGTAGGGTCGGGTTCATAGTCGTCGAATTCAGTTGATGCCATGGTCAAAATGCTGCATTTATTTTTTAGGACAGGACTGGAAAACTTGTGCGGTGTAGTCAAATTTGTAGCTATTTTACCTGAAAGTAAAACAGGAATAGCTAATTTCCGGGGTTTAGATTTATGGGAGATTACAGGAAGAGAAAGCCGAGGATGGTGATGGAGGTTGATGCTGAGACATCTAGATACCATGATTCCGAGAAGATTCAGATGGGATTGAGGTTCAGAATCTATGGCGTCTGTTTGTTTGAGATAAGGAGAGCGAAAGGGTGCTGTCACTCTCAGTTTATGTAGCGAAATTGTATGACTTGGATCCTTTTAATAACTAATTAATCTCCTTTCAAATAATATTTATACTTGAAAGGGTTCTATTTTATTTCCTTGGAGAGGACGAGACTTAAATTTTTTAAAAAAATTACCAAAATATTTATAAATTAGATCGAGAATTTTAAATTATAATGCAATAATTATTAATCATGAATTATTTTTTTATATATTTATGATTAAATTATTTCAACAAATGCAATTTAATTACTGTAAAGATACTTAAAAAGTAACGTAAAATTTGTTTATTAATTTTATTGGTGATGATTCATTTTCATATAATTATTTTAATAACATTTACTTGTCGGGGAATCAAATTTAATAATCTCTTTTCAACGAAATAAAAGATTCGGGAATCAAATCCATTAAATTATACCCACTTACTTGCACAGTAAATTTTTAATATTTTATTTTAAAATTTTTATAAAATCGTTTCATTTTAAAATAGTATCAAAATAATTAATAGATATAAATTTTTTTTTAACAAATGTCGACACTTCTAAAAATATAAATTTCAATTATTTATAAATAAAATAATAATATATAATCATCCATAAAAAAACCTTGTCAACCAATAGCGAGAAGGTGCAAAGCAGGCATTTTCAAAGACTCAAAATGCGGTTACACCCTTAAATCTTACGTCAACATTAGATTGCATTTATTTCAGAAGAGGCTCTGGAAGACTCAAAATGGAACGAAGCAATACTATAAGAATTTTAATGCATTGGTTCAAAATAAAACTTAGGATCTTGGAATCTACGTGTAGCAAACGAGTTTTCAAGGTTAATAACAATTCTAGTGGAAGTGTTAAAAGGTATAAAGTAGGACTGGTAGTTAAGGATTTTCTATAAACACCGGAGATTGACCGACTGCTAGAGACATTCAGCCGTCTTTTTAATTTTTTTTTAATCTTCAAAATCAGGTTTAAGAATTAGATTTAATTATTTAAAGTTTTGTAGGGTTCCACATGCTAAATCTTGGAGATATAATGCGACTAAAATTCCAACCTGACCTAAACTCATTAACCAATTCATCTATGCCATTATGTAAGGCTATCCGCGTGGGATTCATGTCGTATTTATGCTAACACAACTACTTCATGTTCTACTTGTATGTCTATGCCATTACATGAGATGTCTCTTTTTGATTTTATTTTATTTTATTTTTTATAAAAAATTAATAAAACAAAAATGAATCTTCGCGTTTGGTATTTGGCGGGTTTGCAGCAATATAAAACAATCGAATTGGGAAACCCAAAGGAAATAATTTGATTCTTATGCACTCGTTAGTATAATTCCATGCGCGCGAACATCGTTAGCTTCCACCTTCTAGCAACCACACAAACATGTCATTGGTAACGAACTCCCGATACCTCCAAGTCCGACTCTTTGTTTAATTCAGATAATCTCTGTTACATTTAAATCTATTAATTGTAATCATTTGAATAAAATTTCTGTTTATACCACTTAATTTTCATCTAATTGTTCGTTAAACAATGTCTATTGTACAATTGTCGCAAACTGTACCACAAATAAGAATCTCCGCCGGCTACCACGACCAATGGAGACACGTGTGCACGTGTCTTTGTATCCTTTAAAAAATTCTGCAGTTGATGTGCGATGGAAGGTGTAGGATCTCCGCCAGATCAAAGTCCAGGTTCATTTTTTACTCCACTTATTATCTCCATGGCTGGCATAGCATCAGCTAGTATTGCAATAGTTGCATGTCATGAGATGGCGATAAGAGCGACAAGTTCTGGCTTGGAATCGCTTCCGAATTTTGAAATTTCTTCTGGGATTGATAAAAATGTGCTTCTTGTAATCCCGTTTCTGTCTAACTGGACAAGCTCCTTCGAGATGATCAAAGCGTGTTATTTGCTTGGGAGAATTAGAAGATGCGGATATTGTTCGTTTGCTGCGTGATTGCAGGCATGTATTTCATGTTCCATGCATTGATAATTGATTTATAGGGCACATTAACTGGCCCGTTTGTAGGTCACCCGTGGTTGAAACTACAGGCAGAAGGAGCAGTTCTGATCATCGAGTAGCCTTGCCTATAAATCATGACAGAGGTGAAGAAATGATTTAAAGTTTAACAAAGTTTCAGTTGACTACAACTGCTTCTGATGGAAGCCCTTTGAGTTCGAGGGTGGCGCATTCGAGTGATGTTCTTAGACATAGCGCGTCAACAGTTCTGCAGATAGAATGGAAACAACTTGGAGCAGAAGCCTTGCAGAGGTCTTTATCTATGGATCCATAATATTGTTAATCTACAAAGGAGAAAATCAAGAATCTTGTTCTTCATCGTGGAGAACAATTTTAAGAGAGAGTAGATCACATATATTCTTCCTTACTGAGATAGTTCGAATTTGAAATTTAACAACTGATTAGTTTATGATTACTTGTTTTAGTAGTGGAAATTAGGACAATCGATTAGAATGAAGTGAGTCTGATTTCTTTGGCTTAATCATGCTTAACGATTCCTTCTTGACTAGTAATGTTGTTTAAATATTTTAGGTATTATAATTATTGACACAATTAACCATTTATAAATAAATACACACACATATATATAACAAAATTTCAATTATAGCTAATAATTTATACTGGTTAAATATAATTTTCAAAATTTAAATTTAAATTCTTTTTCACTAATTTTTTTCAATTTACAATCTTAACTGTTAATATTTATTGTTGAAAGAATTTACTTGATAAACTAATAAAGATGAGAATAAAATTGAAGATATGAAAGATGACATTTATCAAGTAATTAGCATGAAAAACTTTCAATGGTAATTTTTTGCTGTGTGACGAATTATTTTGAAATTATAAAATTTTGCAAGATAAAATTTTTTATTTTTAAGAATAAGTGTTCTTAAAAGATAAGCGTAAGAAATTAATTTAATAATTTTAAAAAAATTTACTATTTAAAAATATAAGTTTGTAAAACATTTTAGTACCACTTTTTAACAAATAGGTTTGTAAAAAAATTTAATCGGCTTAAATTTGGCCTCAGTTTTTTTATCTTTCGTGGTGTCATGATAGTTTTTGAAAGTAATTGAGATAGTTTATGACATAATGAAAACAAGTCTAAAATTCTCCTCACATCAATCTTACAAATTACTATTAAATTGTACTAAACATATGTTTTTTAATATTTATTTTTTCTTATTTCTTTGAGAATGTGAGATAAAATTTTTTATAAGAGTTTGTATCGTAACAGTACTCTTAGTTTATATTTATGCTTGGCATGGAATACGATAGAAAGAGTATGGTAAATATATATATATATATATATATATATATATATGTATATTATAGTGATATTTATAAATAATAATAATAAAATAAAACACACTGTGAGATATAATTTATATAAACAAAAATTTATATTCATAATATTATCTTTAATTTATTCTTATGCTTGAGAGGGAATGAAATTCAGTGCAATAGAGTGTATTATAATAATCACAAAGGCAAAATAAAAAATAAAAAATTTAGAAATCAAAATATAAAGTAAATAAAATTTATGACCTAAATAAAAAAAAACCTTATATATTACTAATAAGCATCAAAATGCTTAATTTTTAAAGTTGCAAAAAAAAATTATAAAAATGAGATAACATGTAGGTTCTTGAATTTTGACAAAAGCATAAATAATAACATATTTTGGTAGATAAGTTAGTATTTAGAACAAAGGCTTATTTGTTATTTTATTAAAATTCAGAGCCATATATTAATAACTCGTAAAACATGTCATTTATATGTATATGAATTTCAAAATGTTGTGAGGTGGGGGAGTCAACACCCCACCAAACTGTGCTCTAGCTTCACCTATAAACAATCATAATAAATAAAATACACTATGAGAATATATATGGTGCGTGATTTAATATTCGAGTATTTCTACCATGATAAATGTATCTCAACTTTTTCGGGCATTTATACATACACACACATATATATACTAAGATATCACCATCAAATTCTTTCGGGCATTTATACACACACACACATATATATCTATATATATATATATATTAAGATATCACCATCAAATTCTTTGTCAATATCTTATGCACTTACCTACAAGTTCGGTCCCTTTTAATAATTGTGGCATCACATTGAGTAACAGAAAGAAGAGGATCCGAAATTTATTCATTGAGCTAATGAATTTACATTTTACCATAACAATCATAGAAAGCTGATGTTGCCCCATTACCGTATGGCATGTTCCATGAATTAAACAATAAAAAGTTGTTTGTTCTTTATGCATTCGTCCCATGTGGTCCATGGACCCACAAAAACTATAAATCAGACACCACAAAGACTGGCTTTAATTTCTTAATATCATGTACAACTTGCAACTATCAATACAAATTGAGCATTATTGATACTTCACAAGGGAGAGAAATTGTTGTATAGATCCCAAATCTTAAAAGGTAAACTTACCTACTCTATTGCTATCTTAGGGCCCAGCAACCCCTTTTAGTTAGGACAAAGACACCCTAAATTAGGGATAAAATACATGTACTTTGTTTTAAGGGCACTAATTATTTATAATGCCCCAAAGGGTGCCCTATGAGGTATGCCTTTTCTTCTACTCTTGTGAGATGTGGGCTGGTAAATTACTTTTTGTTGTGAGCCTTTGCGCAATTCTTCCTCCTCTCTTGATATTCCTTCTCTTCTTTCATCTAATATCTCATTCTTAGTTTCCAAGTTGAAGCTTGCATCCCCATTTCTCTTTATTCCTGTAAGCTGAGTAATTCAATTGAAAGAAGAAAAAAAATTATAAATTCAATCCAATCTCGTTGACCCAATTGTGTAATTATATTACAGATACTCAAGACTATTGATTTCGATGATGAAATTTATGCTGAAATTGATGCACATTGTTGGATTGTTATGATGAATTCATGGTGAGTGGTTGTGATGGTGATCGATTAAGAATGTAGGTCATGCATGATTAAACCGTGACCATATGATTATTTGTCAATGAAAGATAAGTGGTGATCATGATCCTTGATCGATCCATGAGCAAAATGTGAGGGCTATGCAAGGAAAGCAAACGAAATGATAACCTTACAACCCAGTGAACAGAAACGAAATGGGTCCAAAAGACTTCTTCCACAGACTTCACAAAGGTGAGCAACTCCTTTACTATTTCTTGGCTGACGCCTCTCATTCAGAAATAAAACTCTCGCACTGTTTATCACATATGTCTGTACTCCACTTACATCCAACACTTCCTCAATCTCTGCAACTCTCACAACATCATGATACGAAGATCGTCTTATCTACAAATTAATGGAAAAAATAATAATAATAAATCATCTGTCGAAGAAAAAAGCAAGAAAGAAGAAACCCCATTACAAATAATGCCCTAGACTAGCTAGAAATTATGAAATGTCCATACCTGAATTACTTGATGATCTTTGTGTTTCGATGAACGGCAGTAAAGGCAAAATGCATCACCTTGGCAATCTAAGCAATACAGGTTACATTCACACCTGGCTGCGTCGCCATGTGTACGGCAGACTGAGAAAAATGCTGTCGTTAGCAATGTCTCTAGCCATGGTGGCACCGACGATGTCTCCTGTTGACGCAGAAACTAATTGTTATAAGAGAGAAAGAATATACTAATCGGCTGAAAAGTGAGAGCAATGATCGACGTTACCATTAATTTAAAAGATGGGAATTCGCAGAAATGTCTAGCTGATGAAGAAATGAGAAGAGAGAGAAGCGTAAAAGATCAACCTACAACTTTTGAAATTCAACAACACAGCAACGGCTGGGCTAATAAACATAAACAAATAAGGTAATGCTTTCCGATTTAACGATTCAGATCAATTGCGGTGGCTGAAGTTGATCAATGGCCGTTGGATTGATGGACAAGGATATGTGAGTTGCGGTGCTTACGCTACTTTGGATCTTCTTTGCATCTCTCTACGGGGGAACAAGGTCGGCATTGGATGCTTGTCTACGCATCTTTTGTTCACATACAAACTATCCTTTGCACAAGTTTGTTACACGTTTGCAAAACTTCCACGTGGCATGATCAGGACGTTTTTCTTTTACATTGAACTCTGCATGAAGTTTCTTGACGAGGATGCTCAAGATAGAGAGAATTTGCGTTATTAGTAAGGCCTTGTTCAGAGTCTGTCTATCATGGCACGCCATTGCAAGTATTTAGAAATTTTAGTGATATATGATAGAACAACCTATAATAACTATCTTCTACTTTTGAATGATTTTAACGTTCTAAGAAAATCATAATTAGTCTAATCTTTTTTATACATAAACACAAACTAAACATAATCATCTTCCATGTTTATTTAAATTAGAAGATTTAGTCCCCTCTTATTTCAGTGCATAAGAAACTAAACAATGCAAGCGCGAACATATTTTTAATTGATTTGAATAAATTCACGTATACTTATTATTTACAATAATTTCTTTTGTGCTAATTTAAAAAAATATATATACGTTATAATTTTACTAAATTGTTACATGAATACGGTTCACATGAGATTGTTACTTCATTATCATTGATATGTATACAAATGAATACAATTTTAATTTTTTGACATAATAATAAATCATATCTTAAGAAATCAACACATATTAAATTTTGATTAAAATTATGTTTGACTCATTAAATATAATTTTTTTTATTGAAAAAAAAATTTATTTGTCGACTTTAAACAAGTGAATGAATAAATATTCTCGTCCCCTAACGAAACTAAAAAGTTGATAATCATAAATGTTTCATTAATTTCCTTAATAGAGCAAAATTTAACAAACTTAAAATTACTTTCCCTAAAAGAGGAAGTAATATCGAAAAAATAAGAGACTTCTTAAAAAAAGGGTTAATTTTATATCTTTTGTCAAAAATTATTTAATTTAATTTTTAGTTAAATAAAATTATATTGTAGACCACCTAGGAGCAATCCTAAATTTTAGGTAACTAGGCCAAATTTCTAAATTGTGGTCATGTTAATAAAGGATAAGAAAATATTTAAAAAATATATTATTTTATTATTTGATTGAAAATTAAATCCCTACTCTTTACACTTATATAATCAAATATATGTTTCACATTAACCAATTAGTTCACATTTAACCTTTATTTTTGTGTTCCTTTCTTAAGCTAGTGATACTTTCTATTTGGAGGCATGATGACAGTAAAAATTCAACAAAAATAAATATGATTGTAACCTAATTAAGAAAAATATAAAGAGTGGCTTTTGCTATTATAAAATGATAACCAAGATATTTATGAATTTCAGTAGTATTTGCATTTAAAGTTTATAAATAAGATTAAAATAATAAAATTTAGCCATAAAACTATTTAAAAAATTAAATATACAAAGTGCGTATCTAAATAAAGAATTCAATTCATAAAATAAGATAAGATTTAATATTTTTATTTTAAAATAAAATAACAATTACACAATATTTATAAACTATTATTAAAATATGCATGACATTTATAAGGTTTAACCAATTACTTTTTACTAAGAGTATTCATGTTTGTATTGTATTTATATTGTATCAGAATACGCCAACTTGAACTTAACGCATTAAATATCTATCAAGAAGTAAAAACTCTAATCCAATATAATCATTAAACGGTTAAATAAATTGTAATCATATTATCTATTCAATTATTTTATTTATATTTTAATATATTTATATAATATTTATGATAATAGTTTTCTTAAATACTTATCAATTTTTATTCTAAATATAGCTCAATATCTTTTAAAAATGAACAAACATAATTAAAAAAATTTAGATGAAAAATCTAAAAAATAAATTTATTAAATCATAAATAAATTAGCATGATATGATTACTCAACTCATTTATCGTATTATAAATAATTCATGTGTTAAAAACTCAAAACAAATCAAACTCAATTATTAATTATATCAGATTATGTTATTTATTTTGATGATTGTGTTAATTTATGCTGACCCAAAGATGTAATTTCATGTTGAATTTGCATTGGTTAAATGGGTCATATAAAAAATTGTCACTCTTACTTATTGTTCTTATAACTTCTCTCTCTATCTTATTTGTTTTCTATTCACTCGATTTTTTTATATTTTATTTATTTTAAAAATTCAAATAAATTCTTCATATAAATTTTTGTTTTTCTTTTGCTTCTTAAAGTCTTACATGTATTTTTTTTTATATGTAGTATGATTTTTTTTTATTTAATTGATTAGAATATTATTTTATTCCAAAAATTTTTAATTTTTGTTAGATTAGATAACCCTCACATGACATAAGATAGGCTGGCTCAGCTTAAGCTTTTTTAAAAAATATGTTTAACCTTTTTTTAATTGAATATTATAGCTTGGGCCACATTTAGAATATAATGTTGATAAGGAAAAAAAAAGCAAAGTAGTACTCTTACATAGACCGATCATCGTTGGATAAAATAAACTTTGGCTAATGTTCTTTATTATCGTATATGACAAATAATGTCGAGCTGTTTACATTAATAAGATTGCATTTTTGCAGCGGCCGCCATATATACATGGTAGCTAGGTTGGTCGATTCCAGCCTTCCCAGCCACGAAAGAAATCATCTTTTCGATCATGACATTAATAAGTAGTCCATGTATATTCTGTGCCGGTAATAGAATTAAAGGAAATTGCATTAAGTAATTGAGTTAGAAAGAAAGATTCAATATTCTCCTGATCATGTGCTACCATTATCTAAATATTTGATTGATTAATACAGGTGTATTAGAAAAGAACTTCAATTGGGTTTTTCGTTTTTTTTGAAAAATGACTAAAAATAATTTATTGAAAGAATTTTTAAGAAAATCTATTATAAAATAAAAATATGTATTATGATTATATGAATTCAAGACACCAAAATAAAAGAATTTAACTTTACGATTATAGAAATTTAAAAAATAAAATAAAATAAATAAGCTATTAAGATTCACCACATAATTAAATTAAGTTAAAAGTGAAGACATGTTTATTTGGACATTATTGGAAATTGGATAATTTAAAGAAGAAAAGAACTTTATACAATTTCATAAAATGTTTGCATTTGATAAGTGGGTGTACTTTATAGCAATTTGCAAGAGATGCCAAATTATGCGGGGAGGACAAAGGAGAAAGAAAAGAAAAGACCCAACTTTAGTATTTGTCCAACTTCTCAAAAGGCAAATTTCTCGTGAAATTTGTAGGAAAAAAGGGGCAAGGCACGTACGTTTTGAATGAAACGAATGATGAAGCTTTGAACCCAAATAAAACAAGATTACAAATTGAAGAGAATATAACAGACAAGCAAAAAAAAATGTTTATAAGGAAAGTTCTTTTCCTTTTTTTTTCCGGAATTGCTAAAATTAATGATATTTAATTCATTTTTTAAAGAACATAAAACTCAGAAAAATAATTATTATAAATAGAAAAATATTTAGTCAAAGTAGGCTAGAAAATCAGAAAATATAATTCTATATACCTAAGAACGTTTCGCTCATATTAGTCAAATTACTTTTTAAATATGTGTACCTCTTTAAAATTGAAAAAATCACCTTCTCTCTTAAAATTATGTCGGAGTTAGCTATTTAAAAAAAATGTATTTGTATGCTCATCCTTAAATTTTAATTAAAAGAAAGTTTTGGGCTATTTACTTTTAAAATGTAACAATTATCAGTTAAATTTTTAAAAATAAATAAAATATCATTTCGTATATATTATTATTTTATTAAAATATTGAAAAATTGAATAGACTCATGAAATAAAATTATTTTATGCATTGTAAAATCAATCGAAATAAAATAGCATTATTTCTATTTTAAATAGCACTAAATTTTATTTTTAATTATTAAAAGTATGAAATAATCTAATTCCTTGACTCTATAAATTATTTTTATTTTATTTTATTTGAATTGATTTTGTTTTATTTAAATTTTAAATAAAAATTATAAAATAATATTTTTGATTAATTGTTACATATTGTAAAATAAATAATTTACTTGGTTTTTAATCAAAATAATTATACTTTTTGATCAACTATTGTAAGTTATAAAATAATCCTATTTCATGGATCTCTTTTATTTTCAAATTTTGAAAGGTTTGTTTGGTATATTATTTTCAAGCAGTACGACTTCAAATACATCTTCTAACTAGAATTTTTTTAATAATTGTTTTTGATTGTTTTGTTTTTCAATCACAACTTTTAACAAGAATTGTGCAATTTTGTTAATTAATTAGTTTTTCTCCTTTTTATGTTATGAAGAGAACGAGATAATTTATAAAACTAAAAATAAAAATATCACAAAAATTTAGTCTTCTAAAAAGCTTCAAAATTTGCTACTCCCAAAACCACCTAAAATTTGAGCTTCTCTCAACGGTGGTAATATAAACTTTTTTAATACTCAATGTATTATTTGCTTGCTACGATTAAATGATACTAAAAAAAATTAAGAATCATTTTTAATAAATTTAGAACTTTTTTGACCAATAGTGAAGTCATATAAAAAATATATTTAAAAATTGATAATTTTATTACGCATTTTATAATAATTTTATTTGATAATTTTTTAAACAAAAATTAAATTAAATTTATTTTGATAAATTGTTTACATAAAATAATGGTTATTACAGCATTAGCAAAAATTTTTGTGTGTATTTTTTAAAGTTTAGAAGATGCTAATAATGTCTTAAAAGTATATCAACAAAAATATATTTACAATAAATGTCGATGTATGCTAATGATGTGTTTCAAAATATCTGTGTTTAGTTATTCTCTTAATTAACTAATTTCAATATCAGGCATTTTTTTAAATATATATTTTTTAAATTTGAAGAGAGAGCACACCACAAGTTTTAAAAGTAATTCAAATTAGTATCAAAAGGAGATAAACTTGGATATCAAATTATCACAAATAAAAAATATTTATGAAACAGAACAAGCAAAGCAAAGAAAGAGAAATTCAATTTTTTTAAAAATAAATATATTGTCTGAGAAAAATTAAAAATTAAAAATTAAAAGAATTTAGAATTTAGATGGATGATGGCAACATGGGAAAGTAATTCAGAGCCAGCTTTTGGTTGCAAATCAAATCATGATCCAAGCTTTGTAGCTAATTGATACCAATACTTGTTCCCTTATCATCAGTTGGCACATAAGGATTTTAAAGTACGACGTCGCATACATGGTGATTGGTACTGAAAAGAGAACTAACACCTATAGGATACAGAGAAACAACAATGTTAAATTCTGAATTAAGTTGTATGAATTGAATTCCTTAGAATATATCAAGTCTAAATCAATGAAGACTTCTTTTGAAATGTGTGCTGTTAGAAATGGAAAATACTGATAAATTCTTTATATTTAAGTTAGGAAATGAGGTTGACACTTGGAAGGGTTTAAACTTTAAGCCTTGGATTCCAAATTGAAAATTTGAGTATCACACACCAACTCCATTTGGTTCTCTAATTAAACATTCTACTCAAAAGAGAGTAGTTGGATAATAAAACAGTGATTTATTTTTTGAAATTTATAAATATTAAGTATACAATTTATGAATATGGCATCACTTGATGTTGATAACAATGATGATGATACAAAATTAAAAATAACACATCGATAATTTAATATTATTTATATTAAAATAGTAATAATAATAATAATAATAATAATGATGATGATAATTTTTTAGTAAAAAAATCATCATGTGCACATTTGATGGTAATTTTTTAAATTATTTTTTAAAATAATAAAACATCAACATTTATATTTACTTTAAATAAAATATTTATCATTTATGTATTCAATATAATTTATTAAAAATATAATTTTTAAAATAATATAAAAAAATGATAATGTTAAATGAATTAATTTTGTGCAAAAAAATGTCATATCATCAATACTGTAAATCTTTTTATAGAATATTCACACACACACACACATGCACACGCACGCACGCACGCATATATCAATTGATGCAATAAATTTTTCATAAATAAAGCTTTGTATCTCAATAGAATAATTAAGTAGTGTTATATTAATATTAGTAATACTATATTAGTATAGTTCCAAAGGGCATGGCTGAGATAGTTTAACAACATTTCTCCCTTAATTGGCAACATATGTTCGAGGGAAGTAAGGGTTTCAAAATTTTTATTTGGGTTTACTCCACCTTATCTTTTAGAAAAGCCTCAAAAAAAAACTATATCATATATAAGTTATATATATATATATATATATATATATATATTGTTATAACTAATAATTTTCCAAAGAAAAATAAGAATTTTTGAATTTAATGATGTATTGAGTTATGTATATTTATTTTTTAATATAATTAATAACTTTCAAAATAAAAATAAATATTTTCAAATTAAATGATTTAAGAGTTCTCATAACTTGACAAAGACAACACAATAACAAGTTGTGAAAACTTAAAAGGAGAAATTGATCTTAAAAAAAGAACTCAAACTTATAAGGGATTTTATAGAAATAATAATAATTTTGTGATTAGATCCATTCCTAGTGCGAGTGGGAGAGATTGCTGATGTGAACATTCCAATGAGGAGGTTAGATTCTTTCCCTATCTAACTTACCATGCACGCACCTCCATCACCTTCTAAATCAAGGTCATTAGAATTAGTTTTTCCGTTAGTGACAATGATCCTTCTGAGATCTCAATAGAGACCGACCCTTTTAAGAGTTCACATTCACCTTTAGTGAACCTTAATGTAGACACCCATTTTCTAGATTCCTTGAATGAGAAGAATGATCCATTTGAGTGTTTTGTAAAGATTGATTCCTCATAACCCTCTACATGGACTGACCCATCAAAGAACACTAACCTAAAGGTAGAGGTGGATTCGGTTGCCCCTCATCTTCAGGAGCCGAATAGGGTGTCCAAGATGTTATATTGATGAGTTAGTGTAAATAATGTGTATAAGTAGAAGTATAATTGTATATATATGGTGAATAGTATATTGTGGATGAACAATGTATGAATTTGTTTTGTACATATATTATATAACTATGTGTTATAAGACTTCTATTTATTTACATCAATATATGTGAGCATTATGCATATTTTTTTGTTATATTTCTAATTGCATATTATGGTATGATTCATGTTTTTCTTGAGATATGTGTACATGATGTTAGGAATGTCGCGATATGGATTAGAGTGCATACGATATATGGAATGAATGATATGATTATCTAAGTGTGTTTATAGCATTATTAAGTAAGATGTAAGGTACAAGAACTAGTGGAGGACGTGGACAAGAAAGAGGTAGAGGGAGTAATGCCTCTCAAGATAGAAAGGAAACTTTTACTCCTTCACAACCAATTGGGTTTACATTAGACGAGCTTGAGATTAGAAGTTTCAGCCACTGTTCCTAGATCTCGTTAGGATATCGCAAGAATAGCGGTGGCAACTCCAAATAGATTGGGACTGATCTATGGATTTCTCAGTCAGCACTCCCCTAGGGAATTCAAAAGGACCCATGATTCATTGGTAGCTGATGAATGGATTTACTTAGTAATGAGTACCATTGATTTATTTACTATGACAAATCGAGAGAAAGTTCAATATGCCACCTTTTTATTCCGAGGGGATGCTCGAATATGGTGGGAAATGACCAAGGAAACGATAGATGGCACTACGTTGTCTTGGGCAGAGTTTAAGGGGATCATTAAATCTCAGTATTGGACTACAGATGTAGTGGCAACTAAGGTGCAAGAGTTTTTGACTTTACAACAAGACAAGATGAATGAAAAAATTGCTCCACTAGTTTTAATGCGCTAGCCTGTTTTGCTTCGAAATGGTCAATACGCCTCAACTCTGAAGGGATAGGTTTCTACAGGGACTCTGACCTGACACAGCTATTTATGTGATGTTGGGTCTTTAACCTCCAGTAGACTATGTCGAAGCACTGGACAAAGCATTCAGAATGGAAATTTATACTAATAGGCTGAGCTCAGTGAATCATAGCTCAAGACCTCCGAATCAAAAGGGCAAGAGAAAATTTATTCCTCGAAGAATAAAAAGAATTGGCATGATAGTAACGCACAACGTTAAAGTACAGTTCCTCAGTGCTCAAAGTGCAAGAAAAATCATACTAGGGAATGTCACCGTTATGTATTCACCAAATCTTCGACCATTCAACAACTCAATAAATTTTTTAGGAATTTAAACTTGATCAATTTGTTCAAGCCTAACTTGAGAAGGAGTGTTGAAATTGAGAGTCATAACAACTAATGTAGATTTTGGTTGACTCATCACTACTTTTACAGAGCAATTCAAAAGGCCTACGATCATTCACACAATTTACAAGGCTCATTAAAAGTAAAGAGAGAAATTTATTAAAAGTAAAGAGAGAAATTTAACAAAAGAAGATAAATAAACTCGTTATTATAAACAGTGATTGTTATGAATAATAATAATTAAAAATTTAAAAAAATTGCTATTACAAACTCATGTATATAAGCTTCTTGGTTTTTTCAACAATACGTTCTTTTATATTTGAACTCTTTATTCCTTCATCACTATTTTTTCACAGCTGGTATATCCTTCTAATCACATTTTGAATTGTCTAGTTCCTAGTTTAAATGATTGTCACATTTCTAAGTTTGAAGCATGTATTTTAAGAAAATAAACTAGACTTCCTTTTATATTGTTAGAATATTAACTTTGATTATTGTTAGAATATTAACTTTGATGATTAAAGTATAAGAAGTGAGCTTGAAAATTTAAGCCAAAGAAAGGAAGATGAAGAAGATGAGAGAATTTCTTTTCTTTATTGAAAAAATAATGTTACAATGGTTTAAATAGTAAGCACTCGACAACTATAATTGTTTTCATAAGGTCGAAAAGCTATAATACACAAAATAAGCTAAACAAGTTACTTACATGTCAAAAGAAATGTGTCCTTTTTCCACAAAACATCTCCTAATGTTCTCAATCTTTCGAATTTGAATGTTTAAACTCAAATTTGAATATTTGAATTCTTTGCTTTGGCACCTAATGGTGCTTATTGGGATTAAGATGCTGATTAGAATGCTGATTGAGATGATAACTAAGATATATAGATTCCAATGTAGTACGATCACAATATAGGCATGAATATGGATATTGATCAATCGGTTGAATTGACTTTATTTCAACACTCTTCCTCAAGTTAGGTTTGAAGATGTTATTCAAATTCAACTTGTTTATAGTGATCTTAATATGTTTTTTTAGTGAGAACCTTTACGAACAAGTATCCTAGTTGATCTTCACTTGGAACATAAAAGGTGCAAATGGTCTTATTCTGAACTTTCTCCCTAATAAAGTGACAATCCATTTCAATGTGCTTTGTCTTCTCATGGAATATCGGATTGGAAACTATGTAGATTACTGCTTTATTGTCACAAAATAGTTTTATTAGTGTTTTAGTCTTAGACCTAAATCTTGAACTAAAACCTTAACTAAACCAGCTCACATGTTGCACTTACCCTTGCTTAATATTGTACTTCAACACTTAACCTTGCTGTCACATTTTGTTTCTTACTCTTCCAGGTTGCCAAGTTTCCTCCAACAAATGTGCAATATCCAATAGATGACTTTCTGTTTTCAACATTTCTAGCACAATCTGCATTACTAGACGCTAGGATCTTATAGTGACCATGCTTTTGCCTATGTAAACCTTACCCTGGTGTTCCTTTAAGGTAGCATATGTAAACCTTATTCACCATGTTTATGTGGTTAGTTGTTGGTTGTTGCATGAAATGACTAACCTGATTCATAGCAAATTTAATGTCAGGTCTAATAATTGTTAAATAAATTAATTTATGAACAATTCGTTGATATTGTTTAATATTCTAAATTGGCTTCGGCTGCTTTTGTTTGTCTTCTTTTTTGTCTTTTTGCTTGTAAGTATTTTCAATTGGCATTTAAGTTATCCTTGCACCTAGTTTTCTTGTTTCACTAAGTAGATCAATTATATATTTTCTTTAGCCTAGAAATAGTCCCCTTTCGGAATGGGCAATTTCTATTCCTAAAAAGTATCATATGGTATGATTTACTACAACTAGTGTCTATTTAGTCATTACCAGTAATGATAATGTCATCGACATAAATGAGAATCTGTGTTATTCCATCTTTGGAATGTTTGGTGAGTAGGGAGGAATCAGCCTCACGTTTATTGAAGGCTTGGCGACTGATAACATTGTGTAATTTAAAGTGTCAAGCCCTAGGGGATTGTTTAAGGCCATAGATAGCCTTTCTAAGTTTACGTACAAGTGATTTAGAAGTGTCACTCTCATACCTTTCAACTATTTTTATGTATACTTTCTCTTTTAATTCACTTTGTAAAGAGGTATTTCTTACATTCATTTGGTACAACGGCCAATTATAATTAATAACTAAGGACATAAGGACTCTAATGGGATTTAATTTATCTACGAGAGCAAAAGTCTTGGTGTAATCAATACCATAGGTTTGAGTGAAGCTTTTGACCACTAACTTAGCCTTATATTTTTCAACGGTTTCATCACTCTTAAACTTGGTTTTAAAAACCCATTTGCAACTGACCGCCTTCTTCTCTTTAGAGAGTGGAACAATGTTCCATGTTTGATTATAAATTAGAGCCTTAAGCTCTTCATTCATCACATTTCTCCAAATTGGGTTGATTTGGGCTTCTAAGTAACTGAAAGGTTCTTGAATATCATCAATGGAATTTAAAAAATTTTATACTGATCTTTAATATGATCACGAGTATAGTAGCTTTGAATAAGGTGATTAGTCATATATTTACCATGATAAACATTCATTTTTCATCCATTTAGAGGTTAGTCTTTTGATCCAAGTGGATCTTTTCAATGTGGGTAGATCTTATGTAGCATGATCATCACTACCCATAAATTGATCTAGTATGTCATGGTTACTAATTTAGTCATCTTTAAAGTGATCTAAATCAATCTCATCATGAGATGACTTATCTTGGGCAAAAGTAGGTTCATTCCTATCATGTGTTTTTCTAAGAAAGTAAAGATTCTTCTTATTTTGAGATGATTCCTCTTAAACTTCTAGCTAATTATAGACATTCTTTCTAAGTTCAAGAATGGGCCCTTTGTGTGGATAATGTCAATAACTAGACTAAAGGTGGAATTACCCACATCCTCCCTTTTATCATTGGATTCGAGTATATGCTTTTTGAAGTAATGTTCATGTTTTGAAAAGGTAACGTTTTTATATACGAACAATCTACTTGTCTTAGGATTTAATCATTTATAATTCTTTTGGGTTGTAGTATAACTTAGAAGTATGCATTTTTTACTTTTATAATTAAGTTTGTTCTTATTGCTACAAGGAATATGGATATAACATATACTTTAAAACAAAATAGTGTGCCAAAAAGGAAGAATAGACATATCCTTGAGTTAAAAGATCAATAATGTTCTACCACAATGTTCCCAAACATTTTTAGAGCAATGTCATCCTTACGGTTTTTATTTGATAAATAGAACACTTACAAAGGTTCTAAAGGATAAGATAAGTTCTAAAGGATAAGACTCTGAACGAGGTAATGTTTAATCATAAATAAAATTCTTCGTATTTTAAAATTTTTGGATGCATATATTATGTCCATATGTTATGCTTTGTTTTTACGGTGTTGCCCTTGTAACATCTCATTTGATTTGATGGTAGTTGGTATACTTGCTGACAAATGTAACTTTTACAAATTATACTGTGCCTAAACCAAACCAAAAGGGTGTTTATTATTATTATTATCTAAATAATTAACCAGTTAAAATAGGAACAATCATCTTAATCGGGCAGTAAAGTAACGTTTAAGAAAATAATTAATGTTATTAATTGATAATCTAAAATAATTTTATTCTCATAAGAAAAATTTATAAATTAAAAAAATATCAAAATAAGGTACCCACCGCCACGTAACATAGTTTTATAACTTAATCATGTGGATTTAATTTAATTATTTTAATAAAATAATAATTTATTAATTTGATTTGCAGACATAACAGTAATTAGAAATTTAAAAATAAAAGGGAAGTGGGCAGGCGGAAAATGATGGGTGATTATAGATGGGCCATGTATTTATTTTCATAAATAATTAAAATATTGCTTTAACTTCCAGAACAAGTTTCATGACAAAATCAACAGTGAAAAATTGGGTATTAACGAAAGACGTCCTTCAATATCTATGTAATAATAAAAATAGCATACTTTTATTCTTTTATAACTGATAGATCCCTAGTATCATGCAATTGTAAGTTATGTCAAATGAATATGTATTGTGATGAAATAAGGACTGAAACTGAAACCGATGAATTCATTGGTTAAAAACCTGAAAGTGAGGGTTCAAAAGTGCGAAAATTTCCACAAATAGTGTTTTCTGGGAAGCTTCGTCTTAAGCCAAGCTCTGAGCGTTTTATCTTTATTTTTCATTTCAACTATCCGAGTACAGGAAGAATTTACGACTGAAAACACTTTCCGATCTTTGTCTGTTCTTCGCCCTTCTCAACATCCTTTCGCACATCGTAAGAAAGAGTCGATTTCCTCCATCCTTCTCCAACTCCCTCGTTGGTCGCCTTCGCTTGCCTCCACAGCTCTTAACGTACGGCTAACTTGTTCCTCCCTAGGTCAACCTTCTCCTTCGGTGCGGTCTTGAAGAATTCCCAGCTGGTAATACTTTCCAATCTTTGCCTGTTCCGCCGTAAAAATGGTTTTTAACTGTCGACCCATCTTCAGCACAAAGCATGACTCGCCCTTGACCTCGGTCAAGAACGAGAATGGCCCAGATGAGGTAAGGACGATTCCTAATTGTTCATTCTTGATTTCGTAATCTGTTAATACAAATTTTCCTCGATGAAATTCCCAGCTGCTGCTATTGTCTAACTGCTGAGTAGTATTTTGACTGAAGAGAAACAATAGAAAATTAACATGTTCCTCTTATCATTGCAGGAACCCAATCAAAGGGTTTCTTTCTTCTTGGTCCTGCGCGGTACTACTTATGTCGACGGAGTGGAGCTTTTTGTTAAGAGAATTAATGGTAACAGACGGTTTCTGGTCATATAAATTGATTGTCCTTTGGACGAACTGTTATTTTAAACAATTCCATTTCCTTAATTTCTAGAGTCTTGACACATTGCTTTTGATCAAAATCTGAAGACTACAAGTGATAATTTCCAGCATAGCATTTATACTTGTTAATATTAGCCTATCAATAATTTGAACCTACGATCATCATATTGTGCATTAACTCTGCTTAATTTCTGCAATCTGATTTGGGAAATGCCAAAATCTGAGGATAGTATTACATAGTATTTGTTTTGTACTTTTCTAACACTGAAATGATGATATGCCCCCATATATATATATATATATGTACTTGCGTTTGTCATATTTGTTTTCTGCCCTTGAATATGTACTTATAAGTTCTGTTGAGGATGCTGTGCTTATTTAAACATATGTGACCACTGATACAGGTGTAGAAAGTGTGAAGCGTGATAGTAGCTCTAAATTAGAGGTGATGGGGAAGGTAGACCCCTTCAAAATTCAAGAGATGGTCAAGCATGAAACAAATAAGGTGGTAGAACTCATTTTTCCTCTGGTTGAGTTGAAAGGGAATAAAGATCAAAATAAAGGCAGCAAGGCAAAGTTTATGAAGCGGGTAATGCCAATTCCTTTGAAGGAAGTAGCAATTGAGAAAAC
Source organism: Xylocarpus granatum (assembly GCA_019650275.1). Lineage (NCBI taxonomy): Eukaryota > Viridiplantae > Streptophyta > Magnoliopsida > Sapindales > Meliaceae > Xylocarpus > Xylocarpus granatum. The sequence continues at coordinate 159,483 of BNST01001793.1, read as the reverse complement.
TGGGGAGGTAAAATCCTTGAATTATGCTGAACTTCGCAATTGCTTTTGTCTATTATTGTTCCATTTCTACTTGAGTTTCACTGGATTAACAATTTAACTTTTATTCTAAATGTAAAGTGTAGCTCTTAAGCTAAGCTTCATAATTACTTTGATGAGGTAGTAAAATGCATTATTCAGAATTTACAAGGCAAATAGTATCAGAATTTACAAGGCAAATAGCATCCGTACATTACTACCTTTTGTTTTCATGCTGGTTATAGCTTCCCACTACAAATGTAGGTTTGAAGAGTTCATTGGATGGACGGTGTTCAAGAGTCATGAGCATTGGTTGTTTCGTTAACGTCTAGGCCTTGTTTTTTGGATATAATGTTTTGTGACTAATTGTGATCTATCTGTGGTTCAGTGTGTAATCAATCTGAAAGTGAAATTGTGCTGTGAATCCTGCAAAAGGAATTTTCAAAAGATCTTGAAGACCAAGGGTGAGATGTGAATATGAAACTATCATAATTGTTTCTTCTTTATTATTAGTTCAATTTGCCTGCATTATTGCTTTGCTGAATCGTTTTAGGTCTATGCAAAGCTTCTTTGTTCTTAGCTATCATATTTTCTTCTTTACTTGTCCAGATTGTCTTAACTCTATTATCCAACAATTTAGTTCATGTCAACTGACATATAAGTAATATAACTGACTGATGGTAGAATTTGCGGACAGGTTTAGAAATGTTGAGCATTGAAGCAGAAAAAGATTTAGTATCAGTAAAAGGCACAGTGAATGTGACCGAACTCATATCTTACATCAAAGACAAACTTAAGAAGGATGTTGAGGTTGTAAATCTTTCCAAGGTCATGGCTGCTGCTGAGAAAGACGATGGTGCTGTTAATAAGGACAGAGACACTAGTGCTGTTGACAAGAGATATGTAGAAAAATGTGGTGGCTATATGAAAAAGAAGGTTGCTGGAGCCACAATGAAGGTGAATCTGCCATATCATATTATTATGTTTAGCTGTAATGTTTATGCATATGATTATTCTTTTTCTGTGTTCTGTTGGTTCAGGGATTCCAGTTTTCCAGTACTTTTCATGGTGTGTTGTTACTCTGTTGATTTTTTTTTCTTGTTTAGAGTGCTGCTATATGGGCGTTGTGGTTAATAGTAGAAACTTGAAAAGTTGTAAATTTTATAATAGCAACTTAATCCTGATATATTTTTTTATTATTGGTCAGTTGAAGAAAAGATAAAAAATTTATACTAATGATGTTAGAATTCTGAAGGCATTGCATGCATTATTAACGAACATTTCCAAGAAATAAAAAAATATGGGTATTATTCTTGTTGCCTGGTAGAACTAAACCAAATATCAGTAAGCACATGGCCCTTTTGGTTGAGTTTTATCAGAGGTATGTAATTTGTTCATTTATACATTTATGTTCAATAACTAGGTTTTTTGCGTTTAAAATTGTCAGAATACAGTGGTTTTGAAGATGAGACTGCATTGTGATGGTTGCATTGAAAAGATCCAGAAGCAAATTAAGAAGTTTGGAGGTTAGATTACTAGTAAAATTGTATGAAAATGAAACTGATAATCAGTATAGCAATATAAACAGAATTGACATTTCTTCTTATGTGCAGGAATCGAGAGAGTGTCAGTAACTGCTGGTGAGGATCTAGTGACTGTGATGGGCACCATAGATGTGCAAGAACTGACTTCTTATCTCAAAGAGAAGTGCAAGAGAGATGTGGAGGTGGTTCTTGTCAAAAAGAACCTTAAAGATGATGACAGTGAATAAGCAGACACATCTACCTGACTTAAGATCTTGGAGATTTTGGCTTTTGGAATTTGAAGGTAATGAAAGAGGAGAGAACGCCTCATCTTATTTTTGCTCGTATTTTTTAGTATGGGTAATGAATGTAAATTTAAGTGAATCCTGAATAGACTTGAATATTTGATGGAGACTACGATAACAACTTGGTACACCATTTCTGAGCGAAATAGGATCAGTCAGTAATGAGGATGAAGTTTATCTCCAGTTCAAGAAAAAAGCTTATCAAGCTACAAGCTACATAGGATTATTTCTCATTCTCTCTCTCTCTCGATTTTGTTTTTATTTTCTTAAATCTTTATCTTTGAGACTAATAGAAATAACACTTTCTAACATTTTACAGGGCATAGTTGATTATTGTATTAAAAAATATCGGTTCTGTTAAAAACTCTCTTGGGTTGATTATTATTTGTTTTGCCCATTTTCTGGCATTCTTAACAACCAACAGAAATATGAATGACTGCACTTACTAAGAATGTGGACTGCAATTTTCTTTAATTGAGAATTTTTGAAAAACAAAATTTTTGCTCAACTCTTTTGCAGAGCATTGAATTTTTTTGGGCCTTTTGGTAATTCTTTTTAAACATAATTGTTGTCTGCATTTTAAAAGAAGTGCTGATGTCTGCACTAGAGAAAGACTCTCTCTACTCCTCTCTCTCTCTCTCTCTCTCTCTCTCTATGTATATATATTACAAAGAGTCAATTGACGAAATAGATGGTAGAACTTTGTAAAATCCTGAACTTTGAGTTGGTAAATTTTTTCTTACGTGAAGAATATATTTGAGGCAATAATGGACATGATTTATTTTAGATTGTAATTAAATAAGTAAATAAATAATTTGGAAATTAAGTTCATGTGCATTTTATCTAACTTTTATGTTTAACGTGTCTCAGATGACATCCTCACCACTTGGAATCTTGCTAGTCTGGCAGCTTTTACCCTTTGTTCCAGTCTTGGGAGTAACATATCTGATTGACAGCATTTAGGAGGATGAACGATGTATGAAAACTCTGGGCTATGGATCCCAACCTAGAACCTCTATATAAATACAACACCATTAGCGGAGTTGTTATGCAGTACTACATCAGTTTTGCACTCGTCATCCATAGAGGTGGAGTTATGGGCACTGGCTACTAGCTAAATAGACTTGAATTAATAGTATATGTATGGTATTTTGGAGATCAGATTTAGTGCTCTCAAGGTCAATGGATTAGTAAGAGTAAGTTTTCATCATTCACAGTGACAATAAATCATAAATTGGACCTTTTTACTTGCTTGACCTCATTAGTCAAAACGTTCTCTTGATGCTGTGCTCTTATATATGTATATTCTTTATACTTTATGTATTCATAAACAATTTTCTAGTGTCAAAACTGGGTTTATATAGTTTGTAAAAATAACATGTCAAGAGTTGTAATGCTCTAATGATTTTTTGTATTTTATAAGATGTTGCTTAAGACATTAACAGTTACAGGATAAGCTAAAGGTAATAAGACACATGATTCAGTGTCTTAAGAGTTTGATGTATGGACATGATACATTTAAGATTTCAAATTTTATGTTAAATGTTTCAAGTTTTGTATTAAAGTTTTCAACTTTTGTGCGTGATGTTCCAAATTCTATGTTGTTGATTGAGTGAATGTATTGTTACATAGTCAAGTTCTTAAATCTTTTTCACTTGCGTGGCATGCATAAGTCAGTGTAAAGCCCCAATTTCTTTTGAAAATGTAGGTTATTTGTTTATTTTTTTCTTTTATTTTCTTAATGTGAGATACTGACTTTTGATTAGATAGTTATCGATCATTGCTAGTTCCTTGGTTGTATGGTGCGAAATTTTAACATTTAAGATGAAAATTCTCTCTCAGATTGGAAGAATTTTATCCTACATTACATGGAGGTTTACAGAGTGAAGGAAAAATGTGAACATGACCTTTTATGATCTAAGTTTACTCGTTGTTTATTGTGCAAACACTTATTTGTGATTTTATATAAATCAACATTATTTAGTGGATATTGATGTGGGGGTGTTGACATCCAATTTTTACTTCCAAGGTGCCAATAAGCAAATTTAACGAGTTTAAACGATACGAAAGCTTCTAGTCATTTTGTATTCTTGATTCAGCTTCTCCTGAAATGTTAGGTATGCCGGTGCGGAGTATTATTCTAAATAAAAATAATGTAATATCTCAATTTCAGTATTATTCTAAAGTTAAAAATTTTTTCCATCAGAAGATAATCTACCATTTTGCAAGTTGAAAAATTCCTTTTCCGTGTTAAAATAATGTATCGTTTTGCAAGATATCAAATCCTAACATCTGCTTATCAACATTAACTCGTCAAATGGAGTAAGAAAAACTTAAATATATAACCGCATAGACAAACATGGGAACAACTCAACTCCTATTCAACATTAAATTATGTTCGTTTTTAGTCAATCAACACCACCAAAATATCACACATTGAAATTTACCATACGCAAACAGCTAGTTAGCTAGATTTGCAATTCTTTAGATGGCAGAGTTTATCAGAACACCTAGGTGTTTCTGGTTAAGGTTGGTTATTTATTCGGCATAACTAACAATGATTATTTTAAGAGTCACAACATTAACATTTAACAAATTGACCCGAAGGATGATTGAAACCAACGGGCCTACCATTGCTTTTATCTAAACCCATATACTAAGAAAAGAAAATAACTTTTACATTTATGTAACTAGAATATCTAAATGCTTATTCATATACAAGAAATTAGATAACTACATGATCCACTTGCCCCAAAAAGAGGAGCTATCATTTCATTCCATTTCCACACCGCTAATGAATTCTGCTGACTCCATGCTATTGCCAACAATTTGAAACGCGGGAACCATTTTCTGTAGCATAGATGTTCCTTTGAAGGTCACCATCTGCGAGCAGCTTTTTCTGTATGTGCTAAGCTGAAGCACGCCCATGTAATGTAATTTCAATTGTCAGCTTAGGGCGCAAGAAGAAATATAAGCAAGCACGTGTAGGAGACATGGAGAGACACATACCTGTTCTGGATCTATCTTCTTGAAACCAAATTTATCCGTCCATATGGATTCTGCTTCTTCAGCAGCTGGGAGTACAATGCTTTTCACTCGCAAGAACGACAGCAGCTTCTCAATGCAGGAAAACAATAATTGAAAGTAGCCCTGTATTATCCATGGCCAATGATTGATTTTTTGATCAATATATTCGGGCTGACATGACAAAAGGGTTATGAAAATTTTGTACTCTAAGGAGAACCACACAACACAATTCTTTTTTGATATCCCGAGCTTAAACAAACAAATTAAAAAAATTTCTAAGTCTTAGAAATTTGAAAATGCCCACAACTTATTGGATATTAAGGCCATTTGTTCAGGTTCCAAACAGCCATTTTTCATTTTAAGAAACACCGTACTGAAAAAGACATATCCTCATTTCCTAAGCTTTGCAAGAGAAGTAGAAAAAGTGAAATTCGTGTTTTTCACTTCTTATCATACCAAATTTCATGAGCCCCTGCATGTCAAAGGAAGATAAGAAAAATTGCCCACTGCACATCGGTTTTGTGGCCCTTGGAATGCAGCCAATATTTGTTACATAATTGAGAATTCAATCGATTTTACTGATATCTTTTTTCCTTTTTGGATATCATATTTACATTATTGACACATCAATAACAATTCTCAAGGCTTCTACTGGGAAAGATTTAGTTTTCCAACCTCTTTTTACATCTATTTATACAACATCCAAATATCACTTTTTAAAAATAAAAATTATAATAAAACTTAAAAAATAAAGGAAACTCTCTAGATTAGATGTTTAATGCAACTACTGAGAAACAATTCTTATAAATCATTCTACCAAATGCATATTTGAAGTTTTTCATATTTGTCAAACAAATTAACAAATGTATTTTCACTGTTTTCATTCTCAGATTCAGGTTTCAGGTTTCAAATCAAGCAACCAAATGCATTTTCAATTGTAAAAATATCAAAGCACATTTTCAATTCTCTATAATTAGTTTAGAAAACCCACATGGAAACCAATATCAAATGCAGCCATTCCAAATTCTTTTGATATTTAAAAAGTCAATAAGAAAATTACTTTCGACTGATAAACTGTTATCTCACCTTTCCATGGTTGATTTTACTGGTTGCCACTAAAGGGAGTTCTGCAACTTCTCGTCCAAAAACTCGTAGTACTCCTGCCGATACGACAGATGAGCTGCAAATTTGACAAAAGAAATTCTCAACAATCTTTAAGAGTTACACCTAGTTTGGTTATTATCAGAGACAACTTACTTGACAATCAATATAGTACAGTACATTCCCCCAAATTCTTGGCCCCTCAAATTCCTTCTGTGCAAGAGACAAGTGTGAGTTAACCAGATAAGAAATACCAGCAGAAAATGGGAAGAAAACAAGAGATATACTATGCTTACCCATAAACCATGGATGGAATAAGGTCACGTCCACTTGTTGAATCAACTATAGGATCAAAGCAGTTCTGCAACATTTTAAGAAATTGAGTAATATATCATGATTGTTATATGCAAAGTTCAAATATTATCTGTAAAATCCCTTGCAGGCATATGCTAAACTACAATCACAATGAACATGCAAACTAAGTTATGTAGGTATTATAGTCATTAACCTTCTCTATTGGAGGATGTGAAGGTATATTTTTTTCTTTCAATCAATGTCATTCATTGAAATGTTAAAGCTCTCGAGATAACAAGGACCAGTGAACTCAACTTTGCTTCTAAGTGAAACAATTTTCAGCCTATTAAAGGCACAGAATTGTTAGAAGTGGTCTTTCCCATGAAAACCAATAACTAAAATTCAATGATTTCTAAGCAGCACAACTGGCACATTTTTTACTTTTACAAAAATTTTTTTTCTTGCTACAAGAAAATTTTCCTATTGATCATTTTTATGATTTGCTATTTGGTGACAAACCACATTATCTTTGAAAAGTTAAAAAGTGACACTCATAGTTAGGTTTGAGCCAAATTGCCTTTGGAAGCAGAAGGTTAAAGTAGGTTATTATTTGTCTATCAATGTTACAAGTCAAACTATATCATGAACATAGACAATTTGACCTGGCGAACAACTAGATAATATAACATACTGGTGGTTTAGAAGTCTTAGAAGCTGGTGTACCAACATGTTGGTAAGTACAGAGCCCATGTTTCATCCTCTGGATTCAAGGCATATTATAAAAAATAAAATAAATCCCCTCTATTGAAAGGAAAAATAACCCCACTTTATTTGCCAAAAATTAATGCTACAATGCAATGGAAAAATAATACAAAATTGATCCACTCATAGAAGGGACACTCTGGTACAAGTATAAAATTAAATTCAACCTAGCAAGTATATTATTATACCCAAACGTTAAGAATAAAGTCAAACCCTGATTACATATGAGAAAAATAATTGAAATTAACACCATTAACAAAATTGCAATCTTATATTACCATGGTAAGTGTCAAAGAAAGCTGAAGAAACACGTGGATCCAACAATGGACCCATGTTTGAAAGGAAAATGAAGACAAATGAATTGGCGGTGTTAAGCAGTGATGAAGAATAAAAAAGGAAAAGAAAATTTTGAAGGAAATTTTCTTTTCTTTCCAGCAATGCATGGAACAGGTCAAAAGAATTTTTTTTTCTTTGTTTTTCGGCGTACACGGAGTAAGAAAGGCACTGCTCTCCTCTAGATAGAGACACCCCTCCTTCAGTTCATCCACATACTCCATACACCCCCCCAAAAAAAAGCTATTCTTTGAGTGTAGTTCAGTTTTGGGCAGTGCAGTTTTCTAGAGTGTTGTATACACTTGTAAATTTTTCTTCCATAATAAATATCTGCAGCAGCCCATGGATGCAGCCTAAATTGGGCAAACCTAGTAATATTGCATCTTATTTTTTTCCACTTATTTTTTGGCTCCCTTTAAATCTGGTTGATCGAGATTAATTCCTGGGATTAATTCCCAACAGTAAGTACATAGTTACAGCACAGCTGATACTTACATGGAAGATTGCTACAGCTTGTGAAAGCAGCAGCCTAGTTTCAGGTGTGGCTGCTTTCCCACTTAGAAGCCTCCATCTCATGTTGATATCACTAACAGTCGCTAAGCCTTTTTCTGTGTTATTCTTCTTGATAGCATTCAAATGGAACTCTGGGAGCTTCTCAGCTTCACGAAGAATTAAGTTGTGCAAAACACAATTGATCCTATGGCAATCCATGCAGCAAAACCACTTCCCTTTGGGCAGTTCCTGTAAAAGGTGGCATCAGTATTTTAAATACTAATTGGAGTTTCCTGTCCATTGCACACAATGGAGTCATGCACACAATGTAATCCATGTATAAAGCAAGGATAAGAATCATTTATGCACATACCCTGAGATCTGCCATTTTATGTTTCTTCAAACAGCCAACATGAAATTCTTTCTCACACTGACACAAAGTTAGAAATACAAAGGCACAGAATTAGTGGTGAGATGAAACAACCAACGGCAAGACCATACCAACAAGACAACAACAAGAAATGAGAATACACAACCTGATCACATAGTAAAATTGTGCGTGGACCAAATCCTGATCTGCTAAAGTCACAACCTCTGCATAAAAGAGAAGAAATATATTTAATCTACAGTGAAATCAAAATGGACTAGTGGTGAATAAGCATATTTTACGACATAGCAGAAAGCAGAAAAGTGTTTTATAATAGGATGGTACCAACTGCATATCAAAGGCCATCATCAGTAAAAAAGTTCCATTAATTTAAATATGGCACAAATCGTAACCATCACCTGCATAACATACATCCGCTAAGTTCAACTTCCAAATTTTTGACAATTCGAATGCATCTCTTGGATATTTGTTTTATAGGATCAATTCCTGTAACCCTTCCAGCTGCAACAGCATTGGCTTTATGTTGAACAAACTTTTCTCTCTCAAACAGATTCTGGCAACATTTGCAGTACCAATCACCTCGTGGAACACTTGACAGAGATGCACATTCTGCATAAAAACAACAGGTCTTGACCTAGTCAGGCAACTAAATAGTATTCTGAGATAATGCCACAGATCATTTACATACCAAATGCAAAACACAAAACCTAAGTACACTAAAGGAAAATGAGAATATTCCTCACACTATTTTTCACTCTAGGGGTCGACAACATGAGTAGATTGATGGATAGTGCTAGAGAAGATAATTTAATTAAGGGCATTTCAGTCAGTAAAAACTAGATTGAAGTATCACACCTTCCATTTGCAGCCAACACATTATTCTTTTCATCAGGGGATAAGCAAAAAATTGCAAACCTTTTAAAAGTGATGAATATTTTTAGCTTAATATCTGCCTCAAGATTAATATCATAGAGTTTTACCACAAGAAAAGTTGAGGGAAGATTTGGAGTTGGAAACGAGTTTATTATTCTTTCACACGGATGAAGACTTACCTTACTTCAGTATGTTATCATCCCTTCCTACATTCCTTCTTTCCTTATTATTGCACATGAGAGATTGAATGCATGGAGATGAATTGTCTTTGGGAAGGTTGTGGAGAAGGAAAAGGCCACCACTTTAGTAATTGCAAATTGGTCTCAAGATGTAAGAAGCTGGTGGACAGAGAACAGAACACTGACAAGAAAAATAGAGATATTTTGGCCAAGTGGCTTTGGAGATTTCTTTCAGAAAAGGACTCCGTTAAGAATGTGGTTATCAAAAGTAAATATGGCCGCCATTGCAACAAGGAACTCAAATGGGGTAAATATGGAATCATGTAGAAGCCCATGAAAACTATTTCCAAAGATGTTGCCTTGAAAAAGGAAAATGATGTGGGATTTTGATTTGTTCTTGATTTTGATGTGGCATCAATTTTTGGTTCTCTATGTTTTTGTTCTCTTGAGAATACATGAATCTTTGATATCTTACAAGGCCTTTTCCGGATGCTCATGCAGATTTCATCTCCACCTTGAAAGTTTTTCTGTCATCCTTAATAAAACTTTTAAGTTATTTAAAAATTTATTAATGTTAAAATAAAAAAATTAGTTCACAATTTTATTCCAGTATTAAAAAATTAAAGTGATCAAGAATCCCTGTATTAAATATTTTATGTGGATTTAACAACACAGAATTGCCAAGTAGTAATATAACTAAACCACGAATAACACAATCAAGAGAGACAGACACAGAGAGAATAAGAGGGAGAAGAGGTGCACAATATGTTACTTAAGGACCATTTTCTGAACAAAGATCTCAAGTACAAACATGTCCAAATATGTGTCCAAGGCAATATGATATGCTAAACATAAAGAAAGTGATAAAAACTTAAATGATAAACATAGATTGGCAACAACTACCTAACAGCCAGGTGATTGAGGCAATGGGTTCAAGTCTCTATAAAATTATGGTAGTTTGATGGTTTCCTTGGGTATAGATTCCCAAGCCATTCTATATTAGAGCTAATCAAAGAAAGGGCCCAGTAAGATATCTAAGGCAATAGCACAAACATGTCCAAAATTGTGTCCACGGCAATAGGATATGGTAAACATAAAGAAAGTGATAAAAACTTAAACGATAAACATAGATTGGCAACAACTACCTAACAGCCAGGTGGTTCAGGCAATGGGTTCAAGCCTCAACAAAATTATGGTAGTTTTGAAGGTTTCCTTGGGCATAGATACCCAGGCCATTCTATATAGAAAGGATCCAATAAGATATCTAACCAATGATGTCTATCCTAAAAATATGAAAGACCAACCTAGGCTGGCAAAAGCAAATCAAATGATGTTTCAGCCTAAGGATTAAGGATTAATTTATTAAACATAAACGAAATGGCCAACTTTTAAATTACAAACCTTAATTGGCAAAAGAAAAATGAATTTCCACTTAGACTGTAAAAAGACATTCCTCGTATTGTAGTGCATATTTGGCAGGAAAAGGATGTGGGCCTAACCCAAAAGTAAATATCAAATGGAATGTAAAGCATGCTTAATAAATTCACTTCATAATCAAAGGAATTCAGACAGCTCCTTTATGGAAGGCCCTTGGGCATCCATCACAAAGCAAAAGATTCCCACCATCAGCACAGATGATGCACAGGTCATCATTATCCTTGGCAGAAAACTTACGACCTTTGGAGAGAGATATAGCCAATTCATGGAGTGAGACACCATCAGATGTGTAAATATATGCATAACTGCCAAAAAGAACACAGGAAAACAGTCACAAAATTGATGACTTTATCAAAAATAAGGGCAACAAAACTGAAACATTTTCAACAAACACCTACGGTTTTCTGCGAGAAGCCCAACCTGCATGAGCTTCAAACTGTGAGGGGCTGACCTATATGTTAAGTTCAAAGCAAAGTCAATATCTCTAGTAGTAAGGCTCAGAAACAATGAAATTCTCACAGCAAGAAAGTACCTCACTATTGCAACAACGGCAAATTATTCCTGACCCATTCTTATATCCCTCAAGCCATTTCTGTTCATAAAAGTCAATCATTTAGACAAGAATAGGAAACAAAAACACAAAGAATTTGTGATCTTCAGCTCAACCTGTCCGCGCGCATAATAACCTACTTCAGATCCGTCAGGCAATCCATCTTCGTCAAAAACCAATTTGTTCAATCTCTGATCCCTGAAAATAACAGAAATCCAGTGAACAGAAGAGATTGATTGCCACAGACAGACCAAAAAAAATAATTTTAATCCAGAGGTACATTATAATGATACCAACTTTGTTGTTATCTTCCACTGACTTTTATTTGGGGAAGAGAGAGACACTGAAGGATTTTTGAAGGGTGTTGAAATCAAAACTGTTTTCTTGGACCTTAAAAAGTGCAGATTTGTATCAAGAATTAAAAGATTATTTAACTGAAAATAAAAATGAAAAACTTTAGCTGACAACCAAAAGCAAAATAAAGGCTACCTACTTTTTTGTTATTTTATGATGTCTCTGATTTTGGGGTGATGTATGCAGTGAAGAACTTATGGAAGAATTTGTGATCAAATCTGGTCTTGATGAGCTGAAATGGATGAAAATAGGAGTATATATAAGAACCAAGATAAAATCCACCAACAACAAACATAGCCAGCCAAAAACAAACAATAGCAAATTGTCATAGAAATTATATCTAATTATCTTCCATAAAGTCTCAATCTAAGTATGAAAGAGATTGGTTACTAGAGAGAATTGGAAACCAAATTCATAAGCCAGAGATATGCCAAACCAAAAAATAAAACAATGGCACAACAGTGGGTACCAACTTTCTTGTTATCTCCCAGGGACTACTAGTATTCAAAAGATTATGCAGTGATGCACTTTTGGAGGATGACTTCGAAGCTATATCTGCTTCTAACAACCTGGAATAGCACAGAAACAAATCAACATTATGTCATATGTGAATAATTCATATGTTTGACCACCTCAAGATCAATGAAATTATTTACTTTCCAAAAATAGTAAAAAATGTTTAGAGCTATAAAATAAGCCAAACCGGCAAATAAACCAAAAAGAAATAAAGAATACCAACTTTCTTGTTTTCTTCCTTTCACGCATATTCTTTGAAGTGATACAGATTGAAACGGTTTTGGAGGACTTTGAGACAAACTCTGGTTGAGATGACCTGCAATAACATAGATGAAAGATACAAAGATGATACCCAGAGTAAAATGTTAATCCTAAGAACTAAATAAGAATATTCTCAAAAATAAAGTGATTAAGAAAACATCATTTCAACTTACAAATGACACTTTTAGAAAATCCTAGATAGATACATGTTCTTGAAGACACTTCAAACCTTAAGGCCAAATGGATTTGGAACCTCAGGAGAAGGAATAACTCAGTAAGGACTTCACTATGTTACATCCAATATAATTTTCCAGCCTCAACACAAAACTTGAAATCTCTTACATGAAAGTTGAAACCCTAAATTTAAATCCCATATGTATAAAAGTTAATTCCTTGCATTGAAACCTTATGCCATTGTCTATTTCTCTCTTATCCTAAAAGATGTCCTTGCTGCTCAAATGCATACTGATTAAGATTTTTTAATTAAAAAAAATATATAGATTCAACTTTTGGCCTCTATTCTGTAATGCTATGGCTAAAACAATGGTTCAAGGCCTTTCACCAACAGTAAAATGCTGTGGCATTTCCGTTTCTAGTCTAACACAACTTTATAACCAACAGAATCTAGGGCACATCAAACCCTTTGAAAATTATTAGTAACTGCTGTGCTCGCACACCTTTAGTCTATGTTCTTGCTTCTAGAAGCCAAACAAATAAAATTAAGTGATGCAGGATCTTTATTTTAGTACCAAAGAGTTAAGAACTGTGATAATTTCCTTAAAATTAAGGGTAGGAAAATCAACAGATAGTATTGGAAACAGATACAAAAAGAAAACTCAAAAAACTACAACAAACAAGATTAAAGCCTAGATATCATGCCAAGGGATTCTAAGCATCACACCTAAGAAGAGAAGATGTATCACACATCTTTAACATTTAGTTTCTTGCTGAAAAATCCAGTGAGGCATTTATCTTGGCTAAGTATAAAAACAATGCCAACGTGCAAGAAATACCACAAGTCACTTCAAATACCTTGGTATAGTAGCTGTAAAACAAGTGCGTGCATCAACCATACATTTGCTTTTCTTCAGAGGCTATAGAAGCTACCTTTGCCCACAAGAATAGCCCTTTCATCATACAATCAATTATGGAGCCATTACAATGCTGAAATTGTAAACAAATCTTCAATAAAATGTTGCTAAACCATGAAAATTTCAAACATGGAAATTTGTAGGCATTGTCCAATCAAGGATAGCTTTAACTTTCTCTAGATTAGCTTCCACTCCTTTTGTCAAGACAATAAAGCCCAAAAAGACGACCTGAGAATTCATGAAGGAATATTTCTTCATGTTATTATATAGCTTCTCTTGAATCGAAGAAATCTCAAAACTTGCCAAAGATGATTGAGATGTTCTTCCTTGCTTTTGCTATAAATTAGGATGTCATCAAAGTAAACAATTAGAAATTGGTCAACAAACAGTCGAATTGCCTCAATCATTACTCGCATGAAAGTGTTAGGAGCATAATGAAGACAAAAGGCATGACCACACCACTCTTAGAGTCCCATCAATTGTCATGAATGTTGTCTTCCATTCATTTCCAAGTCGAATTTGAATTTGGTGATAACTGCTCTGGAGATCCACTTTAGAAAAGACAGTAGCTCCCACATCATGTCCAGCATAACATATAAGCGTGGAATGGGAAATAGATATTTTATAGTTATTTTGTTGATGGCCCTACTATCAATACAAATTTGGTAACTTTCATCTTTCTTTGGTGTTAAAAAGGCAAGTCGAGTTTATGGACTTAGGCTTTTCCTTATAAATCCCTTTGACAAGAGTTCATTCATTGGTCTCTTCAAATCGGCATGTTCCATAAGATTCACCCAATCTGCAGGTAAATTTGGCAATTGAGCTGTTGGGACTAGGTCAATTGCATGTTGGATATCTCTCATGGATGGCAGGTTGCTTGGCAAATCTTCATGTAGAACATCTGAAAATTCTTCAAGAATGCTACAGAGTTTTTTAGGGATTTTCTAAACTGATAAGAATTATCTGCCCTAAATTCCTTGGCAAAAATAGCAAATATTACCTCTAATTATCCGCTTTCAGCTTCAAGTTCTTTCCCAGTCAGCAAGGTAAGTTGTTTTGTAGCCTTTATTTTGGACAATTTAGACTCTTCATTCTGATTATTTTTCTGTTCGATTGAAATTTCAGCTTGATGCTTTTGTTTTCTTGGTTGCTGCTTAAAATTCTTACATGGTTGTTTAAATTTTTCTACTGAGGCAACAACCAGATGCCCTTGAATTTTTTCATTTCTTCATTTTTCATGGGCTGAAGGGTAATTTTCTCACCATTAAATTGGAAAGAATAAGTATTCTCATTCCAATTGTGAGAGACATCACAGTCATAAAGTCGATGTTGGCCTAATAGAATGTGTGACATTCATAGGAACCACATCGCACCAATTACAGTCAATATTGGCTGCAAGAAATAGAGACTAGACAATATCTCGTTACCAAAATGGTTATACTTTCAACCCAAGCAACTTGATATGGATGTTGATGAGGTTTAGTGACAACATTGCATCAATAACCAACTTCTTTAGTTCCTTTCCACAAGTCACAAGTCCTTGAAAATTGATAGTTCTCTTCCAATATTCTGTTTTTCACTTTGGGACAGCAGGCAGGCATAACCATGGCTAAGGATGCATCAACATCAAATCTGGCCAAATCATCAGCATGTTAAGTTTGAATTACTACATTTTCTGCCTCCTCTCTGTCTGACTCATCTTGCTCCTTTTCATTTAGTAAATTATTCCTAGTAGGACATTGATAGGCCATGTGTCCCTTGCCTCCACATTTGAAACATCTATCTCTATTATTCTGTACTTTAGGAATTTCAGTAGTGACATGTTTACCTTTGGCCTGTTTGAGGGATTACCTTGGCAACTCTGTTTGTGGTTGATTCCTTCAATGCATGGGCTGGTTTCTCACTGAATGGCGGCTTCAAGTATTCTTTCATGTCCAAGGCTACTTGGAAAGCATGTTCCACACCAAACAAAGGCTGTCTCAGTAGTTCACTCCTTATGTCAGCCCTTAAACCAGCTTTTAATTGGGCCAACATGTTGACTCCTTGTTTTGAGCTCTTTGAACCTTTGCATAGGTTCTGCCACTGTCATGCTGCCCTGTTTGAGTTCCACCAATTGCTCACACAGTCATTCTTGATAATTAACAAGTAGGTATTTCCCTAGTAGGTTGGCTTTTATGTCTTGCCACTTGCTTACTAGAGGTTGTCCTAACCTTTGAATTTCTGCTTCTATGACATTCCACCATACTTTTGCTACACTCACAAGCTTCATTCTAGCAAACTGAACCAGCCTTTCATCAAACATGTCATACCAATCAAAATATTCTTCTATGAATGATAACCAATCCATAAAAACTATCATATCAAGTTTCCTATCAAAATCAGGGAAATCAACCATTACTTTCTTTGCAATCTCCAGCTGAATCTCGATGGTCATAATAACCCCCGTCGAGAAACTCACAATGTCGCGTCATTAACGGAAGTTGAGACCTTAAAGCCTTCAATTCTAGCGTTAAAACCTGACCAGGTGGCTGTTCTGGTTGCTGGTCAGCTTGTTCTGTTGCTCTCTCATTAACATTTGTCTCTATTGCCTCTGTACTTTCATGGTTACCATTATAATTCACAGGTTGTGTGATTCTTGCTTCTATGGCTTCCATTCGAGTAGTTACACTATGAAGTCGCTCCATAATTGTAAATAACAGATCAACTTGCTCAAACTCTGTTAATCTACCCCTATAAACTCTCCCAGAATGAGTAGACATGGTGTTGTCTTACTCTGATACAAAAACTGATGCAGGATCTTTATTTTAGTAGCAAAGAGTTAAGAATATATCATAATTTCCTTAGAACTACGGGTAGAAATCAACATATAGTATTAGAAACAGAAATAGAACACTGAATAAAACTCTATGAAACAACAGAAAATCCTAAATTGCACATCTGGCGGTTTTAGGCATCCCACCATAGAAGAGAATATAGGTTTTTTGGCATTGGTTTTTTGCCAAATGAAGATAGGTTTTTTATGCATTTCTTTCACCTTTAATTTTCTTCAGTGTTAATGCACTTGCATCATTAAGGTTCCATAAACAGATTTCATCCATTACATTAAACATGGCATGAAAACTTTACCACCATTCATGAAAATCTAACAAGGCACTCCCAATAAAATATGCCTAATGGATTCAAATATAAAATTTGTTCTCAAAATCAATAAGTCAACTACATGAGGATGCAAGGACAGATCATTCTCATACCTTTTGCAGAGGAAAATATATACTACTCAAGCACACATTAAATTCAAAACCCAAAATATTTACAATTATAAAATGTGCAATATTTGAAGCGACTCAATGTAGAACCCATTACGTAAGCAGAATCCCAGCACAAAAATGATAAAGATTGATTTAGCAGAGTAGGGTTACTGGCATTAATGATTTTACTGCATCTAATTGAATTCCTTTTTCTATTTTCTTTCAAAATCTTGCCCTACCTAATGCCAACTTACAGATCCCATTCGTAAGCATAAAAAGAACTAATTGTTACAAGCAGTCATTGCCACATAACAACAAGGAAAATAATCAAGGAACCATAACATATCATATGACAATACCATAAAAATGTACAACTGCAAACAGTCATAGTGATCAAGCTATGAAAGCTACACCAGAAAGGAGAATATTACAACCCCTAGCCAACCAAACTCCAAGGACACCTCAGTGAATGAGCAATGAGTAGTACACATGAACAAATCCTAAAATCTGACAACGAGGACAGGGCCAAAAAGTAGTAAATACCAAAAGAACCATTCACTTAGAAAGTTTGTTCCATAGTCTTCTATTGCAAGCTATCTGGCAGTCATTCAAGCCTACCATGTCATTTTACCATGTTCTTTCATCATGTGGTAGTTTCTAATGGCTGACATATCAGTTCAATTACTCATATTACAATATTTTAATATTAAAGTATAATCAAATTATAATTCTCTTTAAAAAAAATTAAATGTACTTGATTATTTGTTCATTCCATAAGATAACAAAAAAAATATACAAAAATAGTAAGTCTTGCAAGTATCTTGACAATAAAACACAGCACCATCCTAGTTAAACACGTTTTACTAATTACATGGAAGTGAAGTCTTTCATGACTTTACATTCGACAAGAAGGTAGATGAGCACAAGTTTCTTGTCATCAATTGTGTAATAAACCAATTTTTCAATAGAAGTTCCCCTCAAATAATAACAGAACTCTTAAAGTATTCATACCTGGCTCGTACACCAGTTAAATAAGTGAAGCTGCTTTGTTGTTTTTTTGATTTCACACATGAATTGCATAGAGGCCCGGGCCCTGTTTTTCCAACATCGGTTATAGGAAAGGTCCCTAGAAAATAATTGAACAAAAAAGGCATCAAAAAAATAATTATAATATTAATCACAGCTAGAACTAACTTCACACAGATCACTGTAATGTTTTAGTGAAAAAACAAGTAAAGGTCAGCTCACCCTTGCATCTCACACAGGCGAATGATTTTTCTTCAGGCAAAGAACTAAGAGCACTCTGAAGTGTTGCTTCCAACATAGGCAGGGGAGCACTTCTGCATGCCCTCAACACCTCAAGTAGGCTCTTACCATTTTCAAAGCAAATATATTGTGATGCACGTCTATACTGTTTACAAGCATGAATCTCAAATTTGGAAGGTGGAATGACCTACATTAAGAAGGGAGAAGGAAACAAACTAAGCAACTCCAGGAAAAAATTTTGGGGCCAAACAATGTTACCAAAATCAAACAATACTGACTCTACATCCATTGCACAAAGAACATGAACAAAGAATTCCACCGTCTTTAATTGTGCCTCGGAGACCAGATGCCTGAAACTAAGGTACCACAAAAATTAAGCCGTAAGCTATAAATTATGCCTACACATCACTGTAATTTGCAGCCAAAAAGGAAAAACATCAATAATAGTACAAAATAAAAGATTGGGTATGAAAAAAAAATCAACCTTAATGCCACCCATGTAAACAACTGATACCCCATCAAGCAAACCAGTTTCGAAAAGCTCAGTTACAGTCATTGGCTTCTTATTCAGAGCTATCTTTTTTGACATTTTCAATTCCAAGTTCTTTTTGGGACTCGTCCATGCACTTCCTTCAGCTATTGCTTCCACTTCTATCAGTGCCACTGTTTCCTTTCCAAGACCTTCTGCTTGAGAAATCAAAACCTCAACCAGCTCTACCTCCGGCTTCACCATCAATTGCCTCAGACATTTTCGATCCTTTTTTGCCAAATCACTTCTCACATCACCACTCTCAGTTATCACTGATGGAGTGCCCTCACTGCTTCTTCGCTTTGCACGAGAACACTCCAGTTCAATAGATGGCTCCTCTTTGCACATGGTCACATCTTCGTTGCATCTACTTTCGTTAGCCTTTAGAGTTTCAACCAACGGAATCTCCTCAATCAAATTTTCAACAACTCGGGTCTCTTTCATTACAGTGTTCGCCACTAGACTCTCTTCAATCATCGTCTTCACCAAAGGGCTCTCTTCAGGCGTCATTTGCACTGGATGGTTCTCTTGTATTACATTTTCAAACACCTGT
This sequence comes from Xylocarpus granatum, assembly GCA_019650275.1. NCBI lineage: Eukaryota > Viridiplantae > Streptophyta > Magnoliopsida > Sapindales > Meliaceae > Xylocarpus > Xylocarpus granatum. The sequence goes on along the minus strand of BNST01001793.1, from coordinate 140,386 downwards.
TTTTCTTCAATTACAGATTCAACCACCCCATTCTTCTTAATCACATTTTCTAACACCTTATCACTTTGATCCTCGTTGATTTTGATTTCCCGAAAGCTTTTAATCCTCCTATCATTAACATGATTCTCCAAAAAATCATAAGATTTATTGAAGCAAGACCTTTTCACACGGGAATAAACAATGAAACCATTCATCTTAGTTACTCTAAATTTCTTACAGTTAACATTTTCAGAAACATCTTTTGCACAATCACTGGCCGGAGTCTCAGCCGGAAGCACATTATCCAGCTGTCGTTTCATGTTTATCAGATCAAATCGGTAAGAACCTGCAAAAATTAAACAAAGAGCTATTAAGATAACTATAAAATCAAAATTTTAAATATTAAAAACGAGATTACAAAGAAATAAAATGAATGAAAACGAACCACATCTATTAGAAAAGGGACATTGTGAATTCTGAAGGAGGATGAGAAAGCGAGGGATCCAATTCGAAGAGATTACCGTTTATTAGGGTTTAATTTGAGGAATTTGAGTTTGGGAGACGGGTTTGGTTTTGTTTGGGGTTAATGGGAGGCTAAACGAAACTGACCAAACCGGACCGAGTGCGATGCCTTGACTAGGAGGGACTAGTGGCAAAATCCGTAATTAATTGAACTATTGGATTGACCTAAATACCCTCTCGCCTTTCAATCTCTCGTGGCATAGAATACACTTGCTTGCTTCTGGGGATGGCAACGAAGCCGGCCGGGAATGGCAATTTTCGTCCCCATCCCCTTTTTAAAAATGGCATTCTTGTCACTGATCTGTCTCCTTTAAATAACGAAAAAATTCAAACTTCGTCCCATCTCTATTTTAAAGCGCGGTCATGCAAAACCGATTTTTATGGAAAAGATATTAAAATTTTGTATTATTTTTGTAAAAAAAATATTTTAATTGATAAATTAAAAAATAAATCTTGTAAATTATTTTTTTATTAATTTTCTATTAATACTAAAATTTAATTTAACGTTTATAATTAATCGGTTAATTTAACATCAATTAATTACTATATAATTTATTTTGATGAATTTTTAGTATACAAGAAAATAAAAATTCCTTACCCACAAGAAATTTTGCCAACCTTATTAACTTGCGAAGAATAGATTGATTTTACAGGGGATGCCAATTATTTTGGGCTGGACAGGAGTACAATACCTATACCCATCTCAAGAGTACTCAATTTTAATTTTAAAATGCCAACCATTCTCTTAAGAGGTCTTTCTTTGACAGGAAGAGAGAGAGAGAGAGGTGAAGAGAGAGATTTATCTTCTCCTCCCAAAGACTTGTCTTGTATCTTATGATTAAATTGTAATGAGTAAAATTCTCTTGTTTAAAGTTGAAGATCTGTTACATCTCTGTTCTATTTAAAAAGTTAAACCATATCATAACATGTTTTGATTTAAAAAAATAAAGAATATTTTAATTCAAATAATAATATTTTTTAGAACTTTATTATAAAACAAAATACTTCTTTTTTCATTAATCAATCGAAACAAAAAATTTATTTTACTTCAATATTTAATGCTTAGGTGTTGTAATAATTTTTTCTTTTTATTCATATGGTATTTAATTATAAGAAATAAAATGAGTAAAGATTAAAATAATTTTTTTTCAATAAAAATTGCATTACATATATTTAAAAAATAATAATAATATTTTATTTATTGCAATAATTTAAATTATAAAAAAAATGATTATATGGATAGTAACTAACCAAATAAATAATATTTTAGAAAAATTTTTACAAGATTTCTGTTATAGAATTAAATATGCACTACTTATAAGAAAACATATTTACACTCTCAAATCATTCATTTCAAGTCATTGTTTGACCAACTCCATAACCATTATATATATGCTTCCAAAATATTTATAAGTATATATTATTTTAAAAATAAAACACAATACATTATTTTTACCTTTATTAAATCATGTATGTACAAAACAATAATATTTTACAAATTTATCCTTTTTGACAAATCTTACCTTGATTGCATTTCTCGAAACTACTACTACTTTATCCTTACTTAAAAAATAGATATAATAATAAATGGTGAGCAAATATCATTGTTTAGTAAGATAATATAATACTAAAATTAAAGCTAGTTTCCATTATGAAATGGCAATTTACTTTTTTCGCCAAATTTTCATCTTTATATTTATGCTAACACATATTTTTGAGTATAGGCTTAGGCACATGAAAATGATCTGCATTATGCTACACATTTTCAAATGCAGTTTATTATCATAATATTTTAATTTTCATTCTTTTCCTTTTTTTTCTTTATTCTATTTTTTATTTATTCTAAACCAATCGTAATTAGAATAATTGTGGATTGTGACCACATTTTTAACACAATCCTCATCTTACATATTCAAAATTTATTACGTTCGAATTGTGTAAATTATGTTCTATTGATCCATAATTAGCCAAAATTATACATTTTCTTCTTTCATAACCCTTATTATTAATACACAATTCTTTATTCATTCAAAGCCATGCATTTTCACAAATAATGCATGCTATCATAACAATCATCTTCAATTATGACAATACATATGTTGTGTAGATTAAATAGAGTTATATTATAAATGTATAATAAATATGCAAAATATGCGGTCATTTATTCTCTCCATTCATAAAGCTCCTTAAATAGAGCATTTAAAAGAAAAATTACACATTTCCATCTAATACCCGTCATCATGTCATGTGAAACAAGTTATAACTATATTATAATTATAAAATATTAAAAAATTCATTATTCTAATATTTCATACCATTCATTTACTTAATTTATCCAATTTCATAACATACAATAAACCAAATTACTCTACAAATAGATATTCATGTGCCTGTATATGTACATAACGTAAACCAAATTACTCTTGCTCATAACATAGGGGCATGTATACATAAGACGATACACAAGATATCAACATATATATATATATATATATATATATATATATAAAACTAAAAAATAAATAAAAGAAATTGGATTATTACAATATATCAAAAATATATATCATCATGAAAAATCTTAAATTAGCAAAATATTATGATGACTTAAGTTATCTTCACTTTTTAAAATTAAATTTTGATGGACAAAGAGTCCACCAATAAAGAAAAATACATATCAGTGAAACGAAAAAAATTACATCATTGGTAATATAAATATATTATCAGAGAAATATATTTTAGAATACAACTGAGAGTATTATTCATACTTTTAAATAGTATTTTTTATATATATATATTTTTCAGAATAAAGATAAAAATATTTTTTAGAATACATTTTTGTTACTTAAATTAGTTTAAAAAAAAGGGAATTAAATTAATGCAACTGGATGGTATATTACAATTCTCATGCACTAGATAAGACATATTTATTAAATTCTTTAATAAGTTTTATTCAATAAAATTTTTATTTTTTAACAAGATATAATTAAATAAAGTGAATTCACGACGATCTTTATATAAAACTATTTAAATATATCTTTTATTATATAAAAACAACACTAATTTCTTACAACCAATAATGCAAAATTAAAATTATTAAATTAAGAAAAGAAATCATAATCCATCCAGTCAAACACTATTAGAGTATTGAATTTTATTCCTATCGAAAGTAGGGTTGAAATTCGTCACCACCATGCAAGTAGAACCGATCAACGTTCTTCGTTTGCGGAGGGAAAATCAGCACACCTTGGAAAAAAATGACATGTAAAGAAACAAATATTAGTTAATTAATTGCTTATCATTGAGACGTGTGAATTGTTGAATTACGAGTGAGATGCTCAGATGTGAAGATCCATGCTCCTTTTCCACGGCCTTTGCTGCCATCAATTGAAATTGACTTACTCTTTTTCTTCTGTTTTGCCCTTCTTCTCCTTCATCCATCAAAATATTTACCGCTTTCACAATTTCATCTTTCTTCACCAAAATTCCAGCTTTCTCTTCCTCTCCCCATCGTACAGGAATCTCAACCCCTACTCTGATTCCAACCCCTAAAACCTCTACAATCAATTTTTCATTCAAGAACTGCTCAGCAAAAAGCGGCCAAGTTATCATTGGTACCCCGAAGCAAATGCCTTCTATCGTCGAATTCCAGCCACAATGTGTTAAAAAGCCTCCAATTGCTGGGTGAGATAAAACAAGAAGTTGTGGCGCCCAACCCTTTATCAGAAGTCCTCTTCCTTTAATTTTTTCCTCAAACTTTTCATCTAATAACCATTTCTCTAATTCGTGATCATCATTTTCAGTACTGGTTTTTACTACCCAGATGAATGGTTTTCTTGATGCTTCTAAACCCAACCCGATTTCTATTATTTGTGATGGAACCAAACGGCATAGACTTCCCAGGCAAGCATATATAACTGACCTTGGTTTCATTAACTCGAGAAATTCTAAGCATCTTTTATCATCAATTGAGGATTTATTTCCTCTCTCAAACTTGTCAATATTCTCCTTGTTACATAAAGAAACTGGACCAATGCACCATACCTTTTTCCCAATGGCCTTCTCATACTCCTCAACAAAACCTTTCTCCAATCCATCGAAACTATTCACCACGACACCAGAAGCTGACGATTCAGCCTCTAGCATCTTTTTACGAAAATCTCCGAAATCAGGACGACTAGCAAATGCTCCTGGTAGCTGCGCCTTTGTCACCTCAATCCTTTGTTGTATCCCTGGTATCAAAAAAGGTTCAGAATCTGAAGTCACCAAATTGTGAGCATTATAAAGCATCACATTATGTGAGCTCAGTAATGAGAAGCAGCACATGCCATGAAAAACAAGCCTAGGAATTTTGAACTTTTGAGCTGTTTCGGATGTCCAATAAAGGTACTTATCTGATATTATACAGCTTGGAGGAGGATTATTTTCACTTTCCAGAAACATTTCTAATGGCTCTTGTAGCTTACCAAGTGCGATATAGAATTTTCTTAACAAGTCTGGGGAAGAGAGATTGTCAAGATTTTCACAGCCAAGAGGTAGCCCTACTTCTCGGCATGGAAATGGAATTTGTACAAGTTGAATTGGAAGCTCGGATTTTCTTGCTCGAGAAATGATTGTCTCGAACCTTGAAGCGTTTTGAGGGGTAGTGATCAAACTTATAATCACACCTCGCTCTGCGAAAATCCTAGCCATATCTATCATGGGGATCATATGCCCTTGAGCCAGAAGTGGAATTAAGACAAAATGAGGTTTTTGGGGGATTGAATCCATGACAATATAAAAATGTTCGAAAGATGATCAAGCGGCTTCAATATACTTTGTTAGATATCATATGTGTCTACCTATGTATAGATATAGTACGTTTGCACTATCTAGATTAAATGACCAAGTCATAGAAAATGAGCTTGACTTTGAACAAGTCTGATACAAGAAATTGGTCGACTAGGATTGAATCAACATGCATGCCCACACACACACACACACACACGCACGCACACAGACATCTAATGTGTTATAAAAATAAATAAATAATTAATACTCATTTTTAACGTCTATCAATCAACATTTCGTGCTATCTAGATTGTATAAATATATAATGTTGACCAGTTTTTTATGCACAAGATAAAGTAATTCTGGGTCTCCGCCAATACCACGAGCCAGCGGGTACTTCATTGAATTGCTATTGCTCTATGCAATGTTGGTGCTTGAACGTGTACTTGACTTTTACCAAGTGATTACTGACCGCTTTTCGTGTAACACAAGCTAATTAGTTATTAGCTAGTTAATTGGACCAAGTGATTATCAACTACCCTTCGTGTAAGACTAGCTAATTAATTATATATACATGATTCTTCGCACAATGGCCAGAATCGCTCAATTGGATTAAGTTTTGCGTACCCAAGGTTTTGGTTTGGACTCTGTTGCCAAAACCATTTGTATACTAAAAACTTGAAGCTCAGTTTTTTTCTGTCTAGTTTGTGACAAATTGATATAATTGCTTCAAAACCCAATCCATTAAAGGTTACCCCAAAAAAACAAGTTACAAGGATGAAAATTATATACCAACCAAATAGTCAGCATTAATTGTAAATATAAACCCCCAATCTAGAAGGATTGAACAACGACTTAAAATTATTAATTAACATATTTTATTAAAAAAATTTTAATACTTGTTAAGATCTCATAAATATAAAACTAGCCAAAGGAAATCTAATTACTAAAAATGATGAGTCTCCATAATGAAATTCTTGTAATCTAATAATATAACAACAAAAAAAAACACAGAAGTTCTAAAGCCTAAGGAATAAGGGGCAACAAAAGACTACCTAAATCCATCCATTATTTGTACACATTTAATCAATCCAATTCTTTTTGTTCTTTTGGGGAATAAATTTTCTTCTGATTCGAAGGTCCTAAGCTGCGATTGGCTAAGGTTGAAGAAGGACTAGAAGATAAGGCAAGGCTGAAGGTACTGGCGATGTTAGTGGTGCTAATAATTTGCCTCTCAACCTATTAGCATAAACCTCAATTCTCCATGCTCTATCTGGCGTTTCAACGTAGTCCACTGGAGGTTAGGTTGAGGACCCGATATCATATGAATAGCTATGTCAGGTCGGAGTCCTTGCAGAAACCTATCCCTTCCAAGTTGGACTGTATACATTAGACATAGATTTTATAAGCTTGGTTTTTATAAATATTTATTTTGTTGTAAATGTAGTATATACGATACAAAATATTATTTTGAGATACTAACTATTTTATAAAAATCATACAATATTTTGATGCTTGCAGAAAAGTTGGACGGTAAAAAAATATATTTTAGGAGCGTTATGTTTTTCGTGTAGGTAATATTAATTAATAATATCGTAGAATTTTTATCAAATTTTTATAAAATTATTATTTATTTAACATTTTTTTATTATACATTTGATATGTTGTACTATTTAAACGGTCAAAATTAAGATATATTTTTAATAAAAAAAAATTAAGATATATTTTTTTAATATTATTATTTACTTATTAAAAAATTAAGTATGAATTTCCCGTGTTCCAAACATGATGATATGATAATAAAATATTAATGAAATCCGTATAAAGTTGAGCACAAACTTATTTATGTAAAATGATATAATAATGTTCATCATTATTACGTATTTTGAATTTTCATGTCAATGAAAAAAAATTTTGAGATAAAAATAAATTATATTATACGAGAGTGACAACAATAAAAATTTAAATTACAAGATTATTGTTTTATTTGGTTCATCTCATACTTCTTATTAAACTTTACATGGCAATAACAGAGTAAAAGAGTGCTTGGCCTCTGAAGTATATTAAAATCTGCAAATATTCATACTAATTTCAAAAGTACCTATTCATGCATGTGGGATTATGTTATTACCTATTCATTTGGGATATAATATCACCAGCGCTAGTCACATCAGAGCAGAGTTTTGTCTACACCTTCAGACTTCAAATTTCGTATTTATCCATGAGTTAAGGTGACTCACAAATCAACGAGGCAACAAAAAGAAACACACTAACGTGATTGTGTCTTTCAAAGACTCAAAACTTATAAATTGACAAGATAGATCTATCTATACAGATAAATGGAGAAGATAGATCTATCTATAATATATATATATATATATAACTTTATTATACTATTTTATTTATAAACTCGAGACAAATATTAGCTAAGCCATAAGCGTGGTCCATTCTGAGGACTTGTTTTATTCATATTATTTCAACTGATTACTAATGAAACGACATCATTTCACAGTAAAATAATTCAGGGACAGAAAGTAATAACGTAATTAGCACCACCGGTGCACGAAAATGTACTGCTGGGATCATCATAAGCGTAACTGTAAGCCTGAGGGCATTGGTCTTTGAAAATCGCGGAATATTTGGTTGGGGGGCATGTTTCAGGAGTACTGAAGGCCCCTGTGCAGCAATATTGTGGCTGATTCAACGCAGCACATGCACTTTTGCAAGCAATTACACTCCCGTCAGACCCTTTTACTGCTAGCTCTGATGGACAAACCCCATTCACGTTCGCTGTACAGCTAGCTGCAGTGCAGTTAGCGCCAGAACCACCTTGTGGGGCTACCGAAAGGCGCAAGTTGAAGCCATCAACAAGACTAAGATCGAAGAAATCTTGCCCGTTATTTGCTGCAATAGTGAATTCTGCAAGAGATGCAGGTGGTGCTGCACCATTGCCGTTGCACGTTACTTGACCAGAGCCGCAGTCTGCAGTAGCACAAGTGAACTTGCCGGCTGAGTCCTTAGAGCACTGTGTTCGTGCCCAAACACGGCCAGACCATGGAGAAGGGACATTCAGAGTATTTGTTGCTTTGGAGGCTAATTCGAAACCTGTGCTTGATAGCTGAGCTTTATTATCGCCGGTTAGGGTTCCCGGCCAAATAGTATAGGGACAGTTGTTTGTAATACTGATTGTGGCCATGCGAGCCCCTGCAATCAATAAAAAAACATTAGTGATTATTTGATAAACATAAATAAAAAAGAAACCCACTGATTAACGTGCTAAATAAACAAAGAAAATATTGTTTACCAGAGATGAGAAAAGCGAAGGCAATGGAAAATATTACTTGAGCATTCATCATGGATGCTTTAATTAATTTGCTATCCGTAAATTGATTTGTTGGTCTGCTTAACTTTGAAACAAGGAGAGATCTATATATAGTTTCGAAGTTGGGAAACTATAGAACAATATCGTGGACAATTCAACAGCCCAGAGCCAAAATTCGGTATTGATTTTGGAAAATCGGTAATGCCGTGTCTGTCACGCCCACAAGTAGCGTCGCTGATGGGGCATGTGACTTTCGTTTGAGTTTTGGAATATCAGAACTCATAATAATTTGGTCCGTCTCAGAATATTTATTTTCACACTAAAAACGTTCCAACAATGTGATTTCGTAAGCGGATGTGAAAGCAATCAAAACAAATATTTTTGCAGGAAATTCAAATATAGAGAAAATTAGAAAAATATTATAAGTGAGAAACATGGGTCATCCCGTTTTTTGCCCAAAATAAGAATCTTCCTGTCCGATTATAACATGTATAATTACAGACACCATCACTTATTGAACATTGACCAATAATACATTGAGCACGTCTGCACAGAAAAATAACTCTTTGTATAAATTTATCAGTTTAGTTTTGTTTAATAGCATTTAATCTTCTAGATCAAGGTGTAAAAATCTTTATCAAGTATTATTAAATCTTTACGCTCGGTCCATACCAATATGGTCCATTCCTCCTTGCATCACTTATTGAACATTGACCAATATATTGCATACCAATGTGGTGTTAGGTCCACTACAAAATGACATAGCCGAAGTTTTAAGGTCGGCACAAGAATTTGGCATTGATTTTGGATAATTACTAGTTTCGTACTGATCACGGCCCAAAGTAGCGTCACCAATGTAATGTAATTTTGTCGGAGTCTCGAAACTCTAGAGCACATAGCAGCCATGTCGTTTTCAAAATATTTGTTTTTACAATAACAACTTTTCAACAATATGATTTTATATGCTGATATGAGATTTTTTCTTTCTTTTTTTTAAAAAAAAATATATAATGCAATAAAAAAAATTTTATTTATGTTGAAAATTTAAATATAAAGAAAATTAGGAAGAGATCATAAGTCAAGCAAGTCAACCCATCTTTTGCACAAGATAAGTCCTTTCTCGTTCGTCAAGGAAAACCAAAGAAAAATAATATTCACATTTTTTCGAGTGTTTAGTCTTTTGTCTAAGTCATAAATGGGACTTATTGTTAGATATATTCTCAGTTTGAATTCTCTTTCATTTTATTACATAAATTTGACAAGAATTTATTAAAATTAGTCTTTTTTTTTCCTTCACTCTATTAACACTTATACTATTAATACAAATTCCTATATAAATTCATTAATATATAAGTATTATATTGTGATTACTTATGTTGTATTTTCACAAAAATAAAAATAAAATAAATTATATAAGACACATGCTATAATAATATAACTTTAGTTTATACAAGATTACTTTATCTATTGTTTTCAATTTTTTATTTTGCTACAAGACATTATGAGATTTTACTTTCTTCAGTTTTATTGTAAAATAACATATTCGATAGAAATTTGAAATATTGAAATATCAAAATAATTTTAACATGAAATAAAAATTTGTAAGTCAGAAGGTAATTTCTAATTTTCAAAAAAAATTATTATGGTGAATATACGAATATATAAGGTGCAAATTAAACAATTGTAATCTTATAATTATTTTTTTTATTTTATTAAAAGAATTGCAAAAGTAATAGGATTGGCGTCGAACTTATTCAACCTAGCTAATGGTCTAAAATCAATCTTATTTTTAAAAAAAAAGGACTAAGAAAAACTAAAATTGTACTCGTGACAAAAACATTTACAAACAATACTCTTAATAAAAAAGATAATGTCCTGAGAAACAAACAACAAAAGATATTTCTGTTGGTCCTTAATTTGTGCTATATACATACATATATGCATACATATTGGTTGGCATTTCTTTCGGTATGTATTTTTTTTTCTTACCTTCAACTTTTATGTTTTCTCCTTCCACCGACAATTTAACTATAAAAAATCTTTTGAAACGATTTTCATTTTGCATTTTTATCTTTCTAATCTAGTAAATATATTTATTAGTTGGAATTTAGTATTTTAATATAGGTTAAGTTTGGCTTTTAGTTTTTACTAAAATGGATAACATATATATCCATCAAAATAAGAGTCACTCTAAAATGTCAAGAAAGAAATTTTGCAATTTTTTAAGATTTTGTTAACAATGTTTATGTACCAAAAGTAGCATATGATTGAGAACTCAAACTTGGCCAAGAGCAAGGGAGTGCTTCATATTCTTATTTCCTTAGTTTTTTATTTTTATTTTTAAGTTATTTATATATTATTTTTATAATCTAAAAAGAAAAACAACTCTTGTTTTCTTAATTTCTTTGTTTTCAAATTGTTTATATGTTATTCTTGTAATCTAAACAAAAAAAACAACTTTTGTTTCCCTAATTTCTTTGTTTTCAAGTTGTTTACATATTATTCTTATAATCTAAAGAGAAAAATAATTTGATAGATATTACAAAAATAACTTGATAAATATTATAAATTTGTAATATTTATTTTTATAAATTTAGAGAAAATCTATTAAGTGTTGTTAAGTACTTTCTTATTATTTTTCGGGAAAAAACTCGTGCTAATAAAGAAAGATCAACGACAATTAAGAAAGGAATCTTATGTAGTTAAGTTGAAAATAATTTGTTCAAGGGGATCTCTTAGAACAAATTCATCTAAAAAAATTCAAGATTATGGCAATAAATATGAGATGAAATTTTTATTTTGTTCAAGCTTGTTTGTGTTTGTAATTGGTTATTTGTTGTAGATTTTTTTCTTAACATTTTTGGTTGATAGTTTTTCTCTTAGCATAGCCTCATGTATGTAGGATTAAAAAGTTCAAACCATGATTTTCTCTATTATATTTACATTGTGCTTGTTTAATTTAATTAATTGCGTAAAATTAATTAAAGTTAGAATTTCTTTACTAGAACAAATCTAAAATACTCAACTTCCATTCTACTGGTAAAACTCCTATTGATTAAATTGACAAATCCAACTAAAGAAGAAGAAGAAGAACGGGTGTAGGTGACACGGTCATTAATATTAATAAACCGTTTGCACAGCGTACGTGTAGTTATTTTGATTTGACTTTTTTAAGGTAGAAAAGATTTCCCTATTCCATAGCATCGCTATTCGTAAGTATTGTGATGGAAACTCTAAAAATAGTAGCTGCATTGGTGGTTTGTCTGTCGAGACGGAGAGTAAAAGAGGGAATGATTTTCGGAATAATTTGTAGAACAGAACGCAAGTATTTATATATATATAGTTCATGGAGGAGAAGAGGGATGGGGAGCAAATCAAAAGCGAAAAAATAAAATAAAGAGAGACAAAACATTCAAAGGCAGTGCCAGGCAGCTCCTTAATTTGGGTTTGGGATATATATAAAGAAAAATGGCGACGCCTTTGAAATTTTTGTCAGCGGCAATATTGCTGTTGCTATTTGCTGCTTTTGTATTTCCTGAATGTGATGCAGCTAATCATCGTTCTCACCGTCATCGATGTAACAGGGCGAGGACAAGGCCAAAGGCCAAAGCCAGGGGTGTAAAAAAGCAGCCACACATACTTAATGGAAGTGTCCGACCTGTGGGAAATGAACATAGGTGGCGAAATGCTTGTAAACATAAGAGCACAAAACAAGCACGCCAATCGGTTAAACCTAAACCAGCAGTTGTTCAGCCCCAACCACAACCAGCGTTTGTTCAACCAAAACCGGCAGCTGTTCTACCAAACCCAGTTCAGCCACATTTGGCAGTTGTTCCACCAAAGCCAGTTCAGCCACAATCGGCAGTTGTTGAACCAAAGCCAGTAGAGCCACAACCACTAGTTGCTCAACCACAACCAACAGTTATTCAACCACAACCACATCCAACAGTTATTCAGCCAAATCCAGTTGAGCCAAAACCAGCGGTTGTTCAAACACAGCCAGCAGTTGTTCCACCGAAACCAGTGGAGCCACAACCTATAGGTGTTCCATCACATCCAAAGGTAGCAGTACTGCCAGCAGCAGTAGAGGCAAAAGTAGATCCTATTGAAAAAAGAAAAGAAATATTTACACATTCATACAAGCCAGGACCATGGAAACATGCTCATGCAACGTTCTACGAGGGTAACGATGCAACATTTGGAGGAGCTTGTGGCTTCGAAGATGTGGCAAGAGAAGGATATGGAATTGCAACAGCAGCATTGAGCACCGCTTTGTTTAATGATGGGAAGGCCTGCGGTGCTTGTTTTGAGATCAGATGTATAGATAGTCCCTGAATGGTGTAAGCCAGGACAGCCATCTCTATATATTACCGCAACAAACTTTTGCCCACCAGATTTCCATAAATCAAGTGATAATGGCGGATGGTGCAACCCACCCCGTGAACATTTTGATATTGCTTATCCTGCATTCGAGCAAATTGCAGAGTACAAGGGTGGAATTATTCCCTGTTGAATATCGCAGGTAAGCTTGTGCTTGTTTCTGTTGAATTTGGACCACATACATGCATTTTCATTTTCCTTATTAATTGAATGAATGCGTGCAGGATTCCTTGCGATAAGGTGGGTGGAATCAAGTATACAATTACTGGGAACCCTCACTTCAATCTAGTATCAGTATGGAACGTAGGAGGAGCAGGAGACCTCGATACTGTGGAAGTGATGGCTGATAATGGGCCTTGGGTACACTTGAAGAGAAACTGGGGTGAAAAATGGCAGACTGGTACTAAGATGTGCGGCATGGAACTTTCCTTCAGAGTTAAGACTACGGATGGCCGATTTGTTACGTCAACGGGTGTTGCTCCTAAGGATTGGCAGTATGGCCAGACTTTCGAGGGCGACAACTACGATTAGACAGACACCACATGCTCGATCACAACACAAAACAAACAAAACTATTTTCACTTTATTCTTTCATTTGATTGATTTCGTTTGATTTGTTTCCCATATTTTCTCTCTTTCAATGTAATCCACCTTCCTAACAATAGTTAATAATAAGCTCATTCTTTGACATCAATCTCTCCAAAGATTCTACATGTCTATGTGCAATGCCTCACTTATAACTAACAATACAAGATAGAATTTCCGGTGCAAGTTGCTCATGGCGTGTAAAGGCAGCAGGCAATCAGTACAAATTAAAAATAGAAAAATATAAAAACCTGTTGCAGTATTTACCAATCAAACAACCATGGGCGCATCGTGTAAAATACAAGAGTAGCCAAGTAAATCCCATCAGAATTGCAACATTTATATAAATTTCATTTTACATATATTACAAACAAAATTAGGAAACCCTAACTCTCTTCAAATCTACATGCTTTGAGTGAGCCATTTGCAAGAAAAAGAAACAAAATTTATTGCGTGGAGTTGGCCTTGATGAAGAAGGTCGCTCACACTTGTTATACTATCTTCCAACTCCCATTGTATTGTGTGAACCAATGACTTTTTTTCTTGAATGCTTGGCATATCTCATATCTAAGTTGTCAGTAAAGTATTGTTTATCTTGAAATCCAATTTCTCAAAAGTCGACATAATGACCAAGCATGTATATCACTTGACTGTAATTCTTACGGCTTTTGTCTCAGTCCTTGCTTCTGAACGTTTATGATTGTTGTGATCGGATTTCTTGCAACTTGGCTTTTGCATCACAAAAGAGTGCATCAGATCTCGTCGCCATCAATTGCTAAATTCAACGATAAAGGAACAACTCTTAAGACCGTTTCTAATCAAAATTCATTTTGAAATCGAAAAGCATGTCATTCACAAACCTTGAGATGATCCATTGCATTCCCGAAACAAGTTAGAACCCTCTCAAGTTGGCAAAGAATAATTAAGTTTCTCAGTTTTATTTATTCTTCAACACAGGAAGGAGAGTACCTGTCAGTGTGATTAAAGTTCAAAACTTGGTTCAGTTGGTGTAAATTCATGTGAAGGCGAAGCTCTTGGTAATCATCTGAGCTGGAGGGAGTCGGTCAGCTGAGTTGGCAAGAAAGGAGTGGATAAGAGTGTTAAAGTAGTCGGAGTTTGTTTTAAGTAATACAGTGCGTTTTATCTGTGGTGATTAGTTAGCATATAAAACCCGATACTTGCAAGGATATACACACTTCTTCTTTGCTGAATAAAACAACTGAGAGGAGAGATTAAATGTCTGAAAAATCGTGATACATATTTGTTCTTCTTGTTCTTGTTTCTTGATCATCTTGAATACAGAAAATCCAAGGCTTGTTCTGTGCAGAATTGTTAGACTGCAATTGAGAGATTAGAACGAAATATTGTTGTTCTGTTGGTTGAGATTCAACAGTACCTAACGGGTATCTAAAATGAAATGCAGAAGAGCATGCTTGCACGGCTGCATTGGTTGGCTTTCGAGAGAATTTGCAAAGAAATATTTAACACGTGCTCAGACATTACAAATTTGAACTGATTAAGCCAATAGCTGTGGTTCATATATACTCTTTCAAAGGTGAAGGAAATAATAGTAATAATAATCATAATATGAAAGGTACGGCTTCCTTCCTTTCAATTGAACCACAGGGATATCCAGCAACAAGAAGTTATCGTCTTCAAGTACAGTAAAACGATTTTTATAACGTAATTCAAAATGTAATCAAACGTTAAATTATTTATATTATTTTTTTAAAAAATAAATTTACTTATTAAATGAATTATTTAATACCTGTGAATTATTTAAAACATGGATGTCTGTCTTGGAAGTTTATTTAATTCCTTTTTATTATTATTATTATTATTTGTTATTGTTACGTGGGCAGCAGAGGCCATTTCCATTAAACTCGCTTCCCTTCCACAGATTTCCGTTTAGGTACGTCTGCCATACTCAACTTAAAGAATTTAAAATGTTTATTATACTTAAATTTAAAATAATAATAATATGATAATAATAATAATTGTACCGTACGTACAGCTATATCGTAACCCCACTTGCTAAAAAACTAATTATTTATAGAATTTAATAACCTAATTAAAATAAATTATATAATCATTTATAAATTAAAATATTTAAAAAGTTTAATGGGCTCACCACCTAATCCAATTTACAAAAATGCCATATCATGCTATTACAATGGTATGCAAGAATGGGATGTATATAACTCTACGTTAATTATCATTTATTCAGTACTTTTATTACGTGGGTTTAAGAAAAATATGGCAGAGTCGGAGACGACATTCTATTGTATGAAGTTATACATAAGTAACCACCAAGCCGGTACAAAGCTCAACTTTAGCATGTCTTTTCATGCTTAATCAATATAATATTATGAGACAACACCCAGAATCAATTTCAAAATGAAAAAAAAGGAGGAGGACATTGGCATTTAAAAATGCTTAGCAACTCAGGAAATACTTCTATTAAGCTTCATTCCGAAAGACAACTTGTGATTACCATCATTGAGTAATCTAATCCAGCATTGGATATAACGACGTGGTTTGCTGTACGAATTTGTGAGAATAAACACGATATTGTTTGTCACTCTAGTTGAATTTGGGTCCTAATTTTGTACGTCTAGCTAGCTTACTTCAGCAAAATTGTCTTTCACTTCAAGCGTCCGTACCGTTTATGCGAGAAAAGATGTAGTGCGGGTTACTAGAGAAAGTTGCTCGGGATTCGATCCAAGTGGTCGTCATCATCCCAAAAAACAGAAAAAAAAGAAAAGAGGAATGCAGTTTCTACAACCACGAAAACACCACTTAACAAACTTACAGTTTCTGCAACTCGTTTCCCTTTGAAAGGTTCTCGTCTTCCTCTTCTCTGTCTATGTTTCTTGATTTACATGGTTCATTAGGGAACTTTTTGTTTTCATTTACTAACTAAACCTGAGGGTTTAGCTTGAGGTTGTATTTGTATTTTAGTTTTTGTTATATATATATATATATATATTCTTTTGTTTCTGTTTTGTCATCTTAGTGTTTCAAGTTGTGTGTTCGAATTGGTTGGTGTTGGATTTAATACTTCCGCTTGTTGAACATCTCTTGCCTTTGTATCTATAGCTATAATGGATTCATTTCTATTTCTATACAGATGCAATCAACATGTGGGCAGTGCCAAAATTTTGTATATCTTCCCAAATATCTGGTTATTTGATAATTTATCCTTCACCTAAAACTTATAAGACTCTTTCAGGAAGATTTTCCTTCTTCTCTTGCTTCTAGAAACATGAGTGTAAACATGATTGGAAAAAGCATGTCCAAAAGTTTGTCTGACAAACTTATTTTTATCTTCTTCTCTCAAGACAAAGAAGAAAAACTGTTACAAAGAATCACGAATAAGTTCTCCCATTGTGATTAGAGAAGCTGGAAAATTGTGAAGAAGGAATATTCTAATACATTTGACAGCTTTTGTTTCTAAATTTCATGGAAACTTGAATATAGCATTGTTCTATAACAAAACACACATCACATCCCGCATTTGCCTCATAGTTAACTATCAATTTTCGGTTTCTACTTTCTGTTCTTTCTTTTCCGCTCATATATTCTTGTAATTTTGTTGACTCTGGTACCGTATTTTGTTCCTGCTGCACCTTTGATGAGAATATTTGGTTGACTGAGACTTTTGTTTGTTTAATTTAATCTCTTTTGCAATTATGAATCTGCAACTACAAAGCAGGACTTCATGTGGGAAGTTTTCTTCTACTCTTCAAATCATCAATTCTGCCAGTGTTGGTAAGCCTCTGTCTTCTTATCTTTTCATAGATCAAAGGATGGGGAGTTTCAAAGGTATCATTACAATTTGATGGTAAAATCTTTTTATGACATCTCAAATTTGTTGTATAGTGAGCCATTATCTTGTAAGAACTGTAGCCTTTTGTATGCATATCTGGCCCTGTGGCCATTTTTGGTAATGTTGATGGAGCACTCTCTTGTGCAGACAGAATAAAATCTCTTGACATATCTGACAGAGACCACCTATCTGCATTAATCAATAGTGAAGCTTCCCATACTTGTTCCGAAAACACTGGCTTCAGAGTTTGGGACTCTTACTTCCCAACGGGGAATCTTATTCTGGGTCCTTACTTGGGAACGTGCCAGTGGGTTCGGGTAAATATATTTGGTCTGATGGTTGCATATACAAAGGTGAGTGGAGACATGGGATGAGGCATGTGAATGGAAAAATTTGATGGCCTTCTGGAACTGTTTATAAGGGTGAATTTTCAGGTGGTTGTATCCATGGTATGGGAACTTATTCAATCTGATGGGTTGACCTATAAGAGAAGGCGGCAATTGAATCTAAAACATGGGTTGGGATGCAAGTTTACCCTAATGGAGATGTCCTTGGAGGCTCTTGAATCCAGGGAACTCCAGAAGGACCTAGTAAGTACACCTCGGCAAATAGAAATGTTTATGTAGGAAATATGAAAGGAGGGAAAATGTCTGGGAAAGGAACTCATACTTGGAAAAATAGGGACTCATTTGAAGAAAGCTGGTTAAATGGTACAATGCATGGATTTAGAGTGTATACATGGAGAGATGGTGGCTGCTGTGTTGGAACTTGGCCACAGGGTTTGAAGGATGGAAAAGGATCATTATATCCAAAAGGCAGTCGGCTTTCAGCATCACAAGAAATGTACCTCAATGCTTTGAGGAAAAGAGGACTGTTGCCTGACATTAGAAAGCAAAACCATGCACGTGCTGATCATGCTTCTTCTGTGAATATAGCAAATGCAAAGGTTTCTGGGAACTGGGGATTCTGATGAATCTCCGCTGATAAACTCTTGAAGGGGAACTTAATAAATTTGGAGCAGTCTTGCAGCAGGAATGCTTCCCTGGAAAGGTGTTTGAGTCTTGAGGTATCTATTCATCATTTGAATTATTTGAATCAATCTCAGAAGACATGGAGAAAGGGAATGACACAAATGTGCCACCAAACTTGGAACGTGAATATATGCAAGATGTTTTAATATGTGAACTAGTGTTAAATAACAGTTTTTCTTGAGCCTCTAGAAAAGAAAAATGGCAACAAAGGAAACTAGTGAAAGAGGTTAAGAGGCCAGGTGAAGCAATCATTAAAGGTCACTGATGTTATGATCAAATACTCAGTTTGCAGCTTGGAATTGGGTAACTGAGCAGCATGGAATTGGGTAGCACTTTCTTTTGCTTGTTCCTACCATGTTACCATTTAGACTACTACATATTTCACGTTTGTTAGACGTTTCTTGAGAGCCATGCTCTGTTCTTTTTCTCTTAATAACCATTTACCCAGATTCCTTTATGAGGCAATGATGTATAATTAGCATGTATTCCAGTACACTTATAAAAGTTGCTTGGTGTTCTTTGTTTGTAACTTGCGGAAAAACACAATCTACTTGTTATGCAAGTAGTATCAGCATCATATGTGCTATATGTCTCATTACATTATTTTTGGAAATCTCTAAAGTTCTAACATGCTTGGATTGTAATCAGATATACTGTTGGGAAAATTACTCCTGTACAGAGGTGAGAAGTTTGGGCATCAGACTTTGGTTCTCAGGCAAGCTTTTTGATGAATTTTCCAAAAGAAGGATCTCAACTAACACCACCTCATCAGTCAGACGATTTTAAGTGGAAAGACTGTGGCCCCAGGGTCTTCAGGTTGGTAGATAATGTTCTTTATTTTTGAGTCTAGAAAAGGTTTTTGCACCCCATATATTTCATATAATGGGTTTGCTTGGCATTCTTGTTTTGAGCTCATTTTATTTTTCAGTTTTGCTTGTTAAACCTATTTAGACCGTAAACAACATAACATATCTTTTCAAGGAAATAACTCCTCCAACTTGTATGGAACTAACCTTTTATTTTATGTTCACTTAATACTTGCTATCATTCTTGACACTTAAATGTTCACAAACAAAGCATGAAATATTAGGATGCTTTGCCTTTTGTAATATGGAACCACTCTTTTTGATTGGCAATTCTGTAATATTCTTGTTCAAATGTTATGGTTTGCTAACATCCTAGCATATGAGAAAGGGGAGTGCAAGTTTCATAATGATTTTTTGAACTTACTTCTCCTGTCAAACCCTAAAAGATTTTCTTTTTGGGGTCATAAGCATGCAAGGCTTCTTTGGAGTACTACTAATTCTAAAACCTATGCCAAAATTTCCATTCCAAGTAATGTGGCATTCATCATGCAGATGGTCAGTGAGATAATGCCGGAAATTTACCTGGCAAGTTGTGAAAATTCTTCATCCGCATGATGAATGCCACATTGGTTGACATATTATTTGGGATGAAAATTTTGGTATATATTTGTTATAAGTAGTATTACTCGTTCTTTAGAATTTATAGGAAAAGGGAAAAAAATTATTGACTAAACAATTAGCTTATAATCTTTTCTTTCACTTTGAAAGAATGTATTATACATTTGTCATTGGATTTGGACTGTCCTTTTTTAACATATTGGTCTTATACATTTTGTTCTTAAAACTCATTACAGTAATTTAAGGAAGATGTACAAGATTGATGCTGCTGACCACATGATGTCCATTTGCGCAAATGATGCTGTCAGGGAACTTTCTTCTTATGGGAAGAGTCGTATCTTTTTCTTATCTCAAGATGACCGATTCATGATTAAGACACTCCAGAAATCTGAAGTGAAGGTTTTCCCATCTCAATTTAAACCTTGTGTGTTTATTGCCTACTGTATTTTCATATTGCATATAGAACTTATGTTTTTCTTCTTTTTTCTTTGTGTGTGCGCGCGCGCGCATGTTTTTCTTCCTTTTTCTTTTCTTTTTTTTGTGTGTGTGTGTGTACGCATGTGCACATGCGTCTTTCTGTGTCGGTTGTATTGTTATAAGTGTTGGCGCTTGATTGAGTAAAATATTGCCTCGAGAAGTTCTTTTGGAACAAATCTTTTTTATTTTATCTTTTTACAGTTACTGGGATTTTGTGTTGCTCTAGGAATGCTTTATTTCAGAATTTGCAGAAGTAGTGATGTGGGGGATCAAGAGAAATTCTCTTCTTGTTTCCAATTACTCGAGCTTTTGCATTACTAATCTAGTGAATATAGTTCTATAAGTTTTAGCACCTTAGATTTGATTAGAACCAAAGCCATTCACTTGATTTTTTTTCCGAAATAATCAGTGGTTGAGTCATGTTAACAAGGACATAGGCCTTCTATGTGTTTCAGAATTTTAACTTTGATTTTAGAGGATCCAGCTATCTGATGGAGAGATTTCTTTCCATAATGATCGTTGGAGTTAGTAGCCTATATTTGATTAATATGCTATGATTTTGGTCAGTTTTGGTTTTTGTGCAACATGAGCTTTTATTTCTTACAATTCTTGCTTTATCACTTTGCAAAAAGGAAGATTAGTACAATAATCCATTACTAATGCCAATTATAACTATGAAGTTTATTGTGTCAGCAGGTTCCATTGTAATTACGGATGCCAATTATTTATTTTAAATACTACTTCATCATTAAAAACTCTGCTTCTCATTCTGGAAGGAAAGGGGTAACCTATCTACGGATTAGTGCTAAGCCAATGATATAAAACCATGAAGTTCTTGCAATTGTATATGTTGACCAAAGAACTGCTTAATGGGATGAAAGTTTGTCCAGGATACGGAGTGGAAAGGAATAGCTTGAAGTACAACTTCAAGATAACTAACTGCTTTAACATTTAACTAATTGTTAAGATGTGCTTTTAAATCTTGCAACACACTGCATTTTACTTGTATTTTTAAGTTGAGCAGTGTTTTATTAAGTATGGCACGTTTGCCATGTTTGAAGTTCTACATCTCAATATCTTTTCCCCTTTTTGATAATTTTAACTTCTAGTAGCCAAGTTTTGTTTTGTAGGTTCTTCTATGAATGCTTCCAAATTATCATCATCATGTGAGATCCTACGAAAACAGACTCACAACAAAATTTTTTGGCTTCACTGGACCAAACCTTCAAGCAGTAAAAAGGTAATGAGCAAGGTTTATCATTGCTTTCTCAGTACTGGTTTTTACCTGGATATTTATACTTATTTTCGGACATCACCATTTTATTAATTCTTCTATGAAGTTTCCTTTGCTTGCTTCACTATTGTCATTCAAGGAGCTTGGTCCTTAAGAATGTTGACTGCCTTCTATATTTCCCACTAGAAGCTAATAGTTATAAACCAAACTCTGAATTGTACAGAACTAAGGACCATTGGAGATTTGATTTGAAGGGTTCATCACTAGGGCATTGCACAGAAAACATTGAAATTGATGAGAACACAACACTTAAAAGATTTAGATCTTAACTATTCGTTTTGTTTGGAACCTTCTTGGCAAGTGGCTTTATTAAAGTAAGTGACACACTGAAGCTGTTATGTTGCAGTATTGCATTTTCAAATTGAAATATTATGCCAGTTCTCTTAATAAAGCCACTTGAGTTGCAGTATTGCATTTTCAAATTGACCAACGGTTAACAGAACTGGCATAATATTCTGAGGCTTATGAGTCCTATTTTATGTTAAACATGGTTGTGGGAAAATGAACAGCGGGATAGCCCAATTGGTTAATGTTTCATTTGGAATTGTGGTACTTCTATTATGCTTTGAAAGCAAACCTAAAAAATTGTTCAGTAATGCCTACTTTTAGTGGGACCCTCTATTTTTCAACTAAATATTTGACATCTAGTGTTTTCATTCCATAACAGCTATGGCTTCAAAGCTACCACATGTCAATACCTAACAAAGCTTAAGTCCCTTGCAATGAAAGCAAGAGATCTAAAGATAAATCCCCTCACACCAAGCTGGGATAAAGATTGGTTAAATTTGCATCTGTGCTTGGGTGGGATGCATGGTCTTTTTTGTATAAAAAGAAATCAACGAGAAAATGCCAATTTTGTGTAATTTTCATTTGCAAGAATATAGATGGCTGACCTTCCAAGTATAAGAGAGTTAATATAATATATTTTTTCTCTCTCTAAAAATCAATGCCTTATCTTGTACTAAAAATAATTTGTTTCTTAATTGATGCACACAATTCTCACTTTTGGCTATATCTTTAGCTTACAATGTATGTCTGTGCAGACAGATAGAGACTGACAGCAGATTTTTGGAAGCTCAGCACATTATGGACTACAGCCTTTTGCTGGGTGTGCATTATCAAGCTGCGCAGCTCCTGCAGTCTCTCTTGAGAGTAAGAGAAGATGGATTGGGGATGGTTGCAGAGGAAGGTATGCATAATGTCTAGCAGTTGATGTTGTGTTAGTGACAGTTGAATCTGCTTGATGTAAAATTCGAGAGGATATGATTAATTCAATTGTTAGAAATGTCCTTTCATTGATAGGAACTTACAGAGAAGTAAAAGTGCAGAAAAAGATCACAAGAAAAGAAATTAACAGTAGTTGCTACAATTTTCTAATGATGATGAAATGGAGAGCTATAGAGCTATAGATTCAAGTGGAGATAATATTTAAAAGTAATAATATAACAAGTTGAAGCAAGAGGTTCAATTCCCACTAGTTGTTTATGTGGGTAGATTTTCTCCAGAGTAGTTATGGTCTGTAATAGATCTGGATATCCAGGGCCCAAGATATCTGGGTGCGCTATAAAAGATCTGATCCAGCGAGATTCTGGTAGGTATCTGACTGAAAATTGTAAGTAATCAAATGTTAAACCATTGAGAAATTGTAAATTAGGACTCATTTGAAACAATGAGCTACTTTATAGAGCATAGATGCAGTAAACATATATTGTCCATTTTAGCTCTTTCTAGTACTGAATTGAGTTTCTTGGTTTACTGACTAGATTTTAGCTTGCTTAGTTATATCATTTATCTGGATAATAAACTGATATTAAAATTTTGGTCATGTGATGGCAAACTTTCTAGAGGATGAAATCTCGAACTACCCACAAGGCCTTGTTTTGATCCCTTGTGGAACAAATGACAATAGTGTTATTGTCGGCCCTCACATTAGAGGTAGGCAATGCAAGCATCTGATGAGGAAGTGGATCTCCATCTCCCGGGTACAGCAAGGTACGATATCTTTGCACCTCAAGAATGGTTTCCTCTCCATCGAAACCCACCATTAATCACCTGCAATTTTTAGAAGATCATTAATTCACTGACCCCTACACATTGAATTAAGTACATAACAATGTGGAACGTTCTAATTGTACTCTTAAAAGGAATGGACAGACTATGCATTTAGCTCCAGATGTTAGAAAATTGAGTATGTAAATTTTCTTGTTTGTTTGATTAAACATATTATGTGTAACAGAATTCAGATTCAGCTAGGTGTGAACATGCCGGTAAGGGCAGAGGCAGATCTATTTCATCAATGTCACGATGTTGTTCTGTACCTGGGAATGATTGATATATTGTACGAGTACAACACGTCTAAGAAGATCGAACATGCGTACAAATCTCTTCAATTTGATTCCATATCGGTATCTGCGGTTGACCCTACATTCTACTCCCAGTGCTTCATGGAATTTATTCGGCACGTGTTCCCTGTTACAAGTTTAAAAAAGGTATCTTCTTTTTGGTACTAATACTATAGTTCTGACGATGGCCATGTAATTGGGGTTGTAAGTATTGCGACAGAAGCGACTTGCAAGGAGTTCATCAAATACATGATAAGTAATGGTTCTCTTATATAGTGTTATTCCCTCTGCTGATTGGTTTGTATGGTGTGAATGTGTGAGTTCAATTTGATGATTCGTATGAACTTTGAAAGCCTGAGAAAATCATATTATTACAAAATTAAAAAAAAACAAAATTACCATAATTACAACATATTGAGATGTGGTGAAATATGCTCTTACAACAGAAAGTATAAAAAAGAAACAAAGGAAAAAGAAGAAATCTATCAGAAAAAAGAGAGCGACTGTATTTTCTGGATTAAGCGGAACTCTTGGCAGCTCCCGGTCACTCTTATGTACCGTTTAACAAAATTTTATAGGGCGAATGTGCGATTGACGTAAGGACTCATTCCACGTATCTAAGACCCGATGATCAGAGGTGACCAGCTCAACCTAACCCAAATCGAAAAACTTGAATAAGAACTCCATCTGAATTATTGACCAATCGAACTCAATTAAAATCAGTTTGTTACTATTTGGTACAATGTACTTTTAAAATCTATGATCATTATTATTTTTTAGAAAATTAAATTAATTAGTAACAAATCAATAATTTAAGAGTAAACAACAAATTACAAGACAATTTAGTTTTAACAATGGAAATATTAATTAAAACACATGCTGAGGAATATAAACCAATTTAAAGACAATTTATGCTTCTGTAAAGAAAAAAAAGTTTAAAACTTAAAATAAAATAC
The DNA here is from genome assembly GCA_019650275.1 of Xylocarpus granatum. Classification (NCBI taxonomy): domain Eukaryota; kingdom Viridiplantae; phylum Streptophyta; class Magnoliopsida; order Sapindales; family Meliaceae; genus Xylocarpus; species Xylocarpus granatum. The sequence continues at coordinate 115,478 of BNST01001793.1, read as the reverse complement.
GGCCCAACAAAAGAATATTTGTTCATTTTATATGGGCTTAAATTGTGTCATTTGATTTAATAAAAGAAACAACAAACATTAATACAATTCCATTCGTAATAAAGTAGAACTTAAAATTTTAATAAGTTTGATTTACCACCCCGTTGATAATGATAATAAAAATATCTTAGAAATACTTACTTCAATTTTATTAAATGATCCGCCAGAAGTGTCATGTCTAAGGCTTTCCAAATTTCACATTTGACACCAAAATTCCATACTTGAACCTAACAAAATTTACCTTCCTTTGCAATGTCAGCAACCGAACAAACACACATTTCTTAAGACAAATGTAAAAATGACAAAAAGCTGAAAATAATATCAAGCTCTCTAACAAGATCCCAATTTCAATTTCATGCATATCAGATTTGACAGCCAAACTTATCTCAGAATGATACTTGACATAAGGAAATTTGCATCCACACTGGATCATTAAATATGACAGTAGAATACAGGATGGCAGGGTAGGTCAACTACTGTCCCATGTTAGGAGGTTGTGGGGGCGGACCAATCTGCATCTGCTGACTCATAAAACCCTGGGAAGGAGGGGGTATTGTTGGAGGCCTACCCATCTGGGTACCGGGAGTGAAATTTGCCATTGTACCACCACCACCGGGAGGTGGTGGAGGAGGAGCAGGTGGAGCCCCACCAGTAGGCATGGGTCTTGGTCCATTCGTCATTGGAGGTGGTGGAGGTGGTAATGATCCGGTTATTGGTGGGGGTGGGGCTCTAGCAGGATTTCCTGTAGGCACCTCTGGTTGTGGTCCCTGTGGAGGTGGTGGTGGTGGTGGTGGTGGAGCTGCTATGCCTGCAGGGGCAGTTTGAGGTTTGTTTGTCTCCAGTGGTTTGGTTTTGAAATATAGCTGCAACTGCACATCTCAAATAGAGAAGCAAGCATAAAATCACACACATTCCAGAAACACAGAACAATATATATATATATATATATATATATGCACACACATATCTATAAAACAAAAAAGAACAAAAGTTTATAAAATTTGATTAATGTCTAATCTTGCCTGAGTGAAAGTTTTTTCCTAGCCAGTGCAACTTGTCAGCTATCATATGATCAACTTTGTGCCAGCAAGTCATACCTTATTAACTACAAGGAAAATATCTACGGTAGGAAACCTATAGCAAAAATACTTGAACCAATCAGTTGCAAGGTTGTCCTAATTCTTCTAATCCAGTAGGCCCATACAACTTCAGTCACAGACAGACATTGTTAACTACTTGACAAGCAATCAGGTTGAATCATCTGAATGGTCCAAGTCCCAGAAAATGGGGAGAACCAAAAAGTTAACATAAAAATAAAAGAGAAAGTATAATCAAACTAACCGTGAACATCTTTGAGTCTGGATCCCAATGGGAAAAGAATTTGGGGGTAGATTTGTCAATCTCAGTGCTAGGAACCTAAAACATAAATGCAGAATTAAATGGTTAATATCACCAAAACTTAATGGTAAAATGAAAATCAACATGACACAATAAGATGGTCAATTTACCTTAAAAGCTATGATCTCATATGGTTCTGCTGCAAACAAAAGATACTGGTATCTCTTATCAAATGGTTGAACTCTCTGCATAAAGATAAAATAAGATATTTGGCTATGGTTCTGTCTAGGAAGAAAAAGTAAAATGCTTACCATCATGTGCAATGCAATTTTTTGAAGTAAACAATCTTATAGTCCCATTGAGCATCAAAAACTGTGACGCACAAAACCAATGTAAAATTTTGAGCTTACCTGCTCAAAAGATGACATAAACCGATGCCTTGGCTTTGTTAAATCTTCTATCTCAGGATATTCAATCTGCATTTGAAAGTAAATCCTCATTACCCATAACAAAATATAAGATACTGTATTATGGAACCAAGTCCAATAACAAAATATGAACAAAAAGAATATCATATACCTGGAATAGAAGAGACCTCTGCTTTGACTCAGGATCAAACTGTTTTGTCACGCGATAGCCAGGCCTACCAATTTTGACTGCATGCACACCACATGCAAACATACTCTTTAGTTGAGGAAATATTAGGAACAAATCTTAATAAATTACAATTCTTTTACATCTCAAGCAGAGACAAGAATGGATCAGTGATAGATGTGGGAGCTTCAAAGCAAAAGTACCAAAAATTTTCAATGATATCAACACAACAATAAAAAATAGCAGCAAAACAAAAAGCATTCAACTGACAGACACATATGCACTATAATTTGGTTAACCAGTCCTTGTTTGATTATCAAAGTCAATTAAACAATCAGTAGTAATGATAATTAAGTACCAGACTTCAGCGCTAAGGTCATGGACGAACCACAACCAGTCTTAACTCACAGAAATGTACCACACAAGTTTCAACCTTTGTTTCAATCCCACTAACTTCTGGCCTTAATTTTAGAAGAGACTCACAATAACAATTTACACTTCGTATTCGAAATCATATATTATTTTAGAGGCAAAATTGACCTAAATCAGATATTTATCCTTACAGATAACTATGCACACCAGGAATTTGAAAGAACCAATTTGAAGAAATAAGAAACTTGCCTGTTTTACGAACGGAGACTTTGCGCTTGTGAGGCTGGGGCTGAGCAGGAGAGTCCTTGGCCTCGCGCGCTGCTCTCTTAGCCAAATTGGTCTGATGCCGCTTCCCTTGGGTATGGGCCAAATAATTTCCCTCATTGTTGTGCAGTGTCAAACACAGCTTACATTCGTAACTACAAAATAACCAGAAAAACTCATCACAACATATTTAACAACATCAAACACACACAAGACTAACAGAGAGAAACAAAGACTTACCTGCCGAGGTGGTTGCGCATGAAATAGGGGTCTTTTGCAAGATCTATGGTTTCGAGGGCCAGCCTGCGGAGCCGTTCGCGACGGTCGATGGCTTCATTTTGAGCGGAGGCGGCGCCACCACTGCCGGGCTTTGAACCCCACTCTCTGTCCATGATTATGATTTACTTTTTGCTTTCTCTCTCACCGAAGACTGTAGCAGAAGCTGAAATTTTTCAATCATACCTTTTTATAATTTTGATTCCTTCTTATTAAAATAATTATTATTTTATCGTAAAACTCTAATTTCAACTTATAAATTGACCAATATTTTATTTTTTTTTATACCTTTTGCTTTGATTTAAAAATTTTTTTGAACACCTATTTTTTTTCATGCTTTTTATTCATATAATAATAAAAAATATATATTTAAATTTTCAATTACAAATTTTTAAGAAAATAAATTTTTAAATTTTTATAATTTACATTTAATTTTAATGTTCTGGGTTGAACCCAAGACTTTTTTAAGCCTAGGTCGAAGAATCCAGGATTTATTGGACCCAAAGTCGGAACATTCACAACAATTATCTTTTACTTGTTACAGTTTTTAATCCTAAAAACTAGTTCATATAATAAACAAATTTATAAATATCAACCACAATCTACAAATACATATTCTACAATTTGCAAATCCACAACTAATATGACTGCAAATATCAATCACAACATGCAAATAAACAACTAGTATGAATGCAAATATTAACCACAATATGCAAATACACATTTTGCAATTTGCAAATACAAACCACAATATCCAAATCCACAACTAGTATTACAACAAATATAAATCTACAATATGTCTATAAGCATATATAAGCAGCATAAGCAATTGTAAATAATTTGGACTAAAATATATTAAATATCATCAATATAATCGGCCTATATACAAATCAAGTGCAATCTTAATCTTAAAAAATAATTCATGTTGTTTAGTAAAATCCTACTATCAGCTTAACATAGCATACTTAATATATTTACAGGTAAATACATCATAATCGCCATTATTTACAATTTGTTTAGGTATACTTGTCAACTTAGAATACTTAAATGAAGTGTTTGTATTAATACAATCTATGGTCAAGCATCCTAAAATCCAAATCTACACAACGTCATAGGTAATAACAAGTAGATGGGTTTCATAGTGTCATGTATCTCCCGATCAAAATGTCCATGTAGGGATGAATCAAGACTACAACAGTATGAGCATGCAAACCAATGGACATCGCAACCTAATGCTCACCACATATCAGTGCTGGCAATACAAAATTTACCATCCTCCAAGCTCTCCACACACCATCTAGATCGCCTTTCGCATATGTCTCAATGTCCAAGAAGTTTACTTGCTCACCAGTCCTATGCTTCTATATGTAAGATAACCTTAACTACAAAGTTAAAAAGCATAATTAGTGATAAGTAGATAAATATAAAAATGTACCATAGAGTTAAAGAGATAATGGTTAACTTCTTATCCAATACTTACATATAAGTGTGAAAAGACAATGGTCATATTCTGCACAATTCTATCAGGACACAATTTTTGTCAATGCGCCACCAAATACAAATACTCATCGATGTGCTACATTAAGAATAAAATAAATGTTAGATTGACTAGTTATATAATAACAAACCATTCGCTAGTAGGTGTAATACTTATAATATTCTTTAGTTGTGCTTCTGCATCAGAGATACCGTGAAACCATTCAGGTGTCAATATGACAGATCGTTTCTTAATAAATGCTTCAAGATTCTCTAACCATTGAAGATAATCAGCATATAAATTGTCCAGCTAAGGGGCGATTAGATCTATAACCAAATCTAACTGATATTGTAGTAGTGCCTTGCTAGTAGGGATTCTGCGTGGCCTCTTCAAAGGGTTTATATAAAGGCTTCTGTCCTGTGGGCTCTTTTTATATACCCTGCCAAATTAATTGTGACCTGCATCACTTGTGGGTTGTATGTTGGCTAAAAAGGGTGGTGGTTCACATGCTGCTTGATCACCTGAATAGAGTTGTGGTACTTCAACCTGCCAAGTAATCAAATATGACAAAGTAATTAACAACAAAACCATAACATAAATAAAACATATACGCACAAGTGAAAGTTTAACAACAATAATCTAGGAATGTTGATGGCTACTCATCGTCATCCATGCACATATATCTACTGATAATACATTGATTCAACCCACAACATCGCATTCGATCCTATGCATATCTTCTCATATGTCATTTCAATCTTATGCATATCATTTCATATATACATGATATCTTGTCGCATGTAATAGACATCTGCATCCAAAGGATCAAATCACTTCATGATAGCTCTCTTAAACTCCTTGTCGACATGATAGTGCAGGAGAATATTGATGTGGAATCACCGGCGAATGATGCCGGGATAGTGCAAGAGAATGCTGTTGTGACATCATTAGGGAATGATGTGACATAACCAACGAATGATGATGTTATAGCGCAAAAGAATGATGTTGCGACCTCACCGGAGATTGACGTTGTAACAAATAAGTGTATATGTATTAGTTAAATATTAATATATTACACCTAAGTAAAAATTTAAACTAAACTACAAATCATACTTGCGTGATCTGGATGCTACCATCATGTCCACTCATACGAGAGTTTTACACTTCAACACTCTCTACATAACTCAAAATCGTAAGTAAACTACTTTATATGCGCCTTGTGGTTAAATTATCTAAAGTAATTCAACCACACATGGCAAATTTGTCTGAAACCCTCAGGCTATAACACAAGAAAAATTGAAAACGTGTCTACATTGAACAGATGCTTATAAATAGTCACTTGATTCAGAGTTCGTTTGACATTCTTCCACTATAACATCCGTGGAATGACATTACTCATAATAATTACAAACCTATTTTGCAAAATATATATATACTCGTAAATCCACACCCACATAACATAAATTATAAATATTTCAACATGCTACAAAAAACACATATGAAAACATAACTTGAAGTTTGTGATAAATACCTGAAATGTAATAACCATTACAATAATATTATACTTGCCCTTAAATTACTTGCCTAAGGCTTATAAGCGTGCTACATTAATCTGCATGAGATATTCCATCCCTACCAAATAAATACCTATTGTGCTAAGTAGTAATTGATCATCACAAAAACTAAATCATGTACATATAAATAAGAGATCCTTACAAATATCTATTAAAGTGCACAAAATCCTCCAATATATCTAACAACCATAAATCTACATAAGATCTCACATCTTTACCAAATAAACACCTTTCTAGTAAGTAAAAAAGTCTCAATTTGACCGCCTCAAGATCTGATATAGAAGAAAAATTTAGGGCATCAAAAATTACATCTATATTAGCTAGGATGATAATGTACCGATCTCCACATATTACATCCCTTAAACCTGTACTATTTTGTAAGTCTAAATCAGAAAAATGCCTACAACTAAGATCAATTATCGACCCAAACTCAGTACATGAAAAATGGATTCTCTGACTCCCAACTAAAAATCACATTTTATTAGGGTCACTATTCGTATCAATCTCATGTATCACCATGTAATGAATCAAAATGAGCGAATGATGTAAATTTTCTATGTCTAACAAATGCTCTGAACATGTTTGCTAAAAAATAGCTAATTATATCTTACTTAATTTTCTCCTAATCTTCTCTATCACTGCGAATCATGCCAAACAACACGCTTGTGCGTGAAAATACTCATCTACTGCAATCTTCAATTGAGATTGACTTGCCATTTGTACCTGTAAAATGATAATAAATAATGATTACTTATTACTAAATATTATAAATAAGAAATATAACACATGCAAACAAAGATGTACATAATTAAATAAATTTAAAAATAACATTCCAATAAAATATATAATAATAAAAATAATCTTAAATATGGTAATAAAAAATTAACTAAACCCAACAAAATATCAAATTTTAATTATTTATTAATTAGTCTAATTTTATATGCATTTTTATTACCATTTTCAAATAATAGCTAGTTAATTAATTAAATCAAAAAGGTAATTAATAAGTTAATATTATTTTTTTATAATAGTATATTTTTAAGTTATTTCCTTATATTTTATGTAAATGTGATTAAATTTAAAGAATCATATATATATAACAAAAAAAAAGTTACTAAGGGCCTAAGGAAGGCATGGAACAGCCCTAGGCTAAAGTAATACTACCCTGAGCGCGTTCACATCACACACCCAAGGTAAACCAATTCCTACCCTAGGCGTGTGTAACTGATGTGCTCAAGGCATAAACTTGTGTTCATTATTAGTTCTTCGGGCGCGTGAAATTTACACACCCAAAGAACTATGTCGTCTTCCTCCATTTTCTGCAGTTTTGAGTGCTTGTTTCCCAAAAATCCTTCTCTTTATTAAATTTTTACATTATCTATACATCTACTTCACTTACATATACATGCATTTGATATTTTAACAACAAATCTTCACAAAAATCAATTTTTTTTAATATTATTAACTAATTACACACATTAAACATTTCAAATACTTATAACACACATAAATAAAGCAAAACTTATATGATGCAAGTAAGATTAACCTCTTTTGTTTTTGTTATTGTATTGTGTTTACTGTCAGAGATGAAACCCATAAATTACTGACAATAGTGAAGAAGTTAAAAAGAGAGACCAGAGATGAATAAGGACGATAAACCGTAAAAGTTATTTAGTTATACCAAGGGTAAAAACAAAATTGTGCATTAGGGTTTGAGGGTAAAATCGTTAAAAATAGTTACTTTGATAAGAATGAATTAAGATTGGTCAAAATTATTAAAAGGGAGTCAAAATAAGGCTAAATTAAAAAATTTCCAATTTTTCTTACTTATTTATGGAGTTTTTGATTACGGTTTTTGGGTGTGAGAGAAGAAGAAGGGGTTTATAGTTTTTAGATATTTTTTACTTGAGGTATTTAATAAACTCAAAATTTTGATTTTTTATTTTATTTTAAAAAAATGGGAATCTTGAAATTGGATGGGTGTGGATGGAAGGAATGATTGTTTGAAAAGTCATGATGTCAATTGCTTGTATTGACTAATTGAGTTTCTTAATATTAAATTTGATAATATATATATATATAATATTTTTAAAATTTAATTTAATTTACTCAAAATTTAACATTAGATAATTAACTTAGTGTAGTATGATTGACCTGAAATAAGGTGAAAAGAGCTCCTTCTAAGTTGTAATTTGCCTTAGACTTGATTGCAATTGGCTAGACTTTGTATTTTGTGTATATTATGTTAATTTATGAGAAAATTATAGGTAGAATAATTTTATTATGTAAATATATATTAAACTATTTAATTAATAAAATAATAAATATTTATTAATGATGAATTTTAAAAAAAATAAAATATATTTTATTATTTAATTAGTATGATAAAATAAATTTATGAAATTCTATTTATTTATTTTTTTATTAATTCGATGTTCTTGCTACATCAACTATCTTTAACAAGATATGACCATATTACTTAGACTTTATTTAATTTTGTATCTTGAAATTGGATTTTGTTCGTGTGATTTTCATGTAAACCGTAATATAAAAACATGATAATCAAACATAAAATTTTGTAAAAGACACCACAGTTTGATTTTTTGAACTTGCATTCACAACAAGAATCTCAATAAAAATTTTCACTGTCTCAATATAAAGAATGATTACTACTAAACAAAACATGAAATATTGAACGACTGTAAAGTATCACAAATGTAGTTTGTATTAAGTACTTAATTGCAGTAAAGGTATACACCCTAATATGACAATATTGGAACAGCCACCTTACTTTAGATAATAATGGAGAGCAAAATCACTGAAAAAGAGAGGAATTCTTTTGGTTTTACACTATTCACAATGCCTCTCTACACTCTTCTATTAACTGGGAAGATACTTGACTGTTACCTCGACACATATTAGCATTCGACCTTCACTAATTTAATTCTCTCACAGGAAGACTGCTTTTAGAAGGAAATTTCGAGGAAATAGTTATATTAAAGAAGAATCGTTTTCGTCAAATGGACATTTTCCTTATTTCTTTGTCTTCATTCTTCAAATTGTCTAAAATCTTGTAATTTGGGTACATTATGTGGGTTAACTGGAATTCTATGATGCTTTCCTATTCGCTTTTATCGAAAAGTTTCTACAGTTTCGAATTTTCTTTCTGCTATTACAATCTTTACAGTTTCTACCAAGTATGGCGTAGCTAGGAGAAATTTCCTGTGTTTTGTCCCCAGGTTAATGCAATGCAGGGTTAAACACGTGTCAGGTGTGATTCAAGATCTCACGATCCTGCCAGAGGACACAGAGAAATCGTGATTAGACTAGACAAAGGGAAGAGGATGCTAGCTTCATAAAATCGCAGTAAAGTCCAGAAAGTTGCTAGTTTTATGAATGAACAAATAAAATTTCGTATAGAAATGAACAAATACAATAATAAAATGCCAAGTGAATACAATTTATATTCTTGTTAACCGAACATTGTAGGAAAAAACCGAGATCAATTCATCTTGACGCCCAAGTAGCACCTCTTTTCTACGGGAAAAGCCAACAGACAGTAGACAAACTAACAACAATAAACATAATTTTTTGACACAGAATAAATGAAAAACATTATCATTACAGGTGAGCATTGTACGAAATTATCGCCATCATATCATCATTCAGTAACCATGAGCCTCATAGTATCCAATTAACCAATAAAATGCACGCACACATTTGCTGGCAGAACCATTTCGCGTGCATGTACTTTCTTGCAAGTAAAAAAAGAGACTTGTGCATAACAAAACCATATCTGTAGGAATCATTAGATCCCAATTCATCACTTCTTAAGATAAAATAACTACCGCCTCAAGCTTTCCACAATGTAGTCGGCATAGAGATTCCTTCAAAGTAAAAATAACAGCATATCATGAGCTTAAAATCACAATCACAAATGCACAATGCATAAAAATTGGTGTGGAGGATTAAAGAAGGGTAGGAAGCAACAACATGAGTTGAAACCTCAAGAGTAATTAAATTATAAGAGTGCATTTGTTTTTAAAAATGAAAAAATATAAGAAAAATAAGTTTTCTTTTATTTAGTTGCACAAAAGATAAAGAATAAATTTTCACTTGTTTGGTTACACGTGAAATGATCAACGGAAATAAATTCATTATCTTTTTACTTAAACAAAAATATTATTTACTGTTAATTTTAGTTTTAATGATATTTAATTAAAAATAATTATCTTAATAAATAATTAAAAAATATATTTTTAAATATTCTTAAATATAAATATACAATATATTAATTAATTATTTTCATTTGGATAAAAATACTTATTACTATTTTTTGCATTTCATAATTTAAGAATTAAATTTAACTTTAAATTTTATATGTAAGTAAAAAAATATAATTACATCAATAATTATTTTTTTTACATAATAAATGTAAAATTATCAAATAAATATAATTAGCTGCATGAATTAATATACATAAAATATATAAAACAATATTTATAATTAGAATTATCACAAAAATAATAATAACTATAGTTTATAAAATAATATTGAATATTTATAACAAAAATAAAGACTAATATTTATAAATTAATTTGTAAATAAAAGAAAATAAATTAAAATAATATTATGTTTCTATTTTTTAAAAATAATATGTTTCTAATTTTTAAAAATAATTAGTTAATTAAAAATAATATATATAGCATTATTCGAAATAAAAAATGATAAAATACATAATAAGGAATAACATTAAAATTTTAATCATGTTAGAAGGGAAATCATGATTCTTCACGCTGTACAGAGGAATCATTCCCCCACTTGATAGACTAACTCTTTCTTTCTCCATTTTGCTAACCAAAGAAAAAATTCTCATTCTTTTGAATATTCATTTCTTTTCTTCTAAGAATTCCTTAAAAAAAACACACTTTAAGATCAATGGCAATCCTTACGCAAGGCCATGCAACACATGCATACTAGCCTCTTATCAAAGATTGGTAAAATAATAGAATTTGCATATGCAGATTTGTGTCTTGGATCATGTCAGAAAAAATACCAAGTCCAAAAGGAAGTGGCCAAATTACAGAGCAGAGGAAATTAGAATGAGCAAACGCGCCAACATGCACTGAGTGATTACTAAAGGCAGCTTTTGTGTGTCTGTGTGTGTGTGTGAAAAACTATTACTTACATGGAATATTGGATTGCTTCGTAGGCATCAGAGGCAGGCAGAAAATCATTAACAGCAACTTCCTTGTTCTCATTTTTCTTATCTAAAATTTTATCAAGGGAAAGAAGACTCTAAATTTCACTTGTATCATCGAAAGAGCATTTCACAAATGAAATATACGCTTGCAGACATTCTGTAAAATAGAAACTTGCATTATAATATTTTAGAAAGGATACAGTCTTCAAAGAAGCGGCGGATCTCAGCCAAACGATGTGGTGGAAGCTCCTTAATGTCATTGTAGTGTCTGTATTCGGGATCATCAGCACAGACAGCAATTATCTTGTCATCTTTCTCACCCTGCATTCATCAAATTTATGTTATTCCGAGAACATGTATGTGCCAGGAAGAACTTATATCTGCATGGAATTTAAATACCTGATCAATCATAGGCATGAGACCAATGGCTTTAGCCCGAAGAAAGCAGCCTGGAAGAACTGGTTCCTGAGTGTTATAAAAAATTGAATAAATAAGCATTGTCCTTATAACTTAGAAAACTTAGAAACCTTCGAATTGTATCCAAGCTCATTTGCCCTCAAAACATTTGTAACATATGGCTGACAAAGCATAACTGTACATGATTCTAAAACACCAAACGTAGTTAATGCTGATGAATCATTAAAATAAACATGGACATTAAAAGTAAAGTCCTTTTTTGAGCAATCAACAATGGCCAACAAACATGCATGCAAAACAACAAAATTTTGAATACAGCATACCTGCATGATAATCAGGACATCCATGGGATCGTTGTCTTCACAAAGGGTACGAGGAATGAAACCATAGTTATGTGGGTACACAACTGAAGAGTAAAGTATTCGATCAACCTGCATATTTATCCTTCATTTAGCAACCTATTGTGAATCTAGAGACAGGATATAGGAAATTCCCTAAGCACATAATACTGTACCTTGATCAGTCCGGTCTTTTTGTCAAGTTCATATTTCACCTTGCTTCCTTTACCAATTTCAACCACCTGCAAACAGCCAAATTTTCAGCACAAAGGACATGGAAGAATTCCAAATGTATCAAATTTATACATAAACAATCAGTCAAGTGACCTCTATTTAGTTAATTGAGCAAACATACATATTTTCTTTTCTTGAATATGGAAATAGGAAAAGATATTACACACAATGCGATTAGTAGACACTAATAAGTGAAAAGCTTATCATAAGCTGCTGAATCAGCAAGTCACTTACTCAATCTCCATATTCACAAGAGACAATAAGCATGAATTATGATTGGATAATCAGAGATCAAAGCTACATTGAAAGCATGTGCTCTGTCACACTGGGAAATAAGATAATTCAGTGGTTATGTGCGTGTTTTTTTTTCAAAAACTGTTTTCAATATTCAAACAGAAAACTGGAGAAAAAGTGTTAGGTTGTATATTTTGCAAAATTAACTTTTCAAAAACAGAAAACAATGTTTTGAAAAGTCTGACTAAAATATGAAAACAACTTTTGGTTGTTTTCCATCATTTTAAAAACAAGCTTTCAATAATTAAAACTTTTTCCACAAAACAACTACTTTACTCATTTTCAAGAATAATACCACCAAACATGTCCTCACTATTTTTCCTGATAAAAAACAACTTTTAACCAACACTACCAACCACATTTTATGTTCTTAAAAAAAAATGCACCCTTAGTCTGCTTACAGTCCTAAGTGTACCCAAGTCCTATAGCACCTAATAACCAAAACATCATACAAAGAGACCATTAATTGCAGCAGAACTATTCCAGCACTATTCTGATATCAAATAAAATGTGGTTGGCACTGTTGAAGTTCCTTGTCAAAGTTATCAGGGTTCTGCTGGATTCCTATAGGATGTATGAGCGAAAAAAACGTATTGCACGCAGAACTACAAATATTTACATGTATGATTGTCCAAAAATAAAGTTCAGTATCCTTACACAATTGAAAATCTTCGGAGCTCCAGGTCCTGCAATTTAAATGACAAAAAAAAATGATGTGACAAGTTATTGCATCAAATAAATAAATGAAGAACCAAATGTTAACTCGAGGTGTCTTGCATACCTATCTCAAGATCATGCCAGGGATGCGCAGCAACTGACCTCCTTGTCATTGAAGAAAGAATCCTTTCATTAAGAGGAGGATGGGCTGGAGGAAGAGAGACAGAAGATTTGTTTTGAGTGTCGATTGGTGGAGCCATAACTGCAACATTAAACAAATATAATGTTTACATTTGACAGAATGTAGAAGCCACAGACATTAAATCTGTATTAAACTAAAATTTTAATATTCATTGAACCAATCTGAACACATAATGCAGTCAAACTATAATTGAGATATCATTGAAGAGAAAACTCATATTTTCAGATAGTTTATTATTGTAATATTATTTTCCACTCAAACATTTTTTCAATTTATCATAAGGATCCATGTCAAGTCAGCAAAAAGAAAGAGACAAAAATTAGCCATTAGAATCTCACAAGTACTAATTAGTAAATCGAATGTTTATATTACATTAGTCAATTGATGTAATGACCATACAGTTTGAAAAATATAATCTAGAACACGTTAAACTTGGTAAACCATAGGAATCCAAAATTCACTCTCTCTTCGTATTCAAAACCATAAGAACAGAGAACCAAGCAACAAAAATCCTGTAACAAAGATTTGATCAATATTTTGGCTAACTTTTCCAGTTATTTTTCCTGCTAAGTATTTCCCAAATGCTAAGCAAATAAGACTTTAAGACTGTTCGAATTTGAACATCAAAGTCTAGTCAATGAATAGCGCGCCACAGCCAAAAATTCTTCCATTTTTGGAAAAACGTTAGTGGAGATTAACTCAATTCTTATCTAATGCTTCGAATTATATCACATCATGTCTCTAAAATTTACCATAAAAACAGTATTCAAATTAACTTTTCTGTATGGAAACCATAAATCTAGCAGAACAAGCTCGGATCTACCAAACAGCAACGTCTAATCCGTGCTAAATGTGAAACCTAGAAGAAAATTATATGTTAAAACAAAGTATTTAAGAATGTAAACGTTTACTGATCTTCGCACCGGCAAACAATTTCTTCATATACAAAATCAACCTTAGAAATCTAAAAACGAACAAAAAAATAATAAATTTAAAATTAGTATTTATGCATGTCTCCAAAAACAGAAGCAAAGGAAAAGCACACGTCTGAGCTTCCATGTTTACGCACTCACAAAAACAAAAATGCATTTCAACAAGGCAGAACAATCAGATCCAGAAACAAAACAAAAATCGCAATAAATAACAGTAAATCCACTTGGGAAGAACCAAAAACTCTAGAAAAGGGCGATCTCGCAGTAACAGAGCGATTTTAAAACGTACCGGTAACAGTTCGGGTTCTATTGCAACACAAGGGCTAACAAAACGAAGCTCCAAGAAAACAAAGAAAACGCACAGATCTCAAAGAGAGAGAGAAAGAAATAAGAGAGGATCCTTAATGACGAAGGTAAAAGTTTAATTCTCTACATGCGCTTAGGTAGCGGAAAGCAGGGAACTCATAGGCGTTCCCGCTCTCTTTCTATTTGCTTTTTAAAGGCCACCCAGTGGGAAAAAAGAAAAATGACCGTAATTCTATTAAAAAAAGAAAAAGGAAAAATTCTTACGTTTCAGTTCAATACGGCGGAAAGGAATTTACGAATGGAACCTCGTATATTCTTCGAAACGAGATGGTCGTGAGTCCGGCTGTGAAAAAGCTAGTACGTGTCGGAATATGATTGGAGATATTCCAAAGTATGGGGGCCCACCTTAACAGAGACGGAGTTCCTAACGGTTTGTGCGGTTGCCTATCGTGAGTGTTTTGTGAGCGAGGACAATGGGGGAGTGAT
Organism: Xylocarpus granatum; assembly: GCA_019650275.1. NCBI lineage: Eukaryota > Viridiplantae > Streptophyta > Magnoliopsida > Sapindales > Meliaceae > Xylocarpus > Xylocarpus granatum. Next base: position 100,475 of record BNST01001793.1, on the reverse strand, counting down.
AACGTTAGTTGGGGGAGCACGTGTACCATTCTTAGATGTGACAAAATCTTTGTACCATTAATTAGGAATTATTTCGTATGTCCTCGTTGATTTTGATTATCATTTTAATTTAGAAAGCATTAATTTATAAAAAAGACAAGATGTAATCGTCTATGATTTGATTACCATTCATGTTTTCATAATTGATAAATAAAAAATATTTTTTTTAAAAAATATTATTTAAAACAATCTTATTATATTATATAATTAAATAATATATTATTTAATTAATAAAATAAAAAATTTATTAAAATTTTAAAAAATTAAAGCAAAAATTTTATAATTTTTTACTTTACTAATTAAATAAATATTTAATTTATTTTTTTATTTTATTAATTAAATAATTCTACTATATTAATTATATTTACATAAAAAATATATTAATATAATAAATAAAATTATTTTATTTAAATTTTTTTAATTTAAATAATTAATTGTGTTAAACGCGACGGGAAAAGAATACGAGATCACATGATTTTATTTTGTAGCGAGCAAGCAACAGTTGATGAAGAAAGAATAATGTGGTAACGACCACAGGAAATGAAGACTCGCCAACGGTGAAAGACGAGGGGTGGACTCGAAGCATTCTCATTTCGCGAAAGCGTATCGTTCAGATATTATTCCAGATCTAGTAACAGCTTTGTAATAACGCTAATCCATTACTCGACGTTAGGCATAGACGGCCTGACTTCGTTGCTTCCTCCAACGAACCAGTCTTCCCAATTTCTAATGCCGTATCCTTTTGGACCGTCCGCTATTTGGTTAATCATATTATTTGGATTTAACCGAAAGGAAAATAAAGAGAAGGAGAATTATCAAATCGGTCCATTTTCTTTACACCAATAACAATTAGGCCCGATCCATAAGAGTACCTCTTGTTACAGATTTGTTCGACCCTTCCCTCAACTTGTTAGTAAAAATTAATAAAGTCGTATATTTTTATAATCATACCAATGCGCTTGTAATAAATAATTGTCTAAACATTCTAATTATTAATTTTTTAAAAAAATTTGTATTAAATTGTACAATTTTACTTATATTAATTCAAAATAATTAAATATTTTTTATTAATACTTATTTATTAGAATTCAAGGCTAAGGTTGCTCATTTTCTAATTTTGAATAATTTTATGCTTGGGTGCAAGTTGAGGATTGCTCATCTTCTCTCATGTCCTCCCCGCAATTTGCGATAAAAGTTGAGGGGAGAGATAAATTTATGGATTTATTTGTTAGATTTGAAAACTACACGGACCAATTTGATAATCACCCATAAATGAAAACAATAACAATGTTATTGTTTATAATTTCGGGCATAAAGGACAGGGTTTTAATTGAACATTTTGTTTGACCCGGACAATAACGATGAAAGTCAACCATTTATTTGGTTATTGAGAAGAACATGAACGAGTCAATTACTGAATCTTCTCCATGGACTGCCATTCTGGGACTCGTTCAATCTATGTAATCATCAGTTTCCATTTGTCTATGAACTGTTTCCCAGCTGCTTTCAGCATTTTCTGAGTTCAAACAATGATAATAATAAAGAACAAACAAAAGCATACTGGTCGTGAAGCGTCCGCTCGATGACAGCGTACTCAAATGCAGCTTCAAGAAAATTTGCTACTTCCACCGACAGATTTCTCGACGGCAGTAGATTGACTAATTCTATAACACCATAATTTAAAGTTGTTCGACTTCTATCGTAATTATTAACCCTCAGTTTGGCTACTTACCCAATGGAACCAAGTGCCAAAATGCGAATCATCGTAAGCAATTCCCGTTGACTTTTCAAAATAATCTTTATTTAGGAAAAACATAACTCTTAACCAATTAAACATCTGATATGTTACTTTTAATTTCCTAAAATGATGCGCTTGCTGGGCAGAAACAGAACTTGGTCTAGGCGGACAAAATCTTCGAACGTGAGAGAAATACAATTTGCATGTGGACTGGACGGCCACGCCAAATTTCGTCATTTTCTTAACGAACATTTTGGACTCACCAAATCCTAATACCCGTCAAACGTGGCAATGCTTCAGTCTTATGACACCACGTGGCACTTAATGGAAGTTACTTCAATTCAATGGCCCACAATCTAGTCTGGGTTGGGCAAATTGGAACCGACAAATAACAGCTAGAATTCAGCCCATCAGATCTCTTTCCCGATTACTTGCCCTGTCCCGTCAGCACATTCCACGGCATTACCCACACCGTGCTAGCAGAGATTTACGGACCATATTATTATTGCAATTTGACCAAGTGCAACATTATTAAATCAACATAACCCTTTGATAAAAATGTTCCGTTTGAATTTTGATGGTAAAGCTATGTTAACTGTTCTAATTCATAGCTTGCTGTGTCCCCGCTGTCGTATGCCCGGACCAACGCAACTATGAACACACAATACCGTAAATTCTATGCCCACAATGAGGAGGCGATGATGTTACCAAGAATTCTTCTAACAAAGAAGATTAAACTGAACGGTGTCGCATTTAATAAATCACTAGAAATATCAGCGCGTTCTGGTGTCGCCCCCTGCCCAGTCAGTGGATTGACAAATTAAACATCTGTCGTCCGATTAACACATATCTCAATCTAACGGCTGGGAGGTGAATCTCTATAACTTATTTGTCGAATCAGCTATTGTTTATTTAAAAATATTTCGACGACTGACGGGTGCTGACGTATCAGAGACGCTTCCCTCTCCCTCTCTCCTTGCTTTTCTCATCTCCTTTATTCAGAAGTTACGCTTCTCTCTCCTGATCTGGTATTGCTTTCCCTTCAATCCATCTTTTGATTTTCTTTAATTTTTAAAAAATTTAAATTTATTTTTGTTTCGCTGTTTGATTTTTTGTTTTCCGTAGAACCATTTTTCTAGGGTTTAATTAATTAACTGTTTTTTCTTAGCTTGTGAGATATTTTCGGTTATTTCAATGGCTGCTCCACCTTCAAGAGCCCGAGCTGATTACGATTACCTCATAAAGCTCCTCTTGATCGGCGATAGCGGTACGATTTAACATTTCTGTCTCTCTCATTTTCTTCATTTAGCATTTGAAAATGTGATCCTGTTGTATTAACCGAAATTTGTCATTTCATGTTTAGGAATTTGATTCGATTGACGTTGATTTTTGAAGTACTTGTTAAATTACTTTGGATCCTGGATGGGAGGCGTGATGTGTATTTTATATTGGTTATTTATGTTCTTCTTCAATTGTCGATACCTTAGGTTTTTGAAGCTTAATTTTGAGAAATATTGGATTTTGAGATTTGTGTTTGTTATATTTGTCAATGTATTTAAGGTTGAAGGATTTGTTGAATGCCGTTGGATTAGACTTAGATCTATTTGAAGGCACTGACCTACAAATATTTTTGTATTATATAGAGCATTTGTCCTGGTACATTTGTCAAAAACAAGTTGAAACTGATTGCATGTCTCACTGGGTTGACAGATTAATTGAACCTTGCACTGCCAAAGTTTTCGATTTGTTATATGATTCTTGTCATTTGCCTGTAATTACCTTGTCAATTGTCATAAAATTATGCATCTTTATTGCTCTTATGCGGTCTCTCTTTTCTGTAATTATCATTCCTGAACTGGACCATTCAGTTGTAATATGTTATGATTAACCTTCTCTCCTTTAATTTTAGTTTTATTTACCAAGAGTTTATGAAGCAGCTTTGAGTTGGTTGGGGACTTACTTGTATGTTTACTTATGTCATGGGATTTGGCAGGTGTTGGTAAGAGTTGCCTCCTTTTGCGTTTCTCTGATGGTTCCTTTACTACCAGTTTTATTACAACCATTGGGTGGGTGTTCTCTAACTTAGAATCAATATTGCTCTCCTTTTATGTTTATGGTATGAAATGCTCATGTTCTGACTAGTTCATATTTTCTTTGACAGAATTGACTTTAAGATTAGGACCATAGAGCTTGATGGAAAACGAATTAAACTGCAAATATGGGATACTGCTGGTCAAGAGCGGTTTCGAACAATTACAACTGGTTAGTGTTGGGAACAAAATAATGTTAGTGACTAGAAATGCAATATACAATGACATCTGCATTATTTTACTCTTTTTGTCCACTGCCTTCTGTACAAAAATCTGGTTTGCATTTAATGTTGCATTTGCACAGACTGTGTCTAATCAATGTACATGTTAATTTTTGTATGATTTTAGAAGTTCTAGTCCAGTGCTTAACTGTTGTAACTATGAAATATTGACAAAAAGAGCCTGATGTCTGTGTGTATGTGCATGGTAACAAAGTCAAGAACTCGTTTGGTTTCAAATATAATGAAAAAATATGTCCTTTTCAAGAGAAATCAAATTTTGCATTTTGATATATCTAACAGGAAGTTTATAACCTGAATTTTCTCACAGACTTCTGGAATAACCCATGTTCTCTTACCCTATTTGGTGTTTCCTGTCAATAATTAGACCAGAAATGATCTTTATGTTACCTGCACTTCGTGTCAAGTACTTTGGGCCTTCTATCTTGTAAGTTTTACAAGGACAAAGTAATATAATTTTTAAAGCCCCTGAATACAGCTGTGTACAATAATACTATAGTTTCTAAATCTATTGCTGTTAATTTTAAGTATTAATAGTTGTTCCCAGTTAGACTTGGATTAACATGCTGATAAGGCCTGGTTGAATAATTCATTTCCCACTTGTAGTGTATTGGGATGTTACCTTTGTCTTTGAATGCAATTTTCTAGATCTGTAGAGGTGTTGGTTGTTTAATGCTTTAAAAATTTTCCTTCTCAGGTTTTATAATTGCTTCTAAGTTTAGTTAATGTGTGGCCTGCAAATGAAAATGCGTATGCTACATAGCTGCACTGTTTAAGATTGTTGCTGTCTTGTGTCATAAATTGGTTTTTGGATTTAGAATCTTAAAGTGCATTGCAGGTCCCTGCTGTAATGTTGTGTTTGATTCTTGTGCATGGCTTTAGCATCATTTCATGGTTTGTTGGTTATTTACTAGGCCCTTTTTTTGGGTTATCTTTTCCATTTTTTTGACATCCAAGATTATATTTTACATGGAATCTCAATCATTCAAAATGCTTTGATCTAATTCTCATAATTTTCTGTCATAATTTATAAATATAAGGGGCCATTTTAAAGGCTTGTAGTATATGGTTATTGGAAATCATTTAACATTTTTCTCTCCTGTCTCATTAATCTAGATGTTGTCTCCTGGAGTGCTTGTTTCCATGTTCTAATTTCAGAAGTTTACTTCATAAATTTTCTACTTTTGTCTCATTAATCTAGATATTGTCTCCTGGAGTGCTTGTTTTCATGTTCTAATTTCAGAAGTTTAATTCATAAATTTTCTACTTTTGTCTCATTAATCTAGATGTTGTCTCCTGGAGTGCTTGTTTCCATGTTCTAATTTCAGAAGTTTACTTCATAAATTTTCTACTTTTGTCTCATTAATCTAGATATTGTCTCCTGGAGTGCTTGTTTCCACGTTCTAATTTCAGAAGTTTACTTCATAAATTTTCTACTTTTGTCTCATTAATCTAGATGTTGTCTCCTGGAGTGCTTGTTTCCATGTTCTAATTTCAGAAGTTTTCTTCATAAATTTTCTACTTTTGCAGCTTACTACCGAGGAGCCATGGGAATATTGCTTGTATATGATGTCACTGACGAGTCTTCTTTCAACAGTAATTGCTTCCTTCATTTTATCATCAGAAGTTTAGATTTCTATGCTTCGGTTGATCATTCTTCTATTTTGACTGCAAATCTGGATTTTATTGTTTTATTTTCCATCAAATTTATTTATGGTAGTAAAAAATATTTTTCATGATTCTGCAAATGTTGCTATTGCATCATTGATTTCCCCTTTTTTTTGCCTGGATCGTCTTATTTTACTTAGAGAGTTTATTCTCTTTTGATCTGAGCTTTTTTTGAGAAGTAAACTGATTTCTTCCTGTGTTTAGACATCAGGAATTGGATCCGAAACATTGAGCAGCATGCATCTGACAATGTAAACAAGATTCTGGTGGGTAACAAGGCTGACATGGATGAAAGCAAAAGGGTCTGCCCTCTTTCCCTCTTCCCCTGTCTCTCCATGTACCTTTTGTGTGTTTTAGGTTTTGTTTGTGATGTTTGCCATAAAGCTGACATGGAACATCTTTCTTAGGCTGTTCCAACCTCAAGGGGCCAAGCTCTTGCTGATGAATATGGCATCAAGTTCTTTGAGACTGTAAGTAATTTCTCATTCTGGTATTTAAATTTGTTTGAAACTTGTGTATGTATTATGAAGATGCTGTCTATTACAGAGTGCAAAGACAAACTTAAATGTGGAGGAGGTTTTCTTTTCAATAGCAAGGGACATTAAGCAAAGGCTTGCTGATACTGATTCAAGGGCTGAGGTATGAGAGATTCTTTTTCTTTTACATTTTTGTTTGCCATCGAATATCTTTCTCCAATTCAATTTTATCCTTGTGTGTACTGAATCATGATCTTGCTGGATTTTTACAGCCTCAGACAATCAAAATTAACCAACCTGATCAGGCAGGTGGGGCTGCTCAAGCTGCCCAAAGATCTGCTTGCTGCGGTTCTTAATTAATTTATGCTTGTGAGATCACATGAATACATGTCAAGGCAATCGTTTTGGTTGGGACAACTAATTTTGTCAATTATATCATTGGTGCTTGTATTGTTCTATCATGGTTTTACAGTTGCTATTAGCATTCATGTGAATGATAGATCATCTGTGTTTTGCATTAATTATATTATTTTAGTTCCTTTGTTTCTTTGTGCTGATAGACTGACTTGCTTTTTCGATATTGCTCATTTTGTTGTTTATGTTCATGTAGATAGAAACTTGTTCACGTCGAACTCACCCTTCGGTTGGGTTGAGACGTTAACAAATGCTTATGATAATGATGGTTGTTGGAACTTACAGAACGTATAAATAAATACAACCGTGGTAGGCATTAACAATTCGAGAGTGTTAGGAAATATGGTTTCTTTTATGGGGTAGCGATGCGCATAATACAAAGATACAAAGATGACAGACTTTGATAGGTACCACCGGTATTCATAGAAACTTCGAAATTAAATTTATTATTCTGTTGCTGCATGAATCAAATAATTGCCCTTCTGAGCGAATGAAGTTCTACTGTTAGCTTTAATATGTTTATTCAACAAACGCGTTATCATGGTATCGTGCTCAGAGCTGAGACCACAAGGGAAACGAAACAAAAGCAAAAAAAATGGCCCCAAGTGCTCGGATATCTGGCGTCCCTAGTTCCCAATTCACTGTTCATTAGGACAGAACGTGAACAGTATCCGATGGCGCTTCAGCGATAACAGGCCGATTTTCCCCCAAAAGCTCACGTGATGGGAAAGATTGGCACTCCGATGTCGGCTCTTCGACACCTAAGACCGTAATATGTTCCTAAGGATTGAGCTGTTTGCCCATTAAAGCGGTCGTGAGCTGGGTTCATAATGTCCGGAGACATATGTCTTCTTTGATACTACTGTTTATTTGTGGCGTCCATTTATGGATATGCTGTCCATTATTTCTGCTGTTTTAAGGGCAGAGGATCTGATGTCCCCCAAAATGAGTTGCAGCCAGTTCATTTCCCATAAGAATTTGTTGAAGCTCCTTCCATTCGAGACAGAACTAGCTTCCTCGGTCTGGCTGTCACATCATCATCATCATCTTTTCCATTCATTCAAATTTCTTTCCAAGTGTACACGCAATAAGAGCTAGGGCGAATTGGTGTTGCTACGTCATAAAGCACAGGCAAACAAATTGTTGCCGAGTATTAACCAATTACGTCGTGGGGATTTAGAGCCCAATGTTTCATTATTGAGTATGGACCGACCTTTAATTTGCATTTTATAGAATTATTTCATGTTTCCCTTTTAACTTTAGTCTTACGAGGGCATTACAGATTTTCGCATGGACAAAAAGCTGGAGCTCAGCTCAGCTTCAATAATAACAGAGCCGTCGTTCAGTTATAAATGTAAAGGTGGGCTGAGAATTGATGTACCTGATAACTTGACATGCTGTCTGTACAAACACAATTCAGTACGATTGTTGATCCTATGATATTATCGGTTCAGTGCGAGTACTATCGTATGAGGCTGCCAATTTAGAATCTTTAAGCATTACCATTCATTTTGCTAGCTAGCACCTTGAGCTAAAATTGACCCAATTGAATAAGCCAAATCAATCTGTTTTCTTGACATTTTACATTTCAGATAAAGTTTACAAAATGCAGAAGACTGATCGACATTATCGTACAGCTTCGATGAAATTCGTATTTAAGAACATGTTATATAACATGCAAAATTTGCATGTTCTTTGGAGGTGTTGTCTAGTGTCATGGGTTCAATGTCGAGTAGACTGAAATTATCTGTGATTCAAGAGTCAATCTTTAAAAATATCTGTACTAAGTGATTTCAATCCAACATGCTTCGATCTCATCAGGATGACGACGACTCTAATTCTTGATCAATTTATTTAATTTGCTTGTGGGAGATAGCCAAATTCCCTTCATTTTGAATCACATAGAATTACAGCCGCACACCATATTTATGCTCCAGCTATCGTGCTTGAGAGTTGTGAGGGGGGATGTAAACAGTAGGCTGAATCAAAACTGTTCAGGGCTTAGACTGCAGAAATACAAGAATCGAACGAGAGACTTAACCAATGCATTTATAATAATATTCTAGTTGTCTACGTAGTCAAAATCTAATTGAGATTTGAGCACTTAACAGGGAAATCTCTTTATTGTGGGCTTTGATGTTCTTAATGATAATCAAAGACAATCGTAAAAAGGAACCCCACCGGGTCAGCGACCCTCATCTGTGAAAGATGATTTCTTCAACAAAATGAGCAATAATTTTTTGGCTGGCCACACATTTCTTTGCATGGGTTTGATGCAAGTAAGCATGAACAACAATCCACAATTCAATCAAGGGTGCCCTAACGACTACGGCCGACTGCTTCAGCTGTGCTTCTTTCATGATTCTTCAGGCAAGTGTGTAGATCTTCTAAACCATCATAACTTTCTGCTTCATTTCTAGGCAGCACTGAAAACATACCCGGCTGAACTCTTGCTTACAGCCTGGATATGCTTCTTGGGCACAGCTGAGGGACCCGTTGGGCACTGGTTATGGACAGAGGCGAAACAAACTTCTGATCTATACGCTGGGCCACTGAATTAATGGCAGTTCTCTCCAGTGTAAGAATCTTAACATATTAATCTACAGTTGGAAAACAGATTCAGTCCTCACTACAACCATGGGAATTTCAACAATACCCAACCTAAATGTAACACTAACATCAAAGATCTTATACCATAATGCATTATCTGTCCCTTGACACAATCCTAAACCAACCTTCTCATGACCACCTTCCTTTTTCAATCTCCTGAAATCTGAATGATGATTCGTCCATCTTCCTCCTTTGTGATCTCCACAAATAGATAACTAAGGGTTAAGGATTTTGTCTTTCTAAAAATTGGAATGTGTAACAAAATGAACCGCTCATTTCAATGCTGACTTCACCAACATCATAGGCAAGAAGTATACATAAAATTGATATCAGTCCTTCATTTTGGCTGAGCAAATGTACCTTGTAACGGAAGTATACATAAAATTGTCACCAAGAAAACATAATCAAAACCCGACAGAATGAAAAAACTGACTTGACTGAGATGACATTTTACAGGGTCATTGGTGTCCATTACTGTGGTTGCAGGCCTGTACCTTATTGTCTGGGATAAAATCAAGGATTACAAGTTGTCAACCTCATCAATTGATGAGCAAATAACATCGTCTGTACAAGCAAAGTATGAAGGTAGCAATGGAAAGGAAAAAAATTGGTCAGGAGGTCATGAAGATCTGGGATTGCTGCTAGCAAATAACAATGACAATGCCAACAGGATCCTATTACAGGCTAGAGTTTAGGGTTCAAGTTGTTAGAACCAGTTAAAATTCCGTTGCAGTGACTTTTGGTTAACTAGAATGCAAATTGACTGACTAATAATTGACCTTTCTACGTTTTAATCATTCATGCGCCAAGTTCCACCATGAATGGATGAATACAGTTCATTGTTTCTGTTCAATATGTGCAAAACCAATTAATTAAAGCTTCAATACTAGACTAGTTCAGGTTGCAACAAAGTCGTGCCCTCTAGTTTTTGCTATGGAGAAATCACAGATAACATAAAACAAGACAATGATTACTAATACAAGATTTTACAAATAGAAGATTAGACAAAGTCTCCACCAATTCATCACAACAAGATTAAAGGACTGATATCAAATTACTTAACCTCAAAAAATTTGGTGACCCTGACTTCTGCCGTACCAGCACCTAACAGCTCATGTCATAATTAGTGATAGATGCTAACAATTGTTGCATGATTGGCATGGAATGAAGAAACACGGGCAGATCTTTCAAAATCCCATGATTTTAACTCCATCAAAGATATATGTTGGATATCAAGGAAAAAGATAAAATATAAATACACCCAAAAATTACAAAAGCCTCCTTTCTGATGATAAGTGACAATGTTTCAATTTCATCCTTATCCTTTAATTCAGTTACAGAATATGGGATGTTGCCATCTAAGAACCACATGACGTCATATTCTTTGTGAAAGGCTGATCTCCTAATTTCACCATGATCCCTAACCATCAAATCAGGGGTGTTAAAAAAAAATCCAAGCCTATAAGTTAGTGGTGCAATCACCCTTAACAAGCACAAAGTGTTGCCAGAAAGATCACTCCTATGCAGAAAACCAATATCTCCTACCTTGCAATTTGGACAAAGCTACTTTATGACAGTCGCTTCCCTTCTTCCTTTCCATATATACGCTGAAGCTCGCGAGTTGCAGCCAGAAAAGACTCTGAAAAAAGAGAAAATAGCAAATTTAAGAAGGGTCATATGTTGCACGAACACATATATCTTTGATATACAAATAAGAAAATGATTGCAATAGGGAATATCAAAAATGTCAAAAGAAACACAATTGTATAATAGATAGTAGCAGCACCTTTCCAAAGACGGAAGCACTTCTGGTTGATGGGAGAGCCAGTAATTGTCTGAATAACTTCAAACAACGTATTCTGAGCAGTGCTTCTTAGCTCTTGGACAATCCCATATATAGTCTTCCCATTTTCAAAATAAATGTGATTATTTGGGTGTTTTGTTTTGCAGCCAGCATGGCGCTCAAATTCATAAGCATTAATCACCTACAAGACAAAGTTGATGAGCCAAGATTGAACTCTAAACTTCCTTGCTAGCAAATAATAATAATAATAATAATAAAAAACCACCTTTGAGTAGTTACAGGACTGACAGCCACACTGATACCCAGAACCTTTTATAAGACCATGAAGTTCCTTCTACCATGCATAAGAAAAGCAGACGTGTCACTAAACAATAAGCTAATCTAAAAGATGACCAATAAGCGCTGATATTTACCTCGCGAGACCAGGCAACATACTTGACAGGAACTCCATCCAGCATACCAGTTGATAGCAAACTTCTGACATTTGAAGGAAAATTGTTTGAAGGGGCCTTCTTAGATGTTCTTAAGTTCTCTTTCTTTCTTGAGTTATTTTCAGAACCGGAGACTGTTACATGTTCACTAGACACAAATGTATCTGCATTTGATTTAACCGATGCTTTCTGATTTAGCGTTTCAGACATATGGACAGAAGCTTGGCCAGTCATCCCATAAGTAGGTAACAGCATTCCGCAGGTGTTTGCATCATTGTCATCATGGCCACCAAAGGATATGATAGTACTCTCACCCTTGTTATAAGACTGACCAATGGATAAACTATTGCTATCATCCTTGTTATAGGCGTGAACCATTGATATAGTACTGTCATCCCCTTTGTTATAAATGTGACCCATTGATATTGTATTGTCATCTACCTTGTAGGTTTGACCCAAAGAGATAATATTGTTGTCCCCCTTGCTGTACATATGACCCATTTGTATGCTATCACTATTCTCTTTGTAAGTTTGGCTAGTTGATATGTTATCATTCCGCTTGTTGTAGGATTGTCCCATTGATATAAAAAAGCTATTCTCCCTCACAAAAGTGTCACTCACAGACATAACATTACCATCCCCTTTGTTGTAGGCAAGGCCCATTGATATGGAACTGTCATCAGCCTTACTGTAAGCCTCTGCCATTGATATGGTGTTATTATCCACTGTGTCGTACCCATGTCCCATTGATACTGCCATGACATTCTCAGAGTCCTTTACCTGGCTGACCTTTACTTTTCTGATCCCATAACTAAGACCTGCTCTAGGATCTTCCAGTGTTTGTGCCATAGATAGACCAAAGGAAGAATCATTACCAAATAAATCATCACTAGCTTTTCTGCCAGGATCAATTTTTTCTGTGGTAACTGATGCGATGTTTCTGTCATCAAAATTGACAGCCCTAGCTGTGGGAGAATCAAATAATCGTTCACTGAATGGGCCAGAGATTGACTGAAAACCGGAAGTGTGGCCCCATGCAGGAATGTTTGGGTTTAACAATCCTGAAAATAGATTGCAGCTTGGAACTCCTACTGCCTGTTTCTTGTTGGGGAAAAGCTCGGCCTCAGGACCATCCATGAACCACTGATGAGAGCGCTTTGGATCAATTCTAGAAGAATTATCATAAGTCATCTCACCATCATTTAAGCACTCAGTATCCTTTGCCATCCAAAAGCCTTGATTCTGGAAAGAATGTTTTGTATTATTACTTAAAATGTAAGGCCTCACTGTACTGTTGTCATAAAAGAAAATGATGAAAACACTAAATACACATTGTTGAAACGTAATATTAACTAAACTATGACCAACATGCCATCAAAATCCTTTCACCAGTTATCCAATCAGTACAACTGTTTTAGTTCTGATAGTAAATGGGAAAAAGTGGAGCCAAGAAAAAACAGAATTTATGGTTAGCAAATTAACACTCAGTTACACCACATTCTTTTTCCTTCTCCACTCATGCCTTTAGTTTTAAACTACTTCAGTTGCCAACTATAGATCAAAAGAGCAACTAGGCGCCGCATAAAAGTGGAAGCTCAAAATAATAAAACAAGGGCTGCATCAATATTTTTTACCAACTGTAAGAGATGCTCAAGTAACTTTTGATTATAACTGTCCATAATAAATTCAATTTGTGGGGTCACGCACACACACACATATTGCTAACTGTTCCTTCGATAAAGTTAGAGGACAACAGAGTCATATACTTAACCTCTAGATGGATCCACAACCATAGTGAAAAGCTTGACCAAACACTATATGCTCTACAGGCATCCAAAAAAAAAGGCAAAAAATTTGTTGTAAAGCAGCAATAATAGGTCAATAAAATGGGCTAACTTTCTTGAGAGATTGTGCTAAATCTCATTAAATACAAAACAGTCCTGATTAACTTTGTTCCAAAATGCAGATAGTTAGTTGCAGCATCAAAACAAACTACACCACGCAGATTTTAAATCCCCGCTACCTTGTTCCCCAGGAGCAAGAAATTAAGGAAATCGAGTAGGCGTTGGCAATGTATCTATGCTCAGCCACACAAGAAGGGTATGTAATCAGGAGTAAAGTGTAAAGAAGACACCCATAAATAGTGCATACCATTTTGCTCAGTTTTTCTTCAACTTCTCTCAATTTCCTTTTACGCTCGTTGCTTCACTATTAGTTCAATAGCTATATTCACACTCTTCAAACCGTATATCGTACCATCAAACCCCTTTGATTGATCAACATCGAATGCAGAATAACTAGTAGAAAACAAAATTGTTCGTGGGAATTTAAGCTCGCCACTTGCTAGACAAAAATGATCTGCCAAAATGCAATAGTCTTATTAGAAAAATCTGTTAAGTAAATTAACATGCACTTTTCAGTAACTAAGAAAAAAAAAGAATTTGAAATCAAATATTAATATAATAAAACAAATCTCTTACCGTTTCTCCCTGTTTAATAACAACAGTCACTTCAGATTAACATTTTTTCAAACACAATCAAATATCCTTTACTCATCCTTCATTTTCTCGAACGAAGCAAAGATGATTTTAACCTAAACCTAACACCTTTCGAATATGGACACGGAGACAGAGAGATGCTCATTTCAAGTACCTGCGATTAAGAACACTTAATGGCCGTGTGATCTTAGATCGGAAACCGCGTAAACTTCCGGCGGATTCAGAACGCTAAAAACACCGGAGTGGCACGGACAAGGACCGCGGGGAGATCTTAATCGGAATGAAGAATCTTGTTTTGAGGAGATGATAATAGACGGTGCCCTGCACAATGACAACTCGTAGAGCATGCTCCCTACCGTACACGTGTACGTCAGTCAGATCTTGTCCGTTCACTGTCTGGAGCTGTCTAGTGGGTTTGTCATGGGCTAGACTCAGAGTACGGAAACTGAGCCTGACGAGTTTTTGGTCTTCGAGTTGTCCTTTTGTGTGCGTGTTTAGTATATTTAAAAAATATAATACTTAATATATTTTATAAATATTTGTTGATCTTCGTCCGCATTTCAACTGTGATTCTTGGGCCATGAGGCCCACATGGATCCTTTTTCAGTTGTCTTAGAGAAATGGCAGTCAATGAGCATGGCGGCAAGACCCTGCATGTGGCCCAGTTTAGATTATAGATCTGGTAAGTGGTAAGCCATGCTGGGGCATTACAAAATGGCAGAATTTTTTGACAAGATGACAGTAACAGCAAATAAAACTGACAAACGAGGCCAGTCTTTTAGGGATCAAGAAGCCTTTGCCTCAGATCATGTTCCCTCAAGGCACCCTGTTTGTAACCCAGTTTTTCTTTTACATAAATCCATTCTCCTTTTGATTTACAGTCTCAATTCAATCAGATCCCTTTCGAATTCTCTACCCCTCCAATAAAAGAAAATAAAACACTGCTCTGCAAAAGGCTGAATCACATTCTCCCACTATTAATCAGAACCGAGAACACTTGATTTGCTTCCAAAATGCAAATGCGCATGGTACAAATAACAATTGATCCACCCGCTACTTGTTTATCCATTTTTGTAAAGTATTTTGCTTCGAGTTCACTCTTCATTTCACCTCCCAACCCATCTAATCATCATATTCTGAACTTCCAAGTTCCATCCCGTATATTTACAGTATCCCCAATCTTCCAGGTGTCCAAAATCAGGGGTGCAACTGCAACAAACAGTATGCACGCCAATCCATCACAGGTAAAAAGACATTGAAAACAACAAAGAATTCCCTTGCCTTGTGCTAATAGGCCCCTGTATATGTTTCCAATACGAACATCATTAGTCATTTCACATGCAGTCCAAACGCAAACAGTTAAAAATTGCCGGGGACAATGGAGTTGTCAAGGGATGC
This sequence comes from Xylocarpus granatum, assembly GCA_019650275.1. Classification (NCBI taxonomy): domain Eukaryota; kingdom Viridiplantae; phylum Streptophyta; class Magnoliopsida; order Sapindales; family Meliaceae; genus Xylocarpus; species Xylocarpus granatum. Next base: position 85,070 of record BNST01001793.1, on the reverse strand, counting down.
TTATCGGTGCTTGCGTCAGTCAGTCTATCAAAGCTATAAGACTAACTATCACAACAGTAATTTCACTATTGGACGGTCCCTTATTGTAGTTGCACTGTACCGTGAGGATTCTTGTAACAAGCTATGTGTCTTGTCCATGCAGCTTCGTAGCCTGGGAAATATAAGGAGTTCTTCAGCTTGGACTCTGGCCACGCATGTCGATGTCAAGGCAGTGTTTGTTGACGCTTTTGGTGAGAAGGATCTAGGCCTAGGCTTGTTTGCTGGGTTGACTTGTACAGAAAACAGAGAATAAACTGGTCTGTGGTCTGACAACTTGGATTCTCCTCTTGTATAACACATTTGTTTAAGTCCTTCCCCTTTCCACAATATCCTATCACACCTGCAATTGTGTCCGAAAATGGTTCCTCTATAAGCAATGCATATCACAAAGTAGACTGAAGTATGATTACTTGTATGTAAGAAAACATTAAGGGGGTTTCGTTTAATAAAATTTTTGAAAGCTTATTCTAAAATACTGTCAAATCATGAACGATAAACATTCTCGGTTTGTGCACGGTACAAAGCTATAAATATACTAAGAGGAAAGTTAGTCGACTTACTTGGCAACCCAACTGTATTAACGTAGAAAGTAATATTAATTAAAAGCCATGTGAAATTTTTCACATGGTCTCTATCGCAAACAAGACACAATATGACAGTTTTCACATGATCAATGAATATTTTTATGGTAATAATTGAGTCTTAAGCTTTGAATAATGCAAAACACGAGGCATTAAAAAACCTGTGAAACGTCTTGCAAATGCTATTTGCAATGGCATTCACAAGTCAGCACACACTCCATTCATTTGACATCCAGCATCCCCAGTATAACGACTTAGTAGATAATAATACTATACTAATCATATGGTATGCTTAATTAACATATGCTTCACAATCCAATGTTCATGTTCAATTGGTGAACAACTCAATATTAATTGATTGATACTTCCCCGATGACTAACAAGTTGCACTAAGTAAAACATTAGTTTAAGGAAATAAATGATGAAGACAACAGTTGTTGCTTCTGACTTCAAGAAAGAAATCGCTAGAATCTGCAACTAGGAGTTAAATTAATTTTGTAGAAGAAATGAATAAATTTGAAATCTTACCAGGCAGGAGTGCGTCTTTTCTCTTTAGATTTAGACGTTTGAACAACATAATGGTCAGAATTCGTGATGTATTTGTAAGTTGGAGGAAAATATATTGTCCCTTCTTCCCATCCTTTAAATATTCTACCAGCTCTCTGCTCTATTTTTAGCTGCTAGAGACCAAAAAACAATGGGATATACATGAGACCTGTCAAGTTTGACTATTACTTGATGGCAAAGCATACAATCATCTACAGAGAATGTGATTCCTCACCTGATCCTTCTCTAAAATTGCCTGCCAGTCATTCCTCTTTAGCAGTTCATGCGTGTCGCCATAACCATTGGCAAGCCGATAATTCAAATCCCCAAGCCAAAATATTATGCTAAATTGAAAAGAAAAATAAAATAAATTACGAAGTTTGTCTTTATGGAAAATTAATTTATTACTTCCAAAACACGAAAAATGAAGAAGACCTACTCGTGTTCCAATATGCTTTCAGGAGGAAGTGGCTGTGTGGGATCTTTGTATGAATGTGAAAACCTTGTTTTCTTTAATATTTCTGTAACGTCTGAATTTCTTCTGATCTCGTCACCTTCTTTCTCTCCGGAAGCCAAGTGACTACAAACGAAGCAGAAAGTTGACTGGCGCAATGTCATACTAATTGATACTGAACCCTGTTGACAAACAAACGAAAAAATTTTGTTCATCTCATATCAAATATAACTATATATATATATATATATAGATGCCAAATACGCAAGCTGTCTGGTAAATATTTTAGTTGCAGTACAGCAACAGCTGACCTTATTTCCGAGATAACCCATAATTCCACGGCCAACGCAGGAGACCTTCATGCTGCTAATATGTTTATGGAGATCAGCTCGAACCCATACGCACAAGAATATCCCCACCATTTGCTTGCTTGCAGCCAGGCAGTAGCGTCGCTGCATAGGACTGGCAGTTGTGCAAGGAGCGCTAGACGTTTGTTCTTCACTAGAGTTAGAATTTGACTGTAAACTTAACAATCTCTGGAAATCTTCGTGGCCAAGTTCCTCTTCCATTGACAGGAAGTCAGAGAAACTGAGTCTAGGCTTCGGACAGGGTTGCTGGTCAGGCTGTGGTGAAGTGGCGCGATTGTAATTTTGAGGAAGTGCTTGGTCAGTCTTGTTACTGCTGTTCAAAGCTTGACGAATAAGAGAAAGCCACTTGGCAGCTGGGTTGTTATCCTCTCCTCCTAGCACGTTGCCAGCATTTAGAGGGACTATTTCTTGGAACCTAATACCCAGATCAATCAAATTAAGTAAAAGCAAAATTAATTAATTTAAAGAAATCATCATTAATACAAAGATTTATCACATTAAGTGAAAGCAAGACTAATTAATTTAAAAGAAATTGTCATTAACACACAGACTAATCACATTAAGTGGGACAGCAGCACTTTCTGGGGGAGCCGTGGAAGCACGTTGAGGAGGCATCAACCACGGTGCGTTCGTTTCATTTCGTTTGCATAGCGGATGTTCGTAAAATGACACCAAGCCCCACACGAACTCACTACTATGAAAATTACACTCATCGGCGCAGTGTGCGCAAGCGCAATCAAGAACACGAGCAACCAAAGCAAACAAATTGGTCTAATTTGCAGTGCAAGCTAAAAAGAGCGAGGCAATACCCAAGAACATAGATGTCAGCCGGGGCAGGCGAGTGTAGCCAATCTTTCAAGTTCAAACCATCATGGGGCGACTTCCCCCCGACATTCCATGTCCCCACGAACATCCTGTAAGGTCCAAAAACAACCACCATTATTATTCCTAATCCCGAATCAGAGTAAACCAAATGCTTTAATTTGTTTAACTAATGCACAAAGTATCCATAACTAAACCAACTCAAATCTTCACAAGTGGATTCTAACTAATTATGGCTCGCATATTTTGCCAAGGGTATAAGTGTCTTTTAAGTGAGAAGGCATTATATTACTTGAGAGTGTAACGAACGGAGTCAGTATTCTTACTTGAGATTGACGGCATCCGTGACAGGTGGTGCCTCCGGCATGATAGCCAACTGTTTATGCACGTTACGATCTCCCTTTGACCACCCTTTAGTGAAAAATAAAATTATTACTTATAAAATATAAGATTAAAAAACAAATAAACTCGAAAATCAATAAAAGGCTATGTGTTATTCTAATCATAGACCTAGTACGTATGGCCGTGTCTCCCCCGTCCACGTGGCAATCATTCTATCCTACGGGACCCGACCGGAATTCACCACTAGAGTCTGCAATTTTCTCTTACATGTCCAATCACATTATTCAAAGCCGTCTAATGAGAAACCGTGGCGGGTCCCGGTCCCCCCCGTGACCCAGTGGACGGAGAGAGCCAAAATCGTTCGATTAACACGGGACTAATACGGTCTGGTTTTTGGGTAAATAAACACCTGAGAAATCTTCTCGTACGAGGACATAGCAGCCGTCGTCTTGGCAACTCTTCCTTGTCTCCGTTTCACCTGAGTTAAATGAACACACAATTTACCGTAAGTATCCGGTGTCGAACGATACAGTGACATTATAGAATCCCGATACGATTGAAATTTCACCTTTAACTGGAAAATCTGAGTGAAACTCATCTGCTCCGCTTTGTATGTTAAGCCATTTTCTGGCAACTGCTTTTCGCCACCAAGACTGAAAAGAAGAAGAATACAAGTGGATTTTGATTCTTTGAAATTTAGGGAACCATAAACCGCTGATAAAATTGGATAAGAGTTATTGTTAACGTACCATCTCTGTTCTCGTTCCTCCAGAACTTGATCACTGCAAATCACGGTAATGAAAAGACGGGATAGCCAATCAGACTCTGGTTTGAGATTATACAACGGAGATAATTTTTTTTATTTTTAATTGCAAATATGGTTTAATAATCAGAGTGCTCAGCAGAAACAAAACGGACGTTACGTACAAAGAAGAGTTGAACAACCAAAAAAATTATTAATATATCAGGTTTTGGGAGGCGGAAAAAGTCTTTTAGGAGCTTAGATCCGTGGTACATGGAGTATTCATTCAGATTATAAACGAGCTAGTTGCAGGGAAAATGGAGATAGTTTCGCAAGAAGTACCGTGGACAGATGGAAGAGAACAGAAATATGATAAGAGAATTAAAAAGAAAACGGTAAGAGTATAATATACAGGAGGGAGGTGAGAGAGAAGAGGACAGGTTCATCCTTTTTGTTGACGAGCCTTTACAGAGAGTAGGACACAGTGGAGGATGAAATATTAAACAACTAAAAATTGAACATTTTTAGGTCTTCGTAGAAGGATCAAATCTCTGTAAACCCATCTCAAAAAGATTGTTCTTTTTAATTTTACAGGAAGTGAAAGAGGCTACATTCAAAGCTATCACAGCTAAGAAACTGAAAGCACTCAACATAAATCAACCCTGAGAAGGACGGAACAAGAGATCCAAAGTGAAAATTAACCAACCCATTAGCGGCATCCTAGATCGGTTTAATCAATCAATTTCAGTGATGTGAATTTCGGGGGATGGACGACATTGCCAACCAGTAAACTCAAAAGCATAGAGAAAAAACAAACACTTACAGGATTTACAGAGAGATACGGAACGAAAACGACAGTGCGTTTGAGAATGAAAAAAAAAGACCCCTTTTCGTCGTTTGGTCAGAGAGAAAACACACAGGGATGCTTGTATTTGCCGCAATTGGTTGGCAGAGGAGAATAGAAAAGAATGGCAGAGCGAGTAAGATTTGGGGGCGTTCGTCGTAGAAACGAAAAAATGGAACGGTTGGTTCTCAAATTTATAAATGTGTTATAAAGAAAGAGACTGACTGATGGATCGATTGTTTGTTTGTTCCACGGAGAGAGAGAGAGAGAGAGAGAGAGAGAGAGAGAGAGAGAGAGGGGACATTGAAGTCAACAGAATTCTTAATAGGGGTAATTTAGTCCATAAAAAAGTTGTTTATTGTATCGCCGTTGCGGCGCTGCTGCTTAATTATGCTTATTAATTCCGGAGATAATACCTCAAATTTCTTCCTAATTAAAGTTTCCATTTTGTGCTCTAACAAAATTCCCCACTTTGGCAGAACCTGTCAAGCCTTTAAGTACGTCAAGTTGGTTGAAGTCGCCCCACTCTGTTTTGTCCGAATTTAGAAGTACAACAGTCCTGGCCTGTCCTCCATTGAGAACCGGTTTCCGAGTCAAGAAACGGGAGTTGGAAATTCAAAACGCCTCGTTTATCCTTATAAGCTAGATGTAAGTCACGTTTTAAACAGAGATTGCAAATTAAAGATACGGTCAAAGTTGATTTGCGGGAATTTTTTTTTGTTATAAAATAAAAATTATTTTTTTGAAAAATAATTGCCTTTTTTAAACTCAATTTATAAAAAAAAATATAATTTTATTAATTATAATAAATAAAAATATTAATTATTAATTTTAATAATACTTAGATTATCAAAAAAATCAAAAGGTTGCAAAAAAAGAAGACCGTTGATGTCTAATCGCAGGAGAAGAACCGTGAAAATATACATCAAGAATATTGACCAGGGATAAGAAATTGAATCAGAATGGTTTAAATCGACGGTCAAATTTCCCTCTGTCAGACTTTCAGCCTACCCGTCAGACCACAAAATAGAACACGCATCACTTATCTCCGTCTAAACTCCGGTGCCTTTCGTAACGACGTTACAAACGACCGTAACGTTGAAAACATAATAACTGTAATACGAATGTACAGAAAGTGTCGAGCAAACTAACAACGGGATTAAAATTTAAACCCACGTCGAGCAAATTGACAGCCGGTTATGGAGAGACATGTGTTTTAATTTTGTTGTTTGTCTTGGGACGAGAAAGGAAAGGAAGAGCAGAGCAGACCGCCGGTGTTACATACTGCAACTTAATTTGGGCACCAATCAACCATTCATTGAGCTATCTATCATCAGCCGCCTATTGCTTTAACTCTGAAAGATTTGCCTGTTTTTGTCAAATCAAATGTCTTTTCTCCCTTTACGTTTCGGGTTTAAAAAGCTAATGTACATTTGCTGTTTTAACAACCTCTCGTTGTCTTGTTCCTCCGTCCTTAACTAAAACAAAAATAATAATTTGGGTCCAATTAATTACAGAAAAAAAATATGATAATTTAAATTACTGAATTATATTTATATTATTTACTTAATATTATTATTATAATTTTAATATTATTATTTTAAAATAAATTAAATAAATTTTATTAAAAATTCTCATTATTTTATAAATACCCGTCTAATTCATTTGTCAAGTTCTAAAATGTAATAATCCTATCACAATAATCTCTCAACATTAAGCTAGTGTGTATTGGTACAAGCCAGCAGATAAGGATAAATTAGGTAATAATTCTAGTAATTATCTTCAACCTTCTAGCTTCAAATACCTTGAAACTTAATTTTCGTATTTAATTATTTAATTAAATAAAAATTAAGTTACTATAAATATATAACTAATGATTCTTGATAGTGTTATTTTATATACAAAAAACTTCTGTCTAATCATAAAAAATTTGATTCTAATTTGGGTTGATTATAAATAAGATTAAACTAGACATTTTAATAACTTCTAAATTTTTTAGATTACGTTTTATGAAATTTAACTTTACATGGTAATAATTATTTATGTATTATAATTTTTTTTATGTTACATTAAAGAAAAGAAAATATTTTTCTAAAGTAGTGTGATATAATGATTTATATTTAAGAGTTATTATTGCAAATATAAACTTGCGGGTCTGTAACAATTTTTTAGTATGAATACCTCTTTATTTGAACTAGAAATTTTTGGCACAAATTTTTTTTTGTTGTAATACTCAAAATTATTTTCTTTTTTTTCTCTTGTTTAATTGCAATAATATTTTTTTAATTAAAGTATATATGACTTGTTTCTTATTTGAATGATTGAGGAAGATATTAATATCTATTTTATTAGTGTAGTAAAGTGTCGAATTTGACCACACAATTGATTTTGTAGTGTTTAAAACAATGGAAAATTGTATGTGATTTCACATGAATTGTTTGTGTAAAAACTGTATTTAAAATTATGTCAATGACACCAATATTTTTAAAATCTCTAATGATGTGTGTGTCTTATGGTTGGATTGTAAAAGTGTTGTAGAAATATAAAACAAAAACTTTAACAAATAAAATAAAATTAACCCATCAACTTTTAGGTCACTTGTAGTAAAGATAATTAAATTAAAATAATAATTTTTATAATTATATCTCTATTAAATTATAATCTCTTGTATTAACAAAAAAATAAAAATATAATTGAAGTCAATAATTATAAAATTAAATAAATATACATTAGTTTCATATATAATCTAAATTTTTTATGTTTCAAAAGAAAATATCCTATGCATTTATTTTCATAAATATTTAATATTTACCTAGTAGTTTTAATGCAATTTTGTAAATAATTAACAATGATTCAACGTAAAAGGAGTTGTAAATTCTTTAAAATAGGTACATTCGCATGGGAAAAAAAATTTGCTTGGATAGTCAGATCTCCTTTCCTTTCATTACACTCAACTATTAACATGCAATCTAACTGTAATAAATAAATAAATAATATAAAAATAATTTTTAATTTATTTTTATGTATTTATAAAATAAAATTAAAATAATAATAATAATAATTTATCGTACAAAATAGAATCTGATAAAATAATATCATTATATACTAAGTTAAAAATTAATTAAGTTACATTATATATAATTAAAAGTAGATTTAATGGCCGTGTACCAGGCCGGTCCCTTTGGTTTTCTTGCGGAAAAGGCATTAAATTCCAAGTAAATAGTTGTAAAAATGTTTATAAATTTCAAAAGTAGCCGAAAAATGGCCTAATTAATTACTTAATTACTTAACATGTGTCCAATGATTATTAGATGAATATAGACTCTTCGTTGACTGAAAATCATAAAGCTAGAGTGTTTTTTGAACACGTGCCACGTTTTTATGAAATGGGTTGGACAAAAAGATCCATGGCAATCCAATTAAATGGAATTAATTAATGGGATCAAAGGCTAAGTGCCGGAATCTCGTGTCCCATGGGATAAACAATTTGACGTCGAAAGGCATTAGACATGATACAAGAAATCATGGAATTCCATTAGAATGTCTGCGTGCTCTTTCAATTGGTACACTTGTGATCAATTCGATGGCTTAAGTAGTAAATGTTTAAATTAACAAGTACAGTTAAAGTTCAGACGTGGAGGCTCGCGGTTGGTCCACCATCGTTGTTTATTATTGTTTATGTGTTGGTTCTTCCTTTCTGTCGGAATCTTCGTTATGTCTTAGTCAAGTATCTTGATTTCAGGGTCGAATGAATTACGTGATTAGCTTAACCACCCATATTCAACGATGCTTAATTAATCAAATCCCACTTAATTAAAAGTAATGTAATTAATTAATTTACCAATAACAATTAGACGATTGCACGGGTCTAATTGATTTGTCCCTTTGTGTCTTAAGGACGAAGTGTGATTCACGTAGTATTATAACTATCGATTGAAATTAAGTCATCGTGACTTTTAACACATGCATGTATGTATGCTCGCACGTACATACTTGCGTATGCATGTACATTGATTATTTACCTACAGTAATTAGTTGCTCGATGACTAGACCACTGTATTACTTTAGCCTCTAAGTGATTCGTCTCTGTGTTTGAGAACAAATCACAGCGTGATTCATGTATTAACAGGTGAATTTGGGGGATATTAATAATGACAAACCCTAAGTGGTCGATCGCTAGGGCTTGATTCTGTCTATATGTATGACGTTTGGAGATCAATATGCTTTGTATAATCAAAATCTATAATCTTTATTATTCGTTTGCAGTGCTACTCCTTAATTATTAGAAAACTTTGTTGAATGGTTCATGTACAATGTACATAGTGTCAGCATTAATTGAAATTTAAGACTTATATGTAAGTCTCAGTGCTCATAATTCTCAAGACAAAACATGAATGTGCAGGATTCTATGACGTGTGGAGATTAGCTTTCTGCTTCCATGTTGAATGATTGAAGGCTTTTTCTGAAGGATCAACTTCTGCTTCTCGAAGCAATAATCTGGTGGGAAGACTAAGTTATGAAGAAATAGCTTGTTTTAACATCTGTCCGGCAAGGTTAAATTATTGCCCTTGTTTAATGAAGAAATAGTCAGCTAGGTACCCATTTAGGGTTTCTTGTGAACAACCCTAGGAGAATGAAAATAAAAGTTAGTTGACTTTTGGTTGATTAATTGATTGTAATATAGGGTTTCTGGTGTAACCCTAGCCGTATAGGTACCCATCACGTATCTGTAATAAGTTGTGCGTACGAATATGTAAATAAAAGATGGAGCATGTGTGCAACATAAGTAAGATTAATACTTTAATGGCCGGCTTAGTGCAATTGATTAACTTAATCAGATGATTAATCAGATCACGCTTTATGATAACTGGCTCTCATATGGCCAGACTAGGTTTGATCATGTGGTCCAAAATTTCCTCCCATAGAGAAACCAACATCGGTTCATGATGATCATGCACTAATTAGTACGTGATGTGAGGCTTTATTAAGAGACAAACTACTGGCCCTGGGTGAATTTTACACTCAGAACTGCTCAATTTTGTTTGTCCCAGGGTTAATTTATTATATGTTTTCTGGAACAAAGGAGAAAGAAATGAAGAAATACTATTCCAATATGGCATTGATCCATCTGGGTTCTGCAATTTTTAAATCATAAAAGAGACAATAAAGAGAAGAGTAAAAAAGAATCACGATCTAGTGCTTGAAGAACGCAGGCAAGGCCTCTCTTTAACTGAAGCCATGTTTGCGTTGAAAAGTGGATTAATTAGTTAATCAAAAAGAGGTACCATCCAAAGCTAACCCAATAATTAAGTGTCTGTTAGCATGATCAGATGCAGTGATGTAGTACTTTAATCATCATCTCCATAAACACACAAGTGGGATTTCTTAGCAGTTCTGATATCTTTAGAGTTATGACGTGATTTTGAGTTTTAATTCTTTTTATGCTTGAGCCAGCCCGGCTCAATCATTCAAATCTCTGCTTTATACAGGAAATATTTCAAAACCTAATCGATGAGGACAATAAGAGATCATTCTGAATGAAGTCTTCATCCCTATACATGCAGCATCCGTTTTCAGTGATTTCAATCAGGTTCTCGAAGAATTGGATAACCCCATGGTGATCAGTGCTTGAATTTCTTTCACCTGAAAGAATAAAGCATGATTCATGTGTCAGTATTTGTTTAATTCAAAATCAAGAAAGTGCTTCGGGCTTTAGTGGTAGCTGGTAGTTCCTCCAAAGGAGACGAATTATGTATATTAATAGTCTATGACGTGAGGAATTCGTTGTCCTTTTATTTGGTTAGTCTCTTTGTCACGTTCTTGTTCAACAGTTGCATGCTTTCAGGCGAAGCTTCTACTTGATTTCTCTTGAATTGAATAAGGCAGGATGAAATAGATACGAACGTTAATGTACATTAACATCTGTCCAACGAACTTATTCTAGTCAGATCTCTTTTATAGATTAAAAAGAAAAGAAAAGGTCCTCGGGTTCTTCTGAAAGAATGATGGCTTCGATTAATTGATCAACATTAAGTTGTAAGAATCATACGATGAAAGCTGATTCAGCTCAAGCAAACAGATGAAGCTCATTCGTTCATCAATAACATAAGAATTAATGATAAAATCTTGGATCATTTCTTCAGTGGAGACAAAGAATTCTAACACAACAGATTGGCTTCCACGTGTCCAGGCCGAGCAAATGCGGTCCAATCAAGCTTACCTCCTGTGGAAACGAGCAGCAGCATTGCATGATAGTACTTAATTAATTATTGGTCGTGATCGAATGCTGGCTTATTCACACAAGTTTTCTTCTTAACAACAATTGGTTTGCCTTGGCTTTATTGTTTACTGGTCCAAAGGGAGAACAAAAGTGTTAAAACACATTAAAAATCGGCCAATAATCGCAGCTGGGTTGGCAGTTTGTTAACCACAGAGGAATTAAACACATGCATGCATGACTCACTTTAATTAAGCCATGTTTGGACAAGATATACGTTAGTGGTGAAAGTGGCTTGGTTGATCAAAATGATACGCTTAATAATGCAGTTCGTGTTAGTATGATTAGGCTGAAGTGCTTTAATCATGATCCCCATAAATATACACAAGTGGGATTTCCAAACACTTTTAATATCATTAGAATTATAAATTATAGCTGTTAATCAATGATTTAAAGTGCTTTTATTCTCGTGGGTACATCAAAAGTGCTTCTCTGCCCTGCTTGATGATCACTTAAGTTGCTCAAGGCTTCTGCAAAACTCTCCCGATCCATGAATAATAATCCGGTATCAGATTTATGCTGCATCAAATTCATTCAATATTTATTTGTAAAGGTCCAGGAATATAACTCCTATCGAGATGTGAAGTAACACCATCGATCCGCTAACAAAACTAAATTGTGAAATGATACTTTCTGTGGGGAAGATCATGCCCAGATGGCCTTAACTTAGTGGCTATAATAATTACTCCCATATGGGTGTAATTAATGAATTAATTACTTCATAAATTAACAAACACAAGGCTCCAATAACCGCTCTTTGATTGATAATATGATAATTAGCAAGGAATAAAAAAATATAATTGAATAGGCATATCGATGAACAGAGACCAATTTCATGGCCTGGTGGTCCAGTTCATTTCACACAGTGCTAAATTTATTTATTTTATCTAATCGTTCTGTGTTTTGGCAGCTTGTCGAGAAGAAATGAATGTAGAAGCTCCATTAACTTTCATTATTTGTCTTAATCTTCCTCCATTAGTGGTTAACATTCCTGCTTTAATTCCTCCATGAATTAGCTAAGCAATGACGCTAAACTGTGCTCAGCTTGTCTTCTTGCATGGCATGACTAAAATTATGACAATTAACTCTTCTAAGGCATATCTTAGTGTAAACTGCTTGCTAAATTTAGCACTCAATTCTCATCAATTGACATTAACAAAGCCTGGATATAATTAAATGAAGCAGTTTAATTGACTAATTAATCAAATTTAATTAATGATATCTAATGGTATTTCGATAAACTTCCTTAAGTTTAACACTGGGGTTGCATCGCATCACATGAAAGCTTTATCAGTTGATTTCTTACTTTGAATCGAATTATTTGGGTGTAAAACGTAACCTTATATTAAATCAGTTATCATTATATTCCAAACAGGTATAGAGTAATTCAGTACAAGGATTTGGAAGTAATCGCTTAAATGATGTGTGTACTAACTTTTCATGTGTTAAAAGATTACAAGTTCCACCGACAGGATTGTTATAAAAGCTATTAGGTCTCAGCCACTTTCCATAAAAGTGCTTCTGACTGGCATAATAATAGGCTTGTTGGCGTTACGTTTTGTATCATTGAAATTTTTAGAACTAGGCAGGGGCCATGGTGTAGGGCTAATCTTCCATTACCATCTGCTCCGGTACACATATATTAATAGGCCCTCACCAACAAGAGTTTTAAGGGATGTAATGCTACAAAAATGGCATAGAATTCCATTGGAAACTTTCACCCTGTTCATTTGTAATCGGTACATTTTTGAATTGAGATCAGTTTGATGAGTAATTAATTAACTTCTCAAGTAAACAAATCCTGGTGCTGTACGTACTTCCCTCGTGTTTAAGCACTAACCATTATTCGTATTTGGACACGTGAAAGAGATGTTTTGTTATGTTTTGCCGAGAGCAATAACAATTGTTTTTATAACAAATACAGACGTGAAGGCTCATGGTTGTTCCACCATTATCGATTGTTGTTTGCATTACTTTTCTCTTGTAGGAATCTTCCATATGTCTCCCGTCATTGGAGAGAAATAAATTACTTAATTATTATGTACTTAACAAGCCCCCCATATTGAGCGATGCTTAATATTTGATTAAATTAAAGAAATAACAAGTCAAGGTCAAGTAATTATCAAACACAAGCAAGGCTTCGCTTTAACTTGGGCCATGTTTGAACAATATATTAGTGATGAAAACGGGTAGCATGATTATAATTGTAGATGTGTTACTGTGTAGGGTTTATTTTTCTTCTGGGTCGCTTAATTAAGATTGTTATCTTGAGTCTAGTGGCTCAACCACCTACTAGTTCCATCCATTGATGACATGTTTTCTGGGTCCAGCTTACGAATTTGTGAGCCAATCGTATTGCTTTACTTGATTTTGAAGTGGGTAATCTTGTTCGAGCTTAATTAATTATTATAAATTTGGTTTCACACAAGCAATGATCGTGTTGTGACAGCAACATGCATTATATTGGGAGCCGACATGTATACCATGTTTAATACAGCGTGCCTAGGGTTTTCAACAACATCCCGATAGTCAACAAGCTAACATAATTGAATGGTTGGATATGGAAAAGAAATGTGAAGTCAAAGCCGGCAACATTTTTGGCTATGATCATCCGACAAGAAAACTAATTTCTTTTGTTATGTATATGCATTATTGATCATGCACTCTGATTTATCAAGTTAGGTTTGGCAAATGCGTGCACGCATGCCTTCCTATACAAACAAGGCCAAGGACAAGATCTACAATGCTAATCGAGGAAGAGTACTTCTTATACATCTGATTTGAAATTCCATAAAATTATATATAAATATAAAATTTTTTAAAATTTAATAAAAATTATCTTTCAAAAATAAATTATTTAAAAGTTAATAAAGATATTATTTCATAATAAATTTGTTAGTTTTAATTGTTAGTAAATACATCAAAATAGTTAAATAATTAAAATAATTATTTTTATACATTTATTTAAATATATATATATTTATAAATGATGGGACTATACATTAGTCTTCATAAGTTGAAGATTATTAGAAGAGAGATTTAATCACCATTATTATGAACAAAAGTGCCTGTGACCACTGGCTTAATAGTCTTAAACCTGCTTGTTGGAATTACTTCTACATTTGACACTGAAGAAATTTCTAAAATAGGGATGTTCCTATGAATTTGTAGATAAAATTTTTCTTTTTTTATTTAATTTTGAAAAATTGTTCTTCAAAAATTATAAAATATTAATTAAGATAATTAACCGGAGGATTAATCACATAAAAGAATTCGGTTTCATGTTGCCAATGCTAATGCTAAGGCAAATCATGTCTATGGTCCAAAATTTCCTTCTATAAAACCAACGTCGGTTGGTAATGATGGCCACTATACATGCAATAATACTTTGCTTAGAGACTTGATTAGTCTTTGTCCCGACTGATTTTACACACGATTTGTTTTAGTCCTAGGGTTTATTATATACTTTCTGGCACAAAGGAGAAACAAAAGAATGAAGAAAAAGTACTGTCGGAATATGCCACCAGCTCAGATGAATCACGAAAGGAAGAATAAAGAGAAGACATCTAGTACTTAAAATCGAGCACAACTACACAAACAAGGCGTCAGCTTAAATTAATGAAACCATGTTTGAAGGCAAGGTATTACTGATGAAAAGTGGAAGTAATTGGTTAATAATAAATAGGTGCTTTCTGAAGCTAATCACCCACTTATTATTATTATTAACATGATTAGGATATAGTCATGTAGTGCTAATTGAATCATCATCCACGTGCATACATAAGTGGGATTCTCATAGATGCCACCCTACTCAGTTGATCAAGCATTGTTCAAATATCTCCTTAGTTCAGGATCTGTATGGCTAGCACTAGCATCATTATGGATAGCCTACTATTCTAGCAGAATTTAAATCCCGACAATGTAAAATAAAGTTCCTTCTTGCAAAGCAACCACAAAAAGCTATTGAATTAACTAAATGAAAATTCAATTGATCATTTTATATAATTGATATGCTTAGTGTGTGATTCGATGCCCCAGGGTGAACCCAAATAATGTGATTCATGCATTAGCATTAATTAAAAATCATATAGTACGTATGAAAGTGACAATAAAAAAAATAAATCCGACCTGCCGGATTCGAACCAGCGACCTAAGGATGTTCTGCTGGAGTTCCCACTACAGTCCTCCGCTCTGCCAACTGAGCTAAGGTCGGTTTTAGTATTTGGTTTCGAGTCATTTATAATAAAAAAAAACTTATTTTGTGAACTAGAGCAGTATCTGATAAAGGGATGATGCAAGTGTGGAATATAAGATGTGTATTTATTATTTACGTACATACACTAACATATATACTGGCTTCCATGTGGCCAGGTGGTCCAATATTCTTACTCCTTATATAAATCATGAGCAAAGCAGATGGTCCTTGGTTTGTTGCGAACGATTAGTATACTTTGCATACTCATAAGCTTCTCCAAAGGGAGAATAAGAAAAATACTGCTAACCTGCCCAATAGTCACATCTGGGTTGGCATTTTTTATTCAAAAAGAAACATATATAGAGAGTAAAAAACCTTGATGGAGTAGGTGCTTCAAATTAAGCCATGTTCGGACAAGATAATTAGTGATGGTTGGAAGTGAATCAGTCAATCGAAACGATGCATTTGTTTAATAGGTGAATAGTTAACTAATAATGAAGTTCGTGTTAGCATGATTAGAGTTAAGTGTTTTAATCATGATCTCCATGAATACAAAAGTGGGTAATTTAAATTATATCATTAGAGTCATCATGCATGATTTTGAGCTTGTAATGAACGGTTTAAAGAGCTTTTATTTTCATGGGTCAAGCTGGAAGGAAACTGTTGCTAATAGTACCTCAAAAGTGCTTCTCTGCCATGCTTAATTATGATATAATAAGTGGGTCAAAGGATTCTGCAAATCTCCGGTAATTTATCCATTTCTATGTCTATTTCTTGGGCTTTTATTAATTATTTGCCATTTCAATACGCGTATTAGGGCAATCCAGATTGACCCACTGCATAAATTCTTGGAAATAAAGGCAATAACATCTGAATGAACACAAGGATATAGAATGGTGAATATGCATGCTTGCTGTGGGGAAGATTATGGCTGAATGATTACCTTAATGCAACAGTAATTCCTCCAATGTGGCTCCAAGAACGTCTCTTTGATAATGAGATATGGTTCAAAGAAAGTGATAACGAATCTCATATAAAAATGCCTACTTTGTTTGAAAGATAACTTAAAATATATGGTTTAATTTCATCAACAACCCTTTTGACGAGAAGTGCTGCATCAACAACAATATCCATGCACATTGAAGAGCAAATTTACATTAATGGAAACTAGCTCATGGCCTGGTGGTCCAGTCCAACACAAATTAAACTGTGCGAAGAAGGGACCTTTTCTAGACAGCCAAATTGAAACAGCTGACTTAGACGAAGACAAGAGAGAACAAAAGCTTGAAAGTGAATTGTTTGAATAAATTTGTATGCTTTACCTAACCGACAGCAGTTTATTTATAATTTAAATACACCTTCAATAATGATTGAAATTAAATTTTAAATAATTTAATTAACGATTAAAAATCAATTTTAAATCAAATGAGATTTAAACTTTTAAAATTTAATATTATATTTTAAAAAAGCATTTCAAAACTTTCAAAATTAGATTCAGACCAATCTTACTTAAATGTTTAAACGTGTTCTTTAAAAACAGAAAATTTTATTTGTCCGGAAAGAGAAGGAAAGAAAACGGTGCTATAGTTTTCAAATAGCGACATGAATGTCAGGAGTTGGGGACCAAAAATTTTCCCGGAAGGAGAGCCTGACGGCTTCAATTATTGACCACAATTAGGATATCCTGCAGGTTAATTAAGTAGTACACGAACAGTCATTATAATTAAAAGCCCATTTCACTTTCAGTGATATGACTCAAAGCAGTCTTTCATTGAAGTGCCTTTTAAAAAAGTAGTAAACTAGAAATGGTCATGGTCGTCTACCAGCTTCTCTTTCTAGAATCAGTCAGCTAAGTTGCAAAGGAGTTATCATTTCAGATAATGTTGTAGACAAGTAGGTAGAGTAACGGGTTTACGCATTCGAAGATTCCATAATGTATGCAGTGGGGCCTCTTCTCGTTGAAGACGGGCCCGGATTCCCTTTGTGTCCTTGGACGACAAATAGAGGCCCAAGCCCATCCAATCGTTTAAATTTTGCAATAATGACAACTAGGTATGCATGTATGCCAAAAATTATGTTAATTTTGGTAGCATAAAAATTAATTTTTTTTTCTCAAAATCAGCGAAAAATAATGGATTGGAATAAATATTTCAATTCAGTAATAGCAATAAAGTTATTTTTTAAAAAAAATAAATAAAAATTAATGAATATTTTCACATTAAATTAACTTTCAGAAATTAAATAATTATTTACTCGTAAATAAAAGCAGAATAAAAAAATCATATGTACCCGAATAATTGTTGTGGTGTTGCCCGGATGAACACCGTTTGAGGTATGTGCGATCTCGTGCACAGGAGAGAACATCCCACTGTCATACATATATACATATCGTAACCCACATGTAACGAAAAATATTAACTAAGATAAAATTTGTGGGTGTAATTATTTGCTTACCTCAACTCTCGTCTTTGAACAAAATTGAAAACAATGTGCGATGGTGCCAAAGTGAGGTAGCAGCACAGCCTGGTTCTATGCCTTTTCGTACAGAGACTCTTAACTCCGCTGTTATTTACTTCGGATAACTGAGGGAAATCTAATTTCCCTGACATGCTCAATATTCCACAAAAATTCTTCACCATCCTGTGAGCCAGTTTCATCATGCTCTTTCTACCTTCAGGCAAGTTGACCACTGATGACCCAACAAATTTATTAATAATTGAACAGAAGATTCATTTCATAAATTAAAAAGAAAAGATATGTCATTCATGAATTAGGGATTATATATATATATATGCATACCTCCTAACTCATGAGGACTGGGCGAGGTTTCTGCCAAACTCAAGACTAAAATTGATATTTTGGTAAAGTTTAGGACTAATCTATCATTCCGAAGACACCTCTGTGATTAACGGTTTACACAATTGGGTGGAGTGTATTTAGTAATGACATGGGATGTATAGAGAATAAAGAACCAGGCTTCCCGGGCTCGTTAGATGCCGAAAGCGACACATTATCGCCGAACACCTTTGACTGCTGGATCAATTCTTTTAGAAATATTATCATATAAGTCCCTATATTGTTATATATTATTACAACCAAAATAAAAATTTAACAATCTAATGATAAAACCCTAATTCTATTTGTGTTAGCTTATTTTACTTGTGTTATTGAATGTAAACCATAGAGGACTACAAAGTAGAGTCAAATTAGAGAACGTACACAAGCTTTTCTGTCACCTTAGGCCAACAAAACAAGCAATATGTATGACATTGTATTTTATTATAATTGCATTAATCGAGCTGTTTGTTTTTAATAAAATTTTAAATTTTAGGTCATTGGGTTCAAAATGATGCAAGTAATGGCAATACAATTCATGTTATTCCAACAAAAAAATTTTGATTCTAATATTAAACGAAACCAATCGAACGTTAAATTAGATTTTTTTTATAAATTTTTTATCTTTGATTTTAGTAAATATTAAAATACTTAACATAATTAATAATAAATAATTTAAATTAATTTTAAAATTTTTAATTTGTATACGATAAAATTAATTTATAAATTTTATTAAGATATAATTTAAATTATTTATTATTATTTATGTTACGAGTTAATATTTTTTCAAAAATAAAAAATACTATGAGAGAATCCTAATATTTGAATGTTTGTAATTAAGAGTTTATTAATTCTCTCTCTCTGAGTTTTAATAAAATAATAACATACAATAAAATTAATAACGAACAATTTATTTATATTTTAATAAAAATTTATAAATTAATTTTATATTTTATAATATAATTAAAATTTAAAATATAATATGAATAATTTATTATTAATTTTATTACGTATTAATATTTATTTAATTAAAAAATTAAGAAAAAATAAAAATGTAATTAAAATTTTTGTAATATAATTTTAAAAAATAAATTTAATTCAATCCTTAAATGTTGAATGAAGATTACAGAATTTGATACTTATCATGTATATAATAAATAAAAAATGTCGTATGTGAAAAATGAAAACTAAAGTTTTGGCCGCAAACTATCATCAAATGAGCAGATCGACCTTAGGAGCCATCTTCCCGAGCAAGAACTCCAAATCATTCTCCAATGGCGTCAAGTTCAGGTCTAATCCAAAGAACCTCCTGCTATTTGATCTTCTCAACTCAGGGACCTTCGAAACCACAGCAGCAGAGTTCAAGCTTTCGCTCATGGCGACTCTGTGGCACCTCATATGGCCACCCAAAGCTTGCCCCATAGAAAATTCTTGCCCACATATCGAGCATTCGTGCAACTTTGGCTTCTTCATAGTCGACGTTTTGTTCTCACCATTGACCTTCTCCGCCAATAATCTAGGCCGCTTGTGGCTGGCTCGGTGGCCTCCAAGTGCCTGAAACGAAGAGAACTGACGATTGCAAGTCTTGCACTCGAAAACTTCGCTTGCCGAACACTTTACCGGCTTTGTTTCATGGCCGTGAGAAAGCAACATCAGACAGTTCGCCATCACTAACCTCTCTGCAATTTCACCATTTTCGAAACCTCTCTTCATGGCCATGAGCGATTAACACGTAAAATTTAATTCTCTGTCTGGACTTACGTATAACGTTTTGATGGAGACTCTAAAACACGAGGGTCTGGCATATATAGGCAGGCAACTAAAAACTCAGAACTTTGACTATTCTTTATTTTATTACACCTTTTTCGGAGTGAACTAAATGACAGAATTACCCATCCGTTCAAGGTAGAGAGCCATAGTTCAGGGGCATTTTTGGTAATAAGAAAGTTGGACAGCTTCTTTGACGGCACAAGGGCAATTGCTTTCTTGACTAGAGGAAGTTTCTTCACGTATGTGTTTGTTATGTTTTTGAATTTATCTTTGTTTCTAAAAGATGTAAGCAGTGACTGAAGTTGGTGAAGGAACAACAAGGAACGAGTCACCATTGGCGAGCTACGGACCACTTTATTGAAGCTTCAAAGAATGTTTGAAGTTTCTTTGACTTTGGATGGAAGCGTGTTTGTCTCTAAACACGTTAAAATTGACTCAGTATCCGTACATGAATCAGTTGAGAGAATATGCGCACGGGGAAGCTGCTTAGTCAAAGAAGGACATAAGAAGGCACAAGTAATAAGTAATCGTGGTTCATGCTTCATATTTTAGTTGGAAAGACAATGTTCGCTTCAGCTTCCATTCGGAATAAGTGAGCAATAACTATAACATCTATGAGCCTGGAAAATAACCAATCAAGACAGAATTTACAGTTTGATTGTCTCATCCTAGTACTGGTGGAAGTCTCAGATTCAAGAGAAGTGGAAATCTCCCTGCAGTTTCATTACTTCCTGCTGGAGGTCTGATGCGATAGCCACCCAAAGAGACGGAGATTGTAATCAGACCTGACCAAACAAAGACAATGGCTGGTGTCTTCCCTCTTCTCCCCATGAGCTCTTCTGCAAAAGGATAGAAATGAGCCAACATAAAGCAGCTGAAGAACACACCACTCATCAAACGGCTCCATTGTGGAATTGGACTATAAATGGTTCGAAAAACTGATGTTACTACCGAAATCAAACTCGTCAATGTGATTGTGATTGGTAGAATCATCAAGTATGTCCATTTGATGATGCATAAACCGGCAGACTGATCATCTGTTTCATCACTGGCTGGTTTTGATGTCTACCCGTAAATAGACAACCAACAACATAATTGGTCTTTAAAAGTCTGTAAAATAGAAGCATCCAATAACATTGTCCGGTATTCTTTATTGGGTATGAAGGAATGGCTGCCTGACTGCCAGGTGATTCAGAATCCATGTTTTTGAATTTTGATTAGGCAACATAAATAACCAGAACCTGAAATTTCAAAGAGAAAATTCAACAATTTGATTAGAACCCAAAAAGATTGTCCAATTAACTACTCTAGAATCCTAAACTTGTTTTCGGAACTCTGAACCAACCCAGTCCCTCTCTCAAATTTCTGATAGCACCTTCAATAATGAAAAAAAAACCCCACACACTGACAGATATAAAGTTTCCAGTTACCTCAAAGAGACATCAAGGCAATCAATTGGGACATATCTATAAATTGTACAATAAAAATTCAGAATAGAAACTAAGGGTTCATTTAAAGACCCAATTGAGGAGCCCTATCCAAGTACTACTATCACTTGCTTTTGTTTCAATCAAACAATTTCGGTTATTCGAAGCTGCTTTCGGCTGTGCTGAAATCTCTAAAGCTTCTCTCTCTTTCTCTCTACTGGCTATATAACAGAGAAATAAATCAAATACTGAGAGAGAGTTTCTTCTAGAGCATACCTGAAGCAGACAAACTGAAATGTTCAAGTTCCTTTTAAGTCTCCGGCGACGCCACCAAAACAAAACAAGACATCATCCCAACAGAAACTTAACGAGAAAACAGAGGTTTGAATATCTTCAGGTTCTTCATTAAAGTTTTCTATAGCGATTTTGGAAGCTGGGAAATTTTGTGGTTTCTCGTTTCTGGTAACAAAGACAGCACAAGAAATGTTTTAACTTGCAGGCAAGGATGATAGAAGACTAAAAAGAGCGCGAAACATTAGGCGTTCTGTGATCAGTTTAACGATACCGTTTGTGAAGGCAAATCCCGCAAAATTAGGATTTGTGGTGGTTAATTTGGTAATTTAAGATGTAAAAATGAAAAAAAGAACAATTTATCATATTTCACTTTCTTTTATTATTTATTATAATTTTTAATTTAAATAGTGAATAAAAAGATAAATAAAAATATGAAAAGAAAATTCTAATAATAAAATGCACATACACTTTTAAAAATATTATTTTTTAATTTTAGTTATTAAATTATGTTTTAGTCTATGTAAAATAAAATAAAATAAAATATATTTTTATAATAAAAAAATGTTCTAGTGAGAGACAATTGCACGTGATACTGTCAAAGTTCTCTACAACTTTAACACTATCAAGGAAGAGTTTCAAAATCATGCTACTATGGGCAATTATTATAAAATACCGTAATGAAAGCTGAGATAAGATATGAGAAGAATGATATAAACAGCAAGTTACAACAAGAATATGTAGCTAGAATAAATACGTTACTAATGTTACTACTATGGTGGTTGGTGTCAATTGCCTAAGTGTGCAGGCTCACATAGCTATCTAGAGATGAGCATATCTGCATTCTGAAATATCATACAAGAAGCAAAGCCAACCTGCTCTTATAATGTCCCTTTTCATTGAAATCAATTCACATTTGCAAATGTAGCTCTATTAGGTGAAGGTGCCATGTGCAATAGATGTTGTTGAAGGATCTTGCTTTCATTGTGGCCCAATTTTGATTAGTTGTTGTCTGAAATGTTCTCTTCATGAAGGCATTTTCATCTCCTTTATTGATGACAAGCTGGGTTCTGTTATAGTTCATTTCTTAAGTGTTGTGTTACTAAGTTGGTCAACCAGTTCATATAAGAATGCAAGGTCTTCATTAAAGTAAATGTGATAATTTGCTAAGATTTCTAGTTATGAAGCTTTTAGGTGGTTGAGCTTAAATATCAAGTTATGCATCTGCTTATTAAATCAAGCTAGACTTACCATGTAATCTTTTGCAAAGCAAGATTTTGCTTGGTTTCTAATGGTTGGTATATTTTCACCATGTTTTTCTTATATCAGTTCTAACTCATCTAAGCACATCATGGTTATGCAAGTCAATTTTCTTCTTACTGTCACGATCCCGCATTGGCAATCTGTCAAGAGCACATTTTTTTAAAAAAAATTTTTGGCTTAAGCATGAAATAAATATTCGATTTCACTAGGAAGAGCTAATTTGTTATGCATTTATAATAAGAATTACCATAAAGAGATGTAACAATATCATTGGTTCCCTCACAAAATTCTACATCCATTGAAGCACAAACAGACAAAAATTCTTGATATGCCGTTTCATTTGTGCTAATATTCTTCATGTTGAAGTAAAACACAAAGTAAGCAACCTTTACAATAGTAATCTAACTTGAAAGGAAAAAAAAAGAGAGAAAGATTTAGACAATGAGATATCATTTACTTTACAACAGATTCTATTTTTGCAATGCTACTCGTATTAAAATCACTTATGTATGCCTGAGCGCATTCCCACTGCTGTCTACAAGAATCCAAAGTCTTTAAGCTACATGTAGCACAAATATGAGATTGTTTGTAGTCAAGTACTAGCATTTTAATGAAATAAGGTGGCTAAGCTACACACATCACTTGAAGGGATCAATACAGTAGAGATGTAGATTCAAGGTGTCAAGATTGAAATTGAGCTGCATGTTTTAGCCTTGGCAGGCCTTGATATAGTTTTAGGCAATGTTTGGCTTAAAACTGTGGAAAAAATCATGTTCGACTACGAGACAATAGTCATACACTTCCAATGGAAGGGAAAGGATTGCAGTTAGAAGGCGTCAACCACAATTGCAGCACACCATTGCGAGATTAGTACCCTTGAATAGTTGTACAAAAAGGAGGCACAATGCTATGCCGTCCTTTTGGCCATAAGTGATGCAAACACGACATGACATCAAGAAGGGTATAACACACATGAAAACATATCGTTGATAGTAAGATACCAACTCGAGTAATTCAAGGATGTCTTAGGGAAATCACAAGGACTACCATTCTCAAGACATTATGATCATGTAATCCCATTAATCAATGAGAATAAGGCGATTAATTCTTGATATACTTTATAACCTCCTTTGCCTCTGATACCATGGTGACAAAAAACTGTAAATAAAAAAAAATTTCAACAAATCTATTAACAGTTTCTGTAAAACAAAAAAATAATTAAACTTCTCTTCTGATTTTATACTTGTTCAATAGACATCCTTTGAGATGAAATTTCAAAGCTTACTTGCTCCAGATCAAATGATGCCTTGTTTAGAATTGAATTACCATGTTCCTTCAAAGGCTTGATGCCTGAGGTAAAAGTCTCTGTCGTGTTCTTAATCTTTGATTCTAAGATATGCGTTGCCTGACAAATTTTTTGATTGATTACTTCCATTCAAACAATCTGTGAATCAAAAAACATAAATAAGATGAGACATCAATCTTCTTTTCTTACATCAAATTCACTATCGCATACAAAATGTACCGCTCTTGAGCCCGCTCAGAGGTCATTCTTGCTTCTGGGGGATTAGCTCGCACACTACCGCACCATTGAAGACTTAAAAAGGTAGAAGGAACGTGAGAGGCATAAGAAGATGCAAAAGAAGGTGACAGGCAACAAATGAGGCAACAAAAGAGAGCATAGGCCAGAACATGTACACAATGTCAAGAATGGACATAGTAAGCGTGCAGCCCAGTAGTGGGGCCCGACAATATTCTGATCTAATCCTAACTGATTAAGGACCAAAAAGGATTCTAGAGCAACAGGACATATAAGGTAAATTCCAACAGTAAAAAAGAAAAAGCAAGGAGTTTATGCTCAAGAAGGATTCTACAATCAAGAATTCAAATAGTATTAGGAAATCTTTAGATAAAATTTATCTTGATAGAGTTTTATATGACTTAAGAGACTTTATTAACTAAAGAATCATTGCCATAAATCGTAAAAAGTTAGGACAAGAATTTAGGACCTCAACAAATTGGTACTTTCATTGAAAGGCAACATGATCACTGTCTAATTGAGAAGGTAGCATGGTCACCATGTCATAAGGCAACAATCACCCTCATCACATGAGTAAACTGGTGAAGACTTTTCAGTCACCAATCGAGGAAAGACCCTCGCCTTGGAGGGAGACCTGCGCACAATTAACGACTAAGTAAGTGATATAGTAGTTGTCATCCATCATTTATTCCTTGGAGCAGTTGAAGAAAGATACACCCCAAGTGAAAGCAAATCTAGTCTAAACAAACCAAGAGTTGCCACAAACATCTAAAATGCTTCGTTCAAAAATCACGCGGCACCATGAGCACAAGGATTTTGACCATGAATAGCTTCCCTTTCAAGAAAAGGGGGAAAGGACGCATGAGTCTAGGAAGCAGAAGGGAAGGGTCATCAAACTTGCACCAGTCCCACAACCTCTATGATAAGTAGAGTAACGATGAGGTCTTGGATCGAAAGCCAATAGAATGGCAGCCAAGAAGGTTGCAAAGTCATCACAAGGCATAACCTTGGCGCACAACCAAGAGAGTAGATAGACAGTGTTATGACAATTTTGGATACTGCATCAAGTCTAAGGTAAACATCAAATTCCCAACCTTTGAAAAGGGGGATCTAACCGAATGTATCCCTAAGGTAGAATTTTGCTCTGAGAAACAAGGCATTGAAAGGAGTGAAAGGGTAATATTTGCATCATATCACCTCTATGGGAAAGTCAACCAATAATAACTTTGCCTCAAGGAGAATTGGTTGAACTCAATTCACACATGAAGTAGTCAATAAATTTGGCTCATCTAGCATGATAAACTATGAGAAACAACTTGTCAATATTAGGTAGGAAGGATTCCTTATCTTGAAGAGTTTGGAAAATTGACAAAATTGGTTGGAAATTGGCTGGATAGTGCATTGATAGGCACTTTTGTAGATGGCCTTGTGCCTTGGTTGGGTAAGGAGGTCAAGATGAAGGATCTGAACTCCTTTGCACAATGTGAAGTATCCGAACTCCCTCACACAATACATTTGGTTAGCAAGACTCATCAACTCTTAAAAAAAAGATACGTGCCAGAAAGCCAACCACAACTAAGTTGGTTAGGGAGTATGTTGGACCTTATGAAGCTCTTGAGCGAATTTAAGTAGTAACATATCGTCTAAGATTGCCACCCACCTCCAAACTTCGTCCGATATTCTACCATTCATTGTTAAGGAAGAACTTAAAGGATGAGAGACAAGTAAACGAAAGACTGCCAGATGCTTTCAAGGAAGATCACATTGGGTAACAACCGAAGGAAACCTTAAGATTTCACGTAATTAGCTCTGAGTATAATAAAAGGCCAGTATAAAGAGTACTCATCTGGTGGAATCAATCACTTAAGGTTGAAGCAACATGAAAAAACTATGATGACATTTAGTAACGATTTCTTAACTTTTACTTTGAGAACAAGGTGAATCTTCAAAAAAGAAAATTGTTCAAAACCTAAAAAGGCAGAAGAAACGTGAGAGGCATAGAAGGATACAAGAGAGGCTGCAGGCAACAAATGAGACAGTAAAGCAAAGCATAAGCTAGAACATGTGTATCAAAAATAGACACAACTAAGGTGTAACCCAATAGTGAGGCTCGACAAGATTCTAATCTAATTTTAATTAACCAAAGACATCCATATCAAGAAGGATTTTAGCAACAGTAGGACACAAGGTAAATTTCAGAAATAAAAAAATACACCAAGGAAGTCCAACGGCAATAGAAAAAAAAGAGGCAAAGAGTTTATGTTCAAGAAGAATTCTATAATAAAAAAGATCGTTAGGAAACCTTTAGATAAAATTTATCTTCATAAAATTTTAGATAACTTAAAGAGATTTTGTTAACTTAAAAAATTTTATTATAAAAAAATTAGGTATTCCAGTACTAATTAAACAAAGAAAGATTCTCATTATTATAAATAAAATATTATTACTTATAATTATTTATTCATTATTCATTGATCATTATTCATAACATTCAATATTCTTGTTCATTGTCTTTTTATCTTTTAATTATCTTCTAAGAGTTATTTTGAGATAACATAGACTTAAGTCAAGATTCAAATTAAGAATAGTCTTTCTCAACCAAAATAAATTGTAACAGATTTAAGAATTATCTTATCTGTCCAATATATCTATTACTGTGTAAGTGAACTCGTGGGACAATTTAGGGGACTTCTAACACAAGGAACTTAGGTTTATTAAGTAACACAAGATTGTAAGATCCCCTAAACCGTAAAAAGTTAGGACAAGAATTTGAGACTCCAACACGCTTTCACAGCACACCGCTCCAGCACTTGCACGGAGGTCAACTTCTCTTACACAACGCTCTCACACCCGAGGTCAATTTTACTTCCGCAAGGTCATCCCATGCAGTGCTGCCCATGTAGTGCACTGCTACTGCAACAGTGTGGTTGTCAACCTCGCTTACACCTTGATTACACATTACTATCCTTGAGCTCACCTTCTAGGTCTAGTTTTTGTTCTTGCTCATTGAGATATAATTCCCAGAATCTATCAATCTCTTGTATGAAGTTAACAATCTGTCAAACTGCTATAAGCATCACATAATATGAAAATGGAAGGTAAAATGAAAGTTTGAGCAAGTTAACCTTTTCACTTAGGTTAAGATCCTTTTCAAGTTGCTCTGCCATTTCATTCCTTGCCTGCAAAGTATCGATGTATTAAGATTTCAATCAAATTTTAATGGACTATGGGGTCTCAAAACCCTTCATAATTGAAATGTAAATGCTTTATTAAATATATGTAGTCAAACTATGTGTCTCAAATTTAGTCTGGTCTTCAAACTTAGTACACATGTAGACTTGTTTAATGAAAACCAATGCCCTTATATTTTCAAAATTTTGGAGAAAAGTGATTTTATGAAAAGCAATAGATAAGAAATTTCATGATCTAGAAAATAATTTGACTTCATTAGTAACAAGGTACATGTGAAAACATTGGGTACATGACTTCATTGTAAAACTTTACCTTCTTCTCAGCTTCCTCTTGGGCATATCTTTCATGTGGAATATAAACAGCATTTTTGTCCCTTGCTGCTCAAGTGTCTATATTAGTTTTTTAATGAATAAGAAAACCTGCACTTTATTTTTTTACACAGAATAATCTAATAATACAAGTACATCCGCCAAACTTCTTTCATTCTCTCAATTTCCAAGTACAAATACTTAATGGTCTAAACATATTTTTGGTTTGCTCAGAGAGAGAAGCTTCATCATCAATGCAAATAAAATGTTAATGAAGATCTAAACAAGGGAATAGAAGTAGCTGAATGAACCTCTAGTTTATTTTTTATATTCTTAGCGCAATAGGCATAGTCTAGGGTGCTCCGAGTTTCTTTCAAAGAATGAGAGGATTGAGAAATTGTAGCAATGATACAAGTTTTTGTTTTGCCCCCTAAAGAATCTCTTTACAGTTTTGTCAGCTTGCTATCCCTACAAGGAGTTTCGAGAAACATGAGAAAGTAGTCTATAAAGAAAATAATAAAAAAAGAACCTGTAAGGACTATGGACAGAATGCTACACAAGTGCAATTATGACACCGGCCAAGGTCAGTAACCCCTTCTTTATCTCCCCTACTTTCCTTGCATGGCTCTGTAATTTAGTTACATATTTTATTAAATCTGATAGCTATCCCAAAATGAAATGCAAGATGAAAAAGAAGTTAGTAAATTAATGAAAGTGGAAAACACAAAAATGTTATATTCATATTCGTAAAACTTTTTTCGATCTTAAACATCTACGAAATTCAGGAAATCTTGCATAATAACAGGCGAAGACATCACAGGGGCACTGATCCACAAAACATTGCTTCGGTCTGGCCCGTTATGTACACATGGTAATCTTCCTCCCTGGACTCAATATCTAATGGCTCTCCAGGTTGATCAACTATGGAACTCTGTTTTACAACAATACAGATGAGTAGGATGGAAACAAGACAATCCATGGCATGTTAAAAGATGGACAAACACAGGCTCTATAACACATTATTGTAGTTATATTGCTTTGCTAAGTAAATTTATTAGCACATTATCACATGATAAACTTCCTCTCGCAGCATGACCCTCCAGAACTGCAACAACCACCACTGCACAAGCACCAGTCCTGCATGCCAATGTTGCTCTTACAGTTCAAAAGTAGTGAAGGTTTTAGCATAACCAAACACAACTAATCCACTTCATGTTTAAGCATAGTGAACCACTAATTCAAGTTTAAAAATAACAACTGACCTGCCCTACGCTCCCAAACATGCATCTTCAGCTGTTTAGGAGAAATGATTTTGACAAATTCTGCAGCTTATATCAAACAAAATTCATGACAATGCAAACATCCATGACAAGGAGAATTTGTGTGTGATGATGAAAATACAACAGGGACGGATGGGATATGTTCTAGGAAGTTAAATTAAAGATGTTATATATGCATTTCATTACAGAAAAGCTTATGTATGGGAAATTTTTGAAGGTTCATATTTTCAGGACTAGACTAGCAATGACACGTATTTAATTCAAAACTAGAAAACTAATTAATGCTTATAAGAGTGCAAAGCTTGATCACAACCTTGCCAACACTGAGTACATAATGAAAAGACCAAAATTTTCAAATAAGAAACAATATTGTAGGGCATCAGGGCCTTCTGACCATCAAGACTATAACTCATCTCACAATGCTAATAATTGAAAGCCATTATGGATACAAATTGCAAATCACTGCAAACCATTCTCATCTCCCCTGTTGATGACAAGCTGGGTACTGCCACAGTTCATTTCTTGGGTATTGTGTTACTGTCAACCTGTTCATATAAAAATGCAAGGTTTTCATTAAAGTAAATGTGACAATTTGCTAAGATTTCTAGTTATGAAGCCTTTAGGTGGTAAAGCTTTAATATCAAGTTATGCATTTGCTTATTAAATCAAGCCAGACTTACCATGTAATCTTTTGTAAAACACAATTCTGCTTGGTCTCTGATGGTTGCTATATTTTCACAATGTTTTTCTTATATCAGTTTTAACTGATCCAAGCACATCATGGTTGTGAAGACAATTTCCTTCTTACTTTAACAATCTTGCATTAGCAAATCTGTTAAGAGCACAATTTTTTTTTAATTTTTGGCTTAGCCATGAAAATAATACTCGGTTTCACAAGGAAGAGCTGATTTGTGATGCATATATAGTAAGAATTACCATAAAGAGATGCAACAATATCACTAGCTCCCCCACAAAATTCTACATCCATTGAAGAACAACCAGACACAAATTGTTGATGTGCAGCATTATTCGTGTTAGTATTCTACCTGTTGAAGTAAAACACAAAATAAGCTACCTTTACAATAGTAATCCAACTTGAGAGAGAGAGAAGAAAGATTCAGACAATGAGATATCACTTACTTTACAGCAGATTCTATCTCCGCAACGCTGCTCTTATTAAAAACACTTATGTATGCCTGAGCACATTCCTACTGCTGTCTACAAGAATCCTGCAGCATGCAAAGATATGAGATTGTTTGTAGTCAAGTACTGGCATTTTAATGAAATAAAGACATTAGGCTACACAAACCACTTGAAGGTGTGTGTGTAGAAAAATCTGAGTACGTAGAAAAATCTGCTGAAGGCCTCAATAATTTGGTATTTATTAAAAACTACTTGAATGGATGATCAAATTGTTGATGTGCAGATTCAGACAATTGATGATTAAATATATAATTTAACCCATTTTGAATCTTTCCCTTGAAAGAAAATGATAATTAAGTTTCATCGAAGTAATTTACTTCTCATTTTCAAGCGTCCACAAAATTAACGAAATCTTGCACAATAACAAGTGGACACATCACAGGGCCACTGATCAATAAAACACTGAATTGGCTGGGCCCGTCACACACACATGATTGTCTTCCTCCCTGTACTCAATATTCAATGGTCCTTCAGGTAGATCAACTGTGCAACTCTGTTTTACAACAATACAGATGACTAGGAGGGAAATAAGACAATCAATGGCATGCTAAAAGATGGACAAACTCAGGTTCTATAACACATTATTGTAGTGTATATTGCTTTGCTAACTAAATTTATTAACACATTATCACATCTAAAACTTACTCTCGCAGCATGACCCTCCAGAACTGCAGAAACCACTACTCACAAGCACCAATCCCGCATGCCAGTGTTGCTCCTACAGTTCAAAAGTTGTGAAGGTTTAAACATAACCAAATACAACTGCTGATCCACTCCATGTTTAAGCCCTTGTTTATCTCCCCTGCTTCCCTTGCACGGCTCTGTAATTTAGTTACATAATTTATTAAATTGATACTTATCTCAAACATGAAATGCCAAGATGTAAAAGAATTATCGCAAACTTATTTTGAAGCCTGTTCTTTACAAAGTCCGGCTCTTTTAAAGCTGGTTGAAGTTTCAATCATCTACGATTTCAAAAGTTTAGTTTGATCAGAGATTGGAGATGAGGGGTGGAATAAAAGGCTTGGGATGGACAGAGGAATCTTTGTGCATATAAAAAAAGTCACTAGGTCCATCACATACTTGATAACAGTAGTTTCCAATAACTGAATTCAATATAAAGCTACAAAATGATCAACGAAACATAAATTTCAATGCTAACCAAGTATAACCTCACCTCTCCCGCTCCAGAACGATATATAATCTCTGATCCTGCCAAATAAACAAAATTAAACTTGCCACATTTAATAAGCTCCTCATCTCCCACAGCAGCTGCTTTTATATGGACAATAATGGAAAAGATTTAATGGGATCAGCTGCAAAAGGGATGCAGTGAATTCAGTAAATTTCATACTGTATTTAATCCTAGTTAAAGAAAATGAAAAAGAACTCAGCTTGCTGCCAATGTTTAACAAGGTATCTGCCATACGCGTTTTTGTAGCTTCTCGTTCCAAGATGGTACACAAACTGATGTTCATTCTTAGCATTTTGGTGTGTTGTCTAAAGCAGGCTATTGTCCTCCATAACTGAAGAAATCTGCAGCAGGACAAAAATAAAGTTCTGAACATTATACAACAAACAAATTGTCATTTCTTTAGCAAGGTAGTTTCAATACTCTGATGCAAGCCTGAATTTTATGTAGTCCCTGAACTTGAGAAGTAAGCTGCTGTCTCAAATCTTCTATAGCCTTCTTAGACGACAGAAGCTGTTCAACTGTTTCATCCTTCTCGACAAGTGTAGCAGAAAGTTTTATTTGTAAATCACTCAATTTGGCGTCATAAAAAGCCAGATCCTGAGTGAGCTTCCAGTTTGTCTCGACCAAACCTCCATTTTCTCTTTCAAAGTGATCAGATTAGGTTTGTAGCTCCTCAATAGTACCTTCTACAATCCTTAATTTCGATAAAATTTCTTTCAGTTCAAGTTTTTGGGTTTCTGAAACAGTGGATACCTCCCGAACCTGCTCTTCATACGATTTTATCTACAATCCTTAATTTCGATAAAGTTTCTTCCAGTTCAAGTTTTTGGGTTTCTGAAACAGTGCATGACTCCCGAACCTGCTCTTCATACGATTTTATTTGGCCTTCAAGCACATTTACCTTTTCATTCAAGTCATTAACCTCCACATCTCTCTAAGTGAATCTCTGGATGGATTCGTGTAATTGAGATTCTGCTCCTTTGATACAAGCTTTTGTTGCAGGGTAAAGTTCAGATGCTTGTGAGAGTAGCTCCGTTCACTCTGTACTGGTGTTTATATGAGAAGCAAGTTGTTGAGCAGTCACTACCTTATTAGAAATGGCCGAATTTAGTAATTCCTCAAGTTCTGCAACCTTGTTCTTGAGTTGATTGTTCGTCTCAACCAAGATTTCATTCTCCGAAGAGGAATTGGAAGCTTTATTTTCTACTTCAACTAGTTGCCTCTGGAGTTTTTCATTTCAGCTCTCTAAAGAAGTAACTTTAATAAAATACAAATCCAGTTCCTCCTTCAATGAAGCAGATTTTCCAGCTGCTTCAGCTATCTGTTGTTCATACATCTTCACCTAATCATCAGGAATCTTTAATTTCTCAAACAATAATTTCGCCTTTGAATCTAACAAATCACTTATTTCTTCATTGTACAGCTTCAAAAATGATACTTTCATACTATAATCAGCATTCTGAGTCTCTAGTATATAAAAAATTTGGCAAACTGCTCTTGGAATAACACGACCTCGGCAGATAGATCCCCACCCTGCACATTTCATAAAATGCGGAATATGTACTCTCAAACCAAATTAAAATATAGACTACTAAAGTTACATTTAGTTATTACATTATTACGTACCTTATTTTTCATCCCACCCTCCATCGTATACGCTTTAACTGTACCTATCTGCCCATATGCGAACACTGTGCAATTGAAACCATCAAGAACTTCATTCACAATAGGAGCAATGGCATGGTTATAGATTGATCTTTATTGGGATTTAGGCCCAAAAACCTATCGAATATTTTATATAAGGTACGTAAATTAAGCACACAAGCAATAACAGAAATCGGTTAGATAAAATAACACTAATTACAAAACAAGGGTTTAACCTTGTCAAAGGTGAACACTCTATCTACTTCCTTGTTGGCTATATTCTATAAAACAGTTACTTCTCCTTTTCAGTTCATTACATAGTATCTCTTGGAACATTTGACCTTTGCTCATCATCGCTCAGTGGCCTAATAAAAGAATTAAATGAGGAGATTAACAAAACCCTTAAAGATGATGGATTGGCAAGTACAGACACAATCCTCAATTCTCTAATTTGTCAAGAGCGAAATTGAAATTTGATTCATCTGGAAATAAACTTAATAAGGAGAACTGAAAGCATGAAAATTGAAACCGACCTGCATCTTAGAAGAACTTGCACATTTACTTCCTTTTCTTTATGATGATGGTTTGTTAATGAAGATCTAAACAAGGGAAAATAAGTAGCTGGATGAACTTCTGGTTTATTTTTACGTTCTTACCGCAACAAGCATAGTCTCGGGTGCTCAGAGTTTCTTCCAAAAAATGAGCAGATGGAGAAATTGTAGCAATGATACAAGTTTTTGTTTTGCCCCCCAAAGA
This sequence comes from Xylocarpus granatum, assembly GCA_019650275.1. Taxonomy (NCBI): domain Eukaryota; kingdom Viridiplantae; phylum Streptophyta; class Magnoliopsida; order Sapindales; family Meliaceae; genus Xylocarpus; species Xylocarpus granatum. The sequence goes on along the minus strand of BNST01001793.1, from coordinate 51,156 downwards.
ATCTCTTATCAACCTTGTCAGCTTACCATCCCTGCAAGGAATTTAGAGAAACAGAAGAAAATAGTCTATAAAGAAAATAATTAAAAAAAAAGAATCAATGAACTAATTAAGTTGGTTGGTAGGTAGGTAACCGAAAGACTCTATAAGGAATATGGGCAGAATGTTTCACATGTATATTCATGACACGGCCCAAGGTCAGTAAGCCCTTATTTATCTCCCCTGCTTCCCTCACATGGCTCGAGGTCAGTAAGCACTTGTTTATCTCCCCTGCTTTCCTCGCACGGCCCAAGGTCAGTAAGCTCTTGTTTATCTCCCCTACTTCCCTCGCACAGCCCTGTAATTTAGTTATATATTTTATTAAATCTAATAGCTATTCCAAACATGAAAGGCAAGATGAAAAAGAATTCAAGAAATTAATGGAAGTGGAAAACACGAGAATGTTATATTCATGTTTGTAAAACTTTTTTCAATTTCAAATGTTTAATGAATTCAGGAAATCTTGCACAATAACAAGCAGAGACATCACAAGGGCACTGATCTATAAAACACTGCTTCGGCCGAGCCCGTCACATACACATGGTTGTCTTCCTCTCTGTACTCAATATCCAATGGCCCTTCAGATGGATCAACTGCGCAACTCTGTTTTACAACAATACAAATGAGTAGGAGGGAAACAAAACAATCCATGGCATGCTAAAAGATGGACAAACTTAGGTTCTATAACACATTATTGTAGTGTGTATCGCTTTGCTAAGTAAATTTATTAACACATTATCACATCTTAAACTTACTCTCGCACCATGACCCTCCAGAACTGCAACAACTACCACAGCACCAGCATCAGTCTCACTCTACAGTTCAAAAATTGTGAAGGTTTAAGCATAACTAAATACAACTGATCCACTCCACATTTAAGCATAGTGAACCACCAATTCAAGTTTAAAAATAACAACTGACCTGCCCCGCGCTCCCAAACATGCATCTTCAGATGTTTAGGAGAAATGATTTAGACAAATTTTGCAGCTTATATCAAACAAAATTCATGATAATCCATACATCCATGACAAGGAGAATTTGCGTGTGATGATAAAAATACAACAGGGATGGATGTGATATGTTCTAAGAAGTGATATTAAAGATACTATATATGCATTTCATTATAAAAAAGCTAATGTATGGGAAATTTGTGAAGGTTCATATTTTCAGGACTAGAATAACTATGGCGCATATTTAATTCAAAACTAGAAAACTAATTAATTCTTATAAGAGTGCAAAGCTTGATTATAACCTTGCCAACACTAAGTACATAAATGAAAAGACCAAAATTTTCAAATGAGAAACCATAATGTAGGGCATCAGGGCCTTCTGACCATCAAGACTGTAACTCATCTCACAATGCTAAAAATTGAAAAGCATTATGGCTACAAATTGCAAATAACTGTAAACCATTCTCATCTCCTCTATTGATGACGAGCTGGGTACTATCACAACTCGTTTCTTGGGTGTTCTCTTACTAAGCTGGTCAACCTGTTCATATAAAAATGCAAGGTCTTCATTAAAGTAAATGTTACAATTTGCTAAGATGTCTAGTTATGAAGCTTTTAGGTGGTTGAGCTTTAATATCAAGTTATGCATTTGCTTATTAAATCAAGCCAGACTCACCACGTAATTTCTTGTAAACCAAGATTCTGCTTGGTTTCTGATGGTTGCTATATTGTCACCATGTTTTCCTAATATCAGTTCTAACTGATCCAAGCACATCATGGTTTTGAAGTCAATTTCCTCCTTACTTTCACAATGCCGCATTAGCAAATTTGTAAAGAGCACAATTTTTTTAAAAAATTTTTGGCTTAGGTATGAAAATAATACTCGGTTTCACAAGAGCTGATTTATGATGCATATACAATAAGAATTACCATCAAGAGATGCAACGATATCACTGGCTCCCCCACAAAATTCTACATCCATTGAAGAACAAGCAAACAGAAATTGTTGATGTGCTGTTTCATTCGTGCCAGTATTCTCCTTGTTGAAGTAAAACACAAAATAAGCTACCTTTACAACAGTAATCCAACCTGAAAGAAAAAAAAAGAAGCAAGATTCAAAAATGAGATATCACTTACTTTACAACAAATTCTATCTCTGCAATGCTGCTCGTATTAAGTCCACTTATGTATGCCTGAGCGCATTCTCACTGCTGTCTACAAGAATCCTACAGCATGCAAAAATATGAGATTGTTTGTAGTCAAGTACTGGCATTTTAATAAAATAACTTTCCACTTTTTGCACATATTTGCTCAACTCCTCCCTGGCATCAGTTGAGATATGTTGCATGCCAGAAATCTCTTTCTGCAATATCTTATTCTACTGTATATTCAAGTCCCAGATGTTACTTGATGCCCCTCTGAGACTTAATGATTAAGATTTAAATGTTAAAAACACCAATACTTATAAGCATGTTCCATTTCAATTAACACTCAAGTAACACAAGTTAACTGAAAATTTGCTAACTCCCCACAGCAGTTTTCCTCCTCGTCAAATTTGCTACTATCACTGCAATCTTTTCCAATGCCTCTTTTTCCTCTATGGCAGCCTCTTCCTATTAACATCAGCAGATTATTATCAATCTCTTCTCTCCCCTTACTATTTGACAAGCATGTACATAATCTATCTCCAACCTAATCTTACCTTAAACATCATCTTGAAATTAGTTAGTTCCTTCGACTTTTTGGTCTGACTCTCTTCAACAATCATCATGAGCTTAGAAGCCCAATAATAAAGGTCAATGAAAAAGTCCAAGGTCGCCTTTGAAATTTCTTGTGCAGAAATAAAACTTTTGTACATATCACTTTGCTAAGTAAATTTATTAACAAATTGTCACATCTTAAACTTACACTCTTACCATGACCCTCCAGAACTGCAGCAACCACCACAGCACAAGCACTAGTCCCACATGCCAGTGTCGCTCCTACGGTTCAAAAGTTGTGAAGGTTTTAGCATAACCAAATACAACTGATCCACTCCATGTTTAAGCCCTTGTTTATCTCCCCTACTTCCCTTGCACGGCCCTGTAATTTAGTTACATAATTTATTAAATCTAATACCTATCCCAAACATGAAATGCCAAGATGAAAAAGAATTATCGCAAAACTTATTCTGAAGCCTGTTCTTTACAAAGTCTGGCTCTTTTAAAGCTGGTTGAAGTTTTAATCATCTACGATTTCAGTAGTTTAGTTTGATCAAGGATTAGAAATGAGAGGTGGAAGAAAAGGCTTGAGATGGATGGAGGAATCTTTGTGCATATACAGAAAGTCACTGGGTCCATCACATACTTGATAACAGTGGTTTCCAATAACTGAATTCAATATAAAGCTACAAAATAATCAACAAAACATAAATTTCAATGCTAACCACGTATAACCTCACCTTTCTTGCACTAGAACGAGATATATTCTCTGATCCTGCAAAATCAACAAGATTAAGCTTGCCACTTTTAATAAGCTCCTCATCTCTCACTGTTACTGCTTTTATATAGACAATAATGGAAAAGATAGAATGAGAGCAGCTGCAAAAAGGATGCAGTGAATTTAGAAAATTTCATACGGTATTCAATCCCAGTTAAAAAAAAATGAAAAAGAACTCAGTCCGCTGCCCATGTTTAACAAGGTATCTGCTGTACGCGCTTTTGTAGCTTCTCGTTCGAAGATGGTACACAGACTGATATTCATTCTTAGCATTTTGGTGCGTTGTCTAAAGCAAGTTATTGTCCTCCATAACTGAAGAAATCTGCAGCATGACAAAAATAAAGTTCAGAACATTGTACAACAAACAAATTGTCATTTCTTTGGCAAGGTAGTTTTAATACTCAGATGCAAGCCTGAGTTTTATGTAGTCCCTGAACTTAGAAGTAAACTGCTGTCTCAAATCTTCTCTAGCCTTTGTGGACGACCGAAGTTGTTCAACTGTTTAATCCTTCTCCACAAGTGTAGCAGAACGTTTTGTTTGTAAATCACTCAATTTGGCCTCCTACAAAGCCAGATCCTAAGTGAGGTTCAAGTTTGTCTCAGCCAAACCTCCACTTTCTCTTTCAAAGTGACCAGACCAGGTTTGTAGCTCCTCAATAGCACCATCTACATTCTTTAATTTCGATAAAGGTTCTTCCAGTTCAAGTTTTCGGGTTTTTGAAATAGTGGATGCCTCTCAAACTTACTCTTCATATGATTTTATTTGGCCTTCAAGCACATTTACCTTTTCATTCAAGTCATTAGCCTCCACATCTCTCTAAGTGAATCTCTGGATGGATTTATGTAATTGAGATTCTGCGCCTTTGATACAAGCTTCAGTGGCAGAGCAAAGTTCTGATGCTTGTGAGCCTCAGTTGCCTCTGGAGTTCTTCATTTGAGCTATCTAAAGAAGTAACTTAAATAAAATACAAATCCAATTCCTCCTTCAATGAAGCAGATTTTCCAGCTGCTTCAGCTATCTGTTGTTCATACATCTTCACCTGATCATCAAGAATTTTCAATTTTCAAACAATAATTTTACCCCTAAATCTAGCAAATCACTTGTTTCTTCATTGTACAGCTCCAGAAAATGACACTTTCATACTATAGTCAGCATTCTGAGCCTCTAGTATATCAAAAATTTGGCGAATTGCTCTTGGAATAACACGACCTTGGCAGATAGATCCCTACCCTGCACATTTCATAAAATGCAGAATATGTACTCTCAAACCAAATAAAAATATAGACTACTAAAGTTACATTTAGTTATTAGATTATTATGTACCTTATTTTTCATCCCACCCTCCATCGTATGCGCTTTAACTGTACCAGTCTGCCCATATGCGAGGACTGTGCAATTGAAACCATCAAGAACTTCATTCACAATGGGAGCAACCACATGATCATAAATTGATCTTTGTTGTTGTTTAAGCCCAAAAACCTATCGGATATTTTATATAAGATACGTAAATTAAGCACAAAAACAATAACAGAAATTGGTTGGGTAAAATAACACTAATTACAACACAAGGGTTTATCCTTGTCAAAAGTGAACACTCTATCTACTTGCTTAAGGGCCACACTCTGTACAACAGTGACATCTCTTTTTTAGTTCATTACATGGTGTCACTCTTGGAACATTTGACCTCTACTCATCATCACTCAGTGGCCTGATAAAAGAATTAAATGAAGAGATTAACAGAACCTTTAAAGATGATGGATTAGCAAGTACAGACACAATGCTCAATTCTCTAATTTCTCAAAAGTGAAATTGAAATTTGATTAATCTGAAAATAAACTTAATAAGGAGGACTGAAAGCATGAAAATTGAAACCGGCCTGCATCTTAGAAGAACTTGCACATTTACCTCCTTTTCTTTATGCTGACAGTTTGTTAATAAAGATCTAAACAAGGGAAAAGAAGTAGCTGAATGAACCTCTGGTTTATTTTTTATGTTCTTAGCGTGACCAGTATAGTCTCGGGTGCTCACAGTTTCTTCAACGAATGAGCAGATGGAGAAATTGTAGCAATGATACAAGTTTTGGTTTTGCCCCCCAAAGAATCTCTTATCAGCCTTGTCAGCTTACTATTCCTGCAAGGAATTTAGAGAAACATGAGAAAATAGTCTATAAAAAAATAATTAAAAAAGAATCAATGAACTAATTAAGTTGATTGGTAGGTAACTGAAAGAACCTGTGAGAAATATGGACAATAATGTTCCACAAGTGCATTTATGACACGGCCCAAGGTCAGTAAGCCCTTGTTTACTCCCCCGCTTCCCTTACACAGCCCTGTAATTAAGTTATATATTTTATTAAATCTGACACCTATCCCAAACATGAAGTGCAAGAAGAAAAAGAATTCAAGAAATTAATGGAAGTGGAAAACGCAAGAATGTTATATTCATGTTCGTAAAACTTTTTTCTATCTCAAACGTCTACAAAATTCAGGAAATCTTGCACAAGAACAGGTGAAGACATGACAGGGGCACTGATCCATAAAACAATGCTTCGGTTGGGCCCATCACGTACACATGGTTGTCTTTCTTCCTGTACTCAATATCCAATGGCCCTCCAAGTAGATCAACATCGCAACTCTATTTTACAATAATACAGATAAGTAGGAGGAAAAAAAGACAATCCATGGCATGCTAAAAGATGGACAAACTCAGGTTCTATAACACATTATTCTAGTGTATATCACTTTGCTAAGTAAATTTATTAAAACATTATCACATCTTAAACTTACTCTTGCAGCATGACCCTCCAGAATTAAAACACTAGTTAAAATTAGACGAAGATTGCAGCTGTTCCTTGCATTTCTCATTTTCAAAATCTTCATTCCAATTTTTATTTGAAATAAATTATATAATATATGAGATGATAATATTTTTTTAGAGGTGTACAAAATTGATTCTGCGTCTGATTTTACATAGAATCAAAATCTGCCCTATTTTTTGATTTTGTTCAATTCTGATTTGGTTTTGATTCCAAAATAGAATGCCTTGTTTATTAATAATCTCAACTTTATAATTTTTAACTTTAAAAACTATAACATTCATGCGACCCAAATATAAGAAAACCGGCAGATTTCAAAATTTTTCCAAGTTCATGTCTTAATAAATCGCACCTGCTGCTTACCATCCATTCTCGAGAGTGTTTTCTCAATTTTCCCTCACATCCTTTACAGTGCAATGACACTCTCAAAACCACAGCCGGTAAATCAAATTGTTAATGCTACATTTATAATTGGCTAATATTCGGCTGGAAAAATTAAGAGATAAAGACAAATTAACCTGATTTGAAGGAGGCTTTTCCGGTGAGTGGGAGGATTCAACATCCTGGTTGTTAACAGCTCTAGTACTTGTCTTCTTGGGTTCAGTCGGAACGAATGCCGAAACTGGGTCACATTTTGATAACCCATCGAAGTAAGCTGCGTCGCTCAAGAGATACCTGGACGATCCTGGTGGAGTAATGAAATCACCCGGCTGAGCACAGCTCTTCCTTTTAATATCTGCAGACATGACAGAATAACAATCCTTATAAATAGCAACATCATCTGAATTAGAAGGGATCTTCTTAACAGAACCCTTAAAGTTGATGGATTAGCGAGTACAGCTCCACTTTTTGTACATATTTGCTCAACTCTTCCTTGGCATCAGTTGAGATCTGCTGCATTCCCAAATGTTTTAAAATGAAAACCCTAGATATATCGATCGACGAGGATGAGCGAGTAGAAAGATTGTTTAAGCGTGATTTTGCGATCTTCTTTTTCGAATTCATTCTAGGATAGAAAAATTATGTTTTGGTTATGTACTACAAAGTTTTCCTAATCGGCAATTTTATGTATTTTTGGCAGGAGATGACCGTTGGTACTGTTTTGAAAAAGTGAAACTTTGAAATTTACTGACCGTTAGGGTCTGAATTTCTTCTTGTATCCGTCATCCCAGGGATAGCAAGGGCCTCGAGAAGAGCTCACTGGACTTTAATAAATACACTCAACAGTGCTTTGTCAAGATGTCAATTGTACCGTAAAGTCCCACCTTTAACCCGTTACTAGTTTAAGAAGGATTTGATATTAAAACTTTAGCTTACCATCTCCTCTGTAATTTTTCTTGTTGCTTAATAAAATTTCTTTTTTGAAATGAAACAAATAAGACCGAATCTGGACTTATTTGAGCTCAATCCGCCATTTCAAAGACAAAGACAGAGAGCCTGCCTGTCTGGTGTTGCATTGGGAGGCACGGTGTGTTTGTACACACATCAAGCCCTCAGACAACGGTACTGATTAATACTAAATCCATAGATTTTATACAGCTGTCGTCCTATTTATTTTTCTAATTACAAAGTGGACGAAAGCATTCATTATCATTTATTCATAGTGATTTTAGAGCTGGGCAAGAGAGTTGAATGGCTTGAACGCGGACTGCTGTTGTGAAATGGGCCAGGTTCAGTTGGAGTTGATCGTTGCATACCAAAATTGAAGTCCTCGGCTAACGTAGATTGAATGGGGCAGATTGCGATTGTGAAGTAGGTTAGGCTCGGATGGAGTCATTCTGAGTATACCAGAATTCACTGTCTGGACACACGAGGAATGAAAGGGGGCGGATTGGGATTGTGAAGTGGATTAGCAACTTGTGATGGACTCCAAAAATATTTGGAGCCGGCTATTATGGGCCGCAGAAGGAAAGGGCTATTATTAAACAAATTAAATCATAAAAGGAAGGGTATTTATTAAATGCCTTGTTTATTAATAATCTTAATTTTATAATTTTTAATTTTAAAAATTATAATTTTTATAGGACCCAAAAATAAGAAAAGGGGCAGATTTGAAAATTTTTTCAAGTTCATGTCTTAATAAACTGCACCTGCTGCTTCTCGATAGGTATTTTCTCAATTTTCCTTCACATTCTTTACAGTGCAATGACACTCTCAAAACCAACTGTAAATTAAATTGTTAATGCTACATTTATAAGTGGTAATATTCGGCTGGAAAAATTAAGAGAGAGAGAGACTAATTAACCTGATTTGAAGGAGGCTTTTCCGGTGAGAGGGAGGATTCAACATCCTGGTTGTTAACAGCTGTAGTACTTGTCTTCTTGGGTTCAGTCGGAACCAATGCCGAAACCGGAACATATTCCGATAACCCATCGAAGTAAGCTGCGTCGCTCAAGAGATACCTGGACGATCCTGGTGGAGTAATGAAATCACCCGGCTGAGCACAGCTCTTCCTTTCAACATCCGCAGGCATGACAGAATAACCATCCTTATAAATAGCAACATCATCTGAATTAAAAGGGATCTTCTTTGTATGATCAGTTAATGGCTTGGACGATGAACTCTTTTTCTTTTTATCACCAGAATTTTCTTTGTCTGATGTTCATTTGGCTTACTGGATGAATTCTTTTTGCCAAGTTTGTGAAGTTGATGATAAGGTTTAGGATTGATAGGCGGTGGCTCTGAAGAACAAGGAGCGGAAGGTAAACTTCTGGTTAATCTTCTACCATCTCTGATGATGGGATTGTGGCGGTCGATTGCTCGGCCGCCGAGATGAATGGTGGAGGAAGAGGAACTAGAAGCTTGATCCATGCTGAAACAAATGGCAGTGTAAGCTTGAGATGCACAGAAGATATCAATTCCTTTCATCTTAACTGATGACAAAAAGCAAGAACTAGTGGTTTACAGAATCTACATCAAAGATAGAGAGAAAAAGATAAGAGAGACAGAAAGAATGAGAGGAACTTCCAAAACGAGGTTGGTTCTTCTACTTTCTGCTTCGTCTCTTTGTTTGGGAGTGAGAGAGAGAGAGAGTTGGAAGGCTTACACATGCAGACAAAATGTTATTAAATAAAATAATTACATTTATTTTTGTTTAAAAAAAAAGTAAAAACATAAGGACCCAATGTTATTACCTCAAAAATCAAAACAAAAAGTTAATATTAATTATTTAATTTAACTCATATTGAATTAAAGAGAAATTTAATTTATTTTTTTATAATATATTTTTTAAAAATATTTATTTAATAAATTTCCATTTGTTATGTATTTTTTTTTATTATTATCATTTCTTACAACAAGTGGCTGGGATACACTTAAACATAATCCTTCATAAGTTAGTTTCTTTTGAAACCCTAGAAGCCAAATGTGCTAGAAAAATTACCTTGATTCAACAATACATAGCAATAATTTCTCTTACTTACATATAAAATAAAGGAGGTGCCAAGTCAATAGCAAGATATGATCTTTATGAGATGCAACCAACTTTTCCATAGCTTTAATTGACAAAAATGATTTAGAGTACATTTCTGAATTCCCCATTCATGCTCTCAATTTCCAATCCTTCTCTTTGGCCATGTTTTCCTTAACTTAGATATGCCCTAATAGAGTTATATATATTTAAAAAAATTTTAATATGTGAATGATAATGTTAAATTTAATATTAAAATAAAGAAATGAATCAAATTTTAAAAATTATAACCAATTATTTCTAACTACATCTGGTTATTGTTAATATTATGAGCTATGGCAAATGAGCCAGAATTGAGCTTGGTAATTTTGTTAATTATTCATTTATTTTTGGGCAGTGGGAATGATCTGTGATAAGTAAAGACAAAGAATTCCTTCTCTCTTCATCACTCTTCTGGCAATGGTACAAATGAAATGAGCTCGTTGGCTTTAAAAACCACCATTGTTAAGGGTAGTTGCAGTTGCAGAAGATTTAAACTTCGTGGTCCCTGAACATTGCTTTTGAGTGTGGTACTACGTTTAATCCGAGCAAAAAATAATCAAAAACAGAAGAAGAAGAAGAAAATCCCACACTACAATACACTCATGTACCCTGCACATAAATTCATTTGATTGATCTATGGCCTAGTTGTGCTCGTGCCTGCTGCATTCAAATGTACGCATGCATGCATGTATAAAAAGTCTTGTAGGGAAATCAAAACAAAAAGACAACGGCAACTATGGACAGATTCTATTGGAACATATGCTGCCAGATATTAAACTCCATTTGCAATTTTTCTTTCTCCATGTTCCAAGAAAATAATGATAAAGGAAAACAGAAAAAAAGAAGCATAAAAGGAATTTTCTTTCCTTGGATGGATAAGACAGAAAGCTACTTTCTTTCTCTTCCATTCACTGGAATTCTCCCTGGCAAGTATATCTGGGAGTCAGATGCTTAATCATTTTGTTTTCTTCTCTTCTTTTTCTTTTTCTGCTTTACATTGCACCCAAATTCATAGATCAGTTTAAGGGTCTCTTTAAATCCAGCTGTTACGAATTACAAGATTGCCTTTGGAATCAGATTGTCCATGATTACTATAGGATGAATCAAAATTCAGAACTTATCAAATAGCCAGGCTGTTTATCTTTAACGTGATAGCTGTGGGCATGATTTAGTGCAAGTATTAAAAGGGTCCATTACTTGTACTCGCTTCTCTTTTCTTCTTTGCAAAATTTTTTTTTCCTTTTACAGATCATAGATGAAAAAGCCACTGAATTTTCGGTCAACCTCACAAAAGACACAAATATCTCTTTCGGTCAACATTACATTACCATTTACACTGGAGTCGAAGGCATTTTTGCTGCCAATAAAATGGTATTTGCGGCAGGGAAAGCTTTAAATTCATGCATGGTTCCCGACCCAAGTGTCCTACCTTATGGCCATCGAAAATGAAAAGGCCACAGACTAGCACAACTTTTTCTTTCTTTCTTTTCCGCATACTGCGTCGGCTAGGAGAAAGTTCGGCCAATATTCTTAAACAGAGCCCAAAAAGAAAAGAAGTATGAAACTAAAAATTGGTGGTCCAATTGAGAGAGGCTTTCCAGGCACTTGTGGACCAGACGGTAACCAACTCGTTATCCACCCTTCGACCAGAGCGGGAGGTTTTCGCTGCTCCCGTGAAACCAGTCTGACGCTGTACCCTCCACTTTAGGAACTACGATCGCCAAGCCTTCGCCCGGGCTCCATAAGTCAACTCTTTTCTTGGACTGGACAAGTCAGTGCTGAACCCAACCAGCCCTACCCAGAAAGCCTAGCCAATGTCCCACCAATTTAGTGCCCCGCTTGGTCACAATAATCAATTCAAATGCCGACAGTCAACTATGCGAACCACCGACGGTTTGATTGAGACCCCAAGATAATCCGCTCAAAGCGCACGACACATGAACCAAATAATATGTAAACCGTCTCTCTTCTTTCTAGCCAAGCTCAGAACAGGGAGCGTTTCAGCTCCTTGTTATCTGATTGAAACCCAAAAGGCCGGTGCCCGGAAACTAGGAACCTCAGCTTTTCAATCACACAGTGGCGTTTCGGTCCCTCAATCAGACAAATTTGCAAATGCTCGCCAAGTGTTTGATGAAGTGCCTGACTTAAACGTGGTGTCAGCAACAAGGATAGTTGGCGGCTTTGCTAGACAGAACCAACATGAAGAAGCCATATATCTATTCTCAAGAATGCTTCTGTTGAATATTAGACCCAGTGAGTTCACATTTGGTACGGTAATTCATTCATCAACTGCATTGAGGGACTTTAATTTGGGTAAGCAACTTCATGTTTGTGCAACAAAGGTTGCACTTCAGTCAAATGTATTTGTGGGTAGTGCTATTTTGGATCTTTATACTAAGCTGGGTTCAATGGCGGAAGCTTCAAGAGCTTTCGAAGATACCCACCAGCCAAATGTTGTTTCTTACACTACCATGATATGTGGGTTATTGAAGAAAGAGAGATTTGAAGATGCTACCAAGATTTTTCAAGAGATGCCTGAGAGAAATGTTGTTTCGTGGAATGCAATGATTGGCGGGTATAGCCAAACAGGCCATAATGAAGAAGCTGTAAATCTTTTCATTGAGATGTTGAGACAAGGGTTTTTGCCTACTCATTCCACTTTTCCTTCTGCTATCATTGCTGCTGCCAATATAGCTGCACTTGGCATGGGCAAGAGTTTTCATGCCTGCGCTGTTAAGTTTTTGGGTAAGCCTGATGTATTCGTTGGCAACTCTCTAATCAGCTTTTATGCAAAATGTGGAAGCATGGTAGATAGTCTCTTGGTTTTTGACAAACTACACCTAAGAAGGAATATTGTTTCTTGGAATGCTGTAATATGTGGTTATGCACAGAATGGAAGAGGAGAGGAAGCTATTGAATTTGTTGAAAGGATGAGGGTCACTGGTGTTAGACCTAATAGTGTTACCCTTCTTGGCCTGTTATGGGCTTGTAATCATACAGGTCTTGTTGATAATGGTTATTCATTTTTCAATGAAGCAAGACTCGATGATCCCAATATGCTAAAGCCTGAGCACTATGCTTGTATGGTTGATTTACTCTCTCGTTCAGGGCGTTTCAAAGAAGCTAAAGAGTTTATTCGTGATTTGCCTTTTGATCCAGGAGTTGGGTTCTGGAAAGCATTGCTTGGAGGCTGCCAGATTCACTCAAATATGGAATTGGGAGAATTCACTGCACGAAAAATCCTGGCATTGGATCCTGAAGACGTGTCATCATATGTTATGCTATCAAATGCGCTCTCTGCGGCTGGTAAGTGGGATAATGTATCCATGATAAGGAGAGAGATGAAGGAGAAAGGGATGGCGAGAGTTCCAGGTTGCAGCTGGATTGAAATCAGAAGCAAAGTCCATGTTTTTGTCACCGGAGATGGCAACCATCATCTGAAAGATGAGATTTACAGTGTCTTGAGATCTTTTATGGAGCAAATAATGCAGAATGAAGCTTCCAATTTTCTAATAGATCATTGAAGTAAGCTTACCTTATTGCTAACACTATATTGACAAAGTTTATAAAACAAAAATAAAATTATTTTTAAGGGTTTGGAAGATATAGTGTGATTGGATTTATGAGTCATGACTGTATATTCTTGGTGATGTAAGATACCATCTGTTCATTGTGCTTTATTAATCTTCAGGATTACAACTGTTTTTCTGTTTGGCCAAATGGTGTTGCTCATAATCTGTGCACTCATGCCTTTTATCGTCTTTGTTTGAGTATTTTTATTTTATCCTTTCACTCTTCCCCTATTCATGTATCTTTCAAATATCTTATTTCCTATTAAGTGGAATTTTCTTTCAATTAAGAGTTTTTTTTTCCTTTTTTTGTCTTTAGCAGCTTTCCACCTGATTATATTGCGGCATTGTGCTTTTGGGTCCACTGATTATACTTGTGTGCTTCTATGTTTCAAGACCTTTAGTTTTATCTTTTGTTATTGAAATCCCTTTGCTGGTACTTTTTGGGGCACATTCAGTAAAGTCTTGGAATGTTTTGACAGTGAAAAGAAAGTTGTGACAATCAAAACTGTTCACTCCATAAACAAGCACTGTGAAGCAGCCACAGTTGAAATTGATGTTCTACAGAGGCTTGCCAGGCATGAAATCCGTGGCAGTTGGTAAGAATGATGTTCTTTACTTTATTTGCTTATTTATTCTAAAAGTTTAAAGTGGTTTTAGTGTTAGCAGTTTTATTTCTTTGCAGTTGTGTGCAAATATAGAATTGGTTTGACTATTGTAATCATATTTGTATTATAAGTTAATGGTAACTGTGATTTGATTTGAAAAGGCGATAATGTCACTTCATGCCTAAATATGCTGTGAGTTAGGAAACTTGCAGATGAATTAAATGGTTTCAACAGGTATTTGAGAAGCTTGGACCAGGCTTATACAATTTTCTTCACAAAAACAGCTGCCATTCATTTCCCGTTGATCTTGTTCAGGAGCTTAGGAGACAACTACTGGAGTCTGTGGCATGAATGTGGACAATTCTTGTGCCATTTTCATCCAAATTTATTTACTTGGTGCTCAAAAACTCTTTACTATGAAATTGAGATTTGAGCATCAATATTTTGTTGGGAGTCCAATTATTTGAATCCTACAATAGTTTTTGTTTGAACAAGTGTGAGTTGTAGCTTGATAATGACAGTTCATTGTGCTTCTTGTTAATTCTTTTCTTTCTCTATGTTTGCATTCATGATTGACTTATATCCTATACACACTGACTTGAAGCCAGAAAATACTCTTCTTGTTTCATCTGACTATGTTAAAGAGCCCGATTATAAGGTACCTTTTTCCCCAAGGCATGTTATCCAGTTTCCAGACATTCTCAATGACTTCACTTGTGTGTGGCTGAGGGGGTGTGGATAGATGGATCAATTTTGAAATGCATTGGGGCTTCTTTCAATTAATCTATAAGTTAAATAGATTTATTTGTATTAGATCAAATCACACACAGAGGTATGTATGAGACGTCTATGTTTTTGGAGTGACAACAACTGGGTGTTATATTAAATAACAAGGAACTTGGGTAAGGATGGGTTGCCATTTGGTATTTTGTATTTCATCAAGAAGCATGGTTCAATGGAAGCCTTTGAATCTCATACAACAAAGCTTGAAAACTTTATCCCTAGCATTGTTGATTTGTTCTATTTTCCTTTTGCCTGTGATTCAATTTCTGTAGCGATCCTCAAAAGATTGTTCTAATCTCAAGAATCTCCCCAAATAAAGTGCAATTAAGCTCATTGATTTTGGAAGCACAATGTTTTAACATCAAGATCACAGCTATGTCGTGTCAACACAGCATTATTGTGCACCTTAGGTTATTTTAGGTAATGATTGTCTATCATTTTGTTGCAGTCAGCGTTCTATGTAATTCTTCTTACAACATTTCTGAGACTCATTCTTCAGGTCTTGGATGGAACTATTCTTGTGATTTGTGAAGTGTGGGTTGCATTCTTGTAGAACTTTGCTCTGTAAGTTACTTTCTTTTATCACCTTTGTTTGAAGCATTTATATTATTTATTATTTATTTGTGAAGTTTAAAAGTTCATGTTTCATACCTGTTGGTGTTAGTGTACTGTATTTTCTGTGTTGAGCATAATATCTAGTATGGTTACTCATATGATGGTTAATAGTTCATTTATCACTCTTGTTAACATTTCATGATTCTTGTGAACTTTTGACTATGAATGCTTATTATTATTCTTGTTAACTTTTGCCTATGAATGTTTGTAAGTGCATACTAATGATGTAATCTTTTCAAATGAGCTGTGATTATTTACCTATGCTTCTTTGTTAATGTATTTGTGAATAGGGTGAGGCTCTTTTTCAAACACACGAGAATTTAAAACATATGGTGGCCAGAGCTGAGTAAGCATCATTGCTTTGCTTTTTTTGTATGTTAAATTCTTCTGTTATTTTCAGGTGGATGAAGTTCAGATTGTGCCCCTGATCTTTTTGCAACCTTGAGATTGCTTTTGTGCCAATAAATATTTCAGGATAGGTGCACGACTAGATTGGCCAAATGGTGCAACCTTGAGAGAAAACATGAGGGCAGTTTGCAAACTTCCCAGTCTCCTGGTAATTTATCCATGATCTGCATTTTCTAATTTATTCGTGCAAATTATAAGCTGTTGGACATTGCCAATCTTTGCTTGATTTTGTGCGACTCCTGACATTAATTTATTCAAACAAGTGAATGTTATTTGCACTTTGTTTTAGTTCTCTTAATAGAATATTTATTGAGAAAACTTCTTTGCCTACTCATCCAGATAATGCTTACAGCTTTTCTCCCTAACCTGCTGTAATCTCACAGCCCCCACTCCATCAAAAAAATTTGAATGGCTCCTTCGATACGATCCAGCAGAGCAGCTGAAAGGAAGGGAAGCCGTAAGACATTCCTTCTTCACGAGATATCTAAGAAATATTAGTGATGAGCTTGAGTGATTGCATAGCCTCGTCCTTCTTGTAATTGCATTCCTTGTAATGTTAGTGATGGCATTCCTAGTAAGAAATACTAGTGATGGCATTCCTTGTAATTGCATAGCCTCGTCCTTCTTGTTTGTGATGAACTTGAGTGAGCAATCTTTATAGAACAAAGGGAATGAAAGAAATATTAAGCAGTCATGCATGTGGGGAATGATACTCTACTGAGTGATTTTGTTTTGTACGATTTTTGTATAGTGAAATGTATGCCTTATCACCTCTGTTTCTTTCTTTTTCCTAATACTGTCAGTCATGGCAGTTGAAGTGTATCCACCATCAAAGTTTCTTGTTTGTTTTCTGATACTCGAGATGAGATCAATACTTATAATGTTTCCCATTTCCGAAATTATTAATATTGATTTCTCCATTACTATATTTTAAACTTGTGTTTCGAAGTAATTTGGGAAATATGATTCAAGACTCCGAACCCAGATACAGTAGTCAGAAACAAACAGATTTGGTGTGAATGGAATTCGAATCCTAGATTCTTTCAACATTATATGTAAATTAAATCAATCTCATGGACCAACTTAAGAGATTTGAAATTGTTGAATCCAATCTGAGTTCTATTTATATTATATTTATTGGTTTGACGTAAATTTTTAAGTTTTTTTTTGTTAAAAAAATTAAATAATTTTATTATATTAATTAAATAATAAAGTTATTTTTTAATTAATTATTATTAAATAATTTATTTTACTCTATTAATTATACTAATACATTGAAATAATCTCTCTTAGAACTTTGTGAGGGCATGAAAGTATACACACTTGGACAATAATTCAAATGTGAACTAACAGTAAAGAATAAGTCATTATCAAATTTAGCTGTAATTTCACCATGCAAATATTATATTAGGTTAAGCCTAAAATGTCATTCGAATCTCTATTAAAGTCAACAATATGACAATGCTTTGGGTCAATTGAATAAGCAAGTTAGTTGAAAATATGCCCATGTTGTTATTTTCCCCATAACCCATTGTCATAAACTCCAGAGGATAATCACTTTCACAGTACCCATAACCCATTGTCATAAACTCCAGAGGATAATCACTTTCACAGTACGTGCTTGTATAGTACACAAATCCTTTCCAACTTCCTTTTCTAGCCAACTCTCTCGTGCGTTCTCGGAAAGAGTATCCTGACATGTGATCCTAACTCAATAACCGAATGCATGTGTCTCTGTCTTTCATGAGATTTCACCTGGGTATTTATTATTCTGTGTGAAAGATAAGAAAGAAGGTTTAGATTACAGGATTGGTCTGTAAATATTTACACTAACACATAAATGCAACGTCACATACACCAATATTGCCAATACAGCCTTAGCTTCGTACAATTATCAAAGCTAAACACTAGAGATAAATGCTGAAGATGAGGCACTGTAAATCAGTGAACAAAGTCCAATGACATTTTCCCATTTGATATTTGTTTACAAGCCAAATTTAGAAGCGGAAAGACAAACTTCGGTGCAGCGAGTTGGCTGAGAAAGGAGATGTAAGGACAGTCAAAACTGAGAGAGAGATGAAATGAAGATAAAAGAATTGCAGAAATGGTAAGGTGGCCCTTGGTGTTATTGCAATGAATAGAATGAAAAACAGAGTAAGGAAATAGGGTCCTCTAAATTCAATTGTATTCAGGAGAGATGTAAAGAGACAAATGAGATGGGGAAAGACATAATACAATTATAGCTGAAAGCAGCAAAATAGAGAGGGCTAAAACCATTCCATGCTTTGCTATTTTCTATAAAAAGACTTGGGCCATACCACAAAAGGCAAACTACATGCAACTGAAAAGGTAAAACGACATCACGTCCATATAGTTATTATTGCTTTTTAAAGTTCATTATAATTGAACTTGCATAAAAATAATTTAATGAAATAACAGGGGTAGAAATGAATTTCTCTTAAATACAAGGGATGTAAAAGATATTAATCAGGATAGCATACGTGCAGTCCATCAAGTCGTTTTCTTTCTGCCGACGTGGAGGTATGTGATTGGTTAAAATGGGAGCAAAACAGAAGGACGCAAGGGAAGCTGAAGACTTTACGGCAGTTTCGCGGGCCGTTAATTCATTGTGGGCCGAGAGTGTGGGTGGGCCCTGATATAGCTTCTACAACAAGAGCGTGGAGGGAGCAAGGTGCACCGCGCTTTTGGGCTCGCAGAAGGCCGGTGAGCGGATCCCACGTGTCACGTGGGATTTGACATGTTGGCCACGTAAGCGACAAGCAACTGGCTGCTTATAAAATCTACTCTAATCTCCACTCCACCAATCGAAAGCTTTCTCCCACGTGGGAATCCGGACCCCACAGCACTATAA
The DNA here is from genome assembly GCA_019650275.1 of Xylocarpus granatum. NCBI lineage: Eukaryota > Viridiplantae > Streptophyta > Magnoliopsida > Sapindales > Meliaceae > Xylocarpus > Xylocarpus granatum. Next base: position 32,570 of record BNST01001793.1, on the reverse strand, counting down.
ACATCATAGAATCTTTATTTAATTAATTATTTAATATTATATCTGTCAATTTTGTGGTAAATAACTTCTGAATCAGTTTTTTTTAATAAAATCATAAATAAGGACAAAATTTCAATTTTCTTCTCGTGGGTCCCTAGTGTGAATTGTCAATGATTTGACTATTATGCCCATTAAATCATTTTATTCAAGAGCTTACCCGGTATAACATGCTTAGGTATAACGGTCAAATTATTAGTTTTTATTTGTTAATTTTCAACATAGTGTGAACGTAGGGACCTAACTTAGGAGCATAAAAACTATATTGTCAATTGTGAATTTCTCAAAGTACGAGGAGTGAGGGATTATTAGCCGTAATTTTAACCTACTACTCGTGTGAAAGCAGAGTCACTGTTATAAGTCCAACGTCTTTGGCTTTCTTGATCTAGTTGATTCTTCATTCTTAGCTATCCCGATCATTGATTTCTGGTCCTTTCGTCTTCTTTCCCCTTAAATTTCTCTTCTTTTTGCCAGAAATTAATCCAGATTCTTCTCCCTTTCTTGAGTTTCTTGCAGACTGGAGAGAGACATCCAGTGAAAATGGGCGACTCTTCTGCTTCATATATACATATGGTAAGTTGGTGACATAGCTAGAAGGTCATTCTGTTCTGCCTTGCTTAGCTTCATCGGTAATTTTAGTTCATATCTTTCTGTGATTATTAGATTGGTTTGATGTTGGTGATGATATATGGTGATGGATGATGCAGGTGCACCATCTTATAGAAGAGTGTCTCGTATTCAACATGAGCAAAGAGGAATGCATGGAAGCTCTCTCCAAACATGCAGATATCAAACCGGTTATCACATCGACAGGTATGTTATATCAGTCGTTTTTTCTTTTTTTCTTTTTTTTTCTCTGGTTCTGTGTTTCAGGTCAAAATTGGCCACCAACTTCACTACACTTAAATCAGACATAAAAGTCATACTCTACACATCTATATTTTGACATACATGATATAGATCTACACATAAACAGCACATATACATTGTTACAAGTGGGTTGTACAGTGTGGAAAGAACTGGAGAAAGAGAACAAGGAGTTCTTTGAGGCTTACACGAAGATGAGAGCAGAAAGAGCTACAGTAATGAAGACAAGAGAAAGAATCCAAAACTTGCTTTCAAATTCTACCATTAGAGATACCAAAGAATAAACGTTAACAAGCAATGGCAATTCAATCAAATAAGCAATTCAGCGGCCTGGTTATTTATGTGATATCCATAGCAAAGTATTCCTAGGTATGTAAAAATCGCGATGGGCTGCCCAGTCTCAGCAGTAGAGTACAGCTTTAGACCGTAAGAAGAGAGAGAAAGAGGAGGGATGGATACTAATTGGAGTGTAAGAAGACGACGCCGTATAGGTTGTGATCGTAGCGGCTAATAAAGTAGAACTTAATAATCCAAAACAGTAGAGTTGGGAAGGGTGACGGCATGTGGAAACGGTGTAGCATGAAGACATGGCACGTTGCGTAAACGGGACGCCGCTCTGTTTGTTCAATTGCCTTCGTGTCTTCGATATGTCTCTGTAAATTTCACCATTCAAGCATGCCCTACCCCGACGACATTATCTATGTTTTCTTCTTATTGATCTTCCCCTTCTCTATATTTCTACTCCGTTTTTGCTTTTGCTTTGTTTTTTTTTGTTTTTCCATTAAAAATCTTGATGTAATAAATAAAGTGAATGTGGGTATGGATTTCGGGACCATTTGAAGGTTACAATCATTTGTCACCATCCCAAGCTTTTTGCATTTTAGCCTGCCCTCATATTAGCGGTTCTAGTTTGAATCTGCATACATATTGGTGAACTAATTGCATTTCAGTTCTATTAATTACCCTTTTAGGTTACATCAATCACATTTGCATAGAAAAACTGGGATATCTATAATCTGAGAAAGTCCAATAGCCAGGTAGTAAGTTACATCAGTTCCATTCCCGCGGTAACATGCAATATCTCGATCCCTAGGAATTTAGTTCAGTAGTCAAGTAAGTTGCATCAGCCCCTTTTCCATGGAAGTAGGTAAAATTATTTTAATTTTTTTTATATTTATAATTAATTAATAATTTTTTTTTAATTAAATAATTGATCACGTCTATTATCTATATACTTTCTTCTTAACAATAGTAATGATATTCAATACCAAAAAGAATTGTTATAAATTGATGTTGAACTAAAATAACCAACTTCAACCGCCACGGTTGAATACATTCCATACCCAATCAACAAAATAATCAACTATATGGAGGAGAACCGTCTGATAATTGTTCGGGCTTTCTCAACCGGATGTTGGAGTAACATGATGGTTGCAGTCAATATTAAGGTATATCTACGTTCAATTTTATTATTTAATTTTAAAAATATATTCTTAATTTAATAAAAACATACTAAAATTTATCATAATTCTTTTTGATTTTTTTATTGGCTTTTAATATTTTGATTTATTTTTTTTTAAATTAAAAAATTTTCACAACGTGATATATTAATTTTGAGAGATTATTACTATATCAATTGAAAAGGTAAACTTTTTAGAGATACATAGTAATTTAAAAAAAAATTAAAAATTTTTTGACAAAATTCTAATTTATTACGTGTATTATTGATAAATATATTATTTTGTACTGGGTGTTAGTATAAATTATTATATTTTTTCTTACTCTGTGTTAATTTATAGAATGATTTAGCAAACTTTGCAATCAAATAAATTGTTTTAAATGTGATACATTCGATATTAATATATGTATAAAATATAATTTTAAAAATTAAATATATTAAACTTATATTATTGTAATATAATTATATACTATTATATAATATTATTTTATTTTATTATATATATATATGTAGATAATATTATAATATGCAATATTATTATAATATATTAATATATTGTATTTATTTTAAAAAATAAAAAAGCTATTTTAGTCACGTCATGGACCGTTGTTGATTGTCGCTCATCATTGTCCGTTAATATCATTTTAGATTGATGAACATTTAATTTTGGATGGATGAATTTAATTGGATAGAGTGACCAATACAGATTTTAATAACATGTATGGTAACTCAATCAAACGACAGCAACGGACGGTGTTGACGGTGGCGTCTAGGCCAGTGATTATAAATTTATAATAATTTATTTATAAAATAAATAAAATATAATATTTTATTATTTTAGATTTTTATTTTTTAAAAAAATGGGCAATCCTTGTGAGTGAAAACGGATCAGTCCTTAAAGACCGGCCAATTCCAGTCCATGCACCCAATAATACATAGAGCAATCCATTTTTGGAATCTGTAACTCTAACGTAGTCCATTTTAGCCAACCAAACGGGCCGTTTTGAACTTCCCCTTCTCCCTCTCTACCTTTCCTTTCTGTTTATCCTCTTGTCGTCGGCCAGGGTTTTAGACTTTAGCTCCATGGAATCCCTTGCTGAAGTACACGGTGGTTACCCTTATCTATCTCTCTCCTTCAATCAACACCGTCCCTCATTCCGAAAGCCCTTGTCCTTCCTTTCTTTAAGAACGCCAACTTCGTCATCACTGCTCAAAACTTCTTGCATTAGAGCTTCGTCCTCGTCCTTTTCCTCTTCCACTCCAAAACAAAACCCTAAACCCTTGTTACTCAAAACCCTGGTCCCCGTCTCCTCATATCTCATTAAAATTACTTCCGTCACCGTAGCCGCCGCCGCATTGTTCTTGATGCGGCTCCCCTACAGCAAACATGCAATCGCCGCCCCAGTCGTTGCACCCACCGTGGAATCCACTGATAAATCGTCAGCACAGAGGGAAGATGTTTCTGTGGAAGAAAAAGAGAGGGAAATTGAACAACACTTGATTGAAAACCCCAATGATATCGAGGCTCTGCGGACCCTGATGGAAATTAAAATCAAATCACGCAAGATCGAGCAAGCAATTGAAGTTATTGACCGTTTGATTGAGATTGAACCGAACGAATTTGAATGGCAATTATTGAAAGCTCAAGTTCAGAGCTACTCTGGAGATTTCGAGTCCGCAACGAAAGGGTTTGAAGAAATTTTACAGAAAGACCCTCTACGAGTCGAGGCTTATCATGGCCTCGTGATTGCTTATTCAGAATCGGGTTATACGTTGCAAGATTTAGAGAAGAGGATTCAGAACGCAATGGAGAAATGCAAGAAGGAGAAGAATAAGTCTGCCATAAGAGACTTTAAGTTATTGATTGCGCAAATTAGAGTTATGGAGAATAAGCATATCGAGGCTTTGAAGGTTTATGAGGAGCTTGTGAATGAGGAGCCAAGGGATTTTAGGCCGTACTTGTGTCAGGGGATGATATATACCTTGTTGAGGAAGAAAGACGAGGCTGAGAAACAATTTGAGAAGTTCCGAAGGCTTGTTCCCAGGAATCACCCTTATAGAGAGTATTTTGTTGATAACATGGTTGCAACGAAGCTTTTTGGGGAAAAGGTCGAACGGGAGGGCATTGGTTCAAAGAGCTGAGAGAAATGGCTAGATCTTGTTGAAGATGAAGACTGCTGGTTTAATAGTGGGGAATTTTCTGGTTTGAATTTTCTTTTATACTTTGTTTAATGTTTGTTTTGTTTGAAATTGTAGGTAATTAGTGCACTATTTTGCAAGTTTAATCTTAAAAGAGACTCAAGTGAAAAAGTGCATTGAGCTCAGTGGTTATCTGTGCCTCAAGTTTTAATAGAATATAGTTGGCAGGAAAACATTCTAGTTGTTTTGATGTAGAAACAGTAAATTTGTTGGTGTATCTGTTAATCAAATGTAATAATATTTTACTAGAGCTCATACTGATACAATGTGGAGCTGCCACTCTGTATCTCATTCCAACCAGTGGAGGGATTTTCAAATGTTAGTTGTTAAAGCTGGTGAACATTTTTAATACCAGCACTTGAGACCTAAGTTGTTTGTGCGGCATTGAGGTTGCAGTTTGTTCAATGTTGAGTACTTGGTTTTGTGGTTTTTGGTAATGATATGTGCATTCCTCGTTATGCAATGTTCCTTGACTCAAATTTTTTGAAGTTCTCTGACTAAAACTATGCGTTTGTTACTTTCATGACTGATCCTGAGCCTTGAATGATCTTGGGTAATCTCATTTGTCTTCTCTATGGATCACATATCTGTATTTTTTGGCTGCATTCTAAGTTTCTAGCCTGGCTGTTGGGTGCCTTACACCAGCAACCTTGAACCAACCAGGCAATTCCATTTTGCTTATTTGCTCGTACAAGTTCTTTACTGCAATGGCGCACCATGTATCCTATCCCATTTCATCAGTAATAGTGCCTTCCTACTATCATAGATAGCCTAGAAAATCTTGATGCTTCACTTGCAAGGTTAGAAGTGACCAAAATTGGATCCATCTTGATGACAAGGTGATAGTTCAACTATTTTGACCTCAGTGATTCTACTCTTTTCTTTTGCTTCTGGGGAATCCTTCTGGCACTATTTTCCAATCTATGTTAGACTTTTTTTTGGGTAAAAGAAAGGATATTAATTTCTATGTATTTCAAAGAAATATAAATGTATTTAGGTTGTTCTTTTCATAGACTATTCTGTTTTGCATCTGTTATACACGCATGCCAAGACCTGGTATAATGACTGGGGTATAAGCTATGATGATGACAGTAGAAGGAATTTTGTTTGAATATTAGTATGTTTCGGATTGTTAAAGAAATTTATTTATTTAAAGCTTGGAGAGGAATAATAATTGGATTTCTCCCACACTGTTCGCTGGGTTGCTCTGATGAAGAAGGTAAACTGGCCAAGAAATGGATATGAACTCTAGCATAAATGGCTAGGTCTACAATTCTAAGTTTTCTTAGAAATTACTGGTGGTATGTAGAAAACTGAGAGTCATGAGTTTAGAAAATGATTTTAGCGTTTTGTAAGCAAAATGCTTGGATGACTAGTCGTGGTTTTGGCAGACTAAGGTCAATTATTGTCTTTCTTTTGATTGAGATTTGACTTTGAGTAGAGCACTCCAGAAAAATGCAGTGATCAATTGGTTTAAATTGATTCATATGTTCTTCACCAGTCATATTGGGATTTATAGGACCCAACCAGAACAATAGGTTAAAGTATACTTCTGAGACTTCTGGCTTCTGTCCAACAAGTTGTCCTGTTTGGTAATTGGCACTGTTTATAAAATTGTTTAGAGCATACTGCAATAACTATTAGAGTCATTTGATTACCAAAATGAGTTGTAGGTGATGATGTCATCACAGTCTAAGATTAGGTGGTGATGTGGCAGCATCGGCTGATGAAATCTACATATATTCCCCTTACCTTGTTTTGCCATCGCTCTATTTTTTATCTCTCCTCTTCCTTTTCCACTAGTATGCCTGCAATCCTATTAAAATACATGTAAAGAGTCATATTATCTTTTATTAAGTATTTTATTCTTTGGATTTACGTGTGCTCACAGAAATAACAATCTTTAATTATTTGGTGATTTTGGCGATTATCGTGTGTTTTATGCTATGCATATTCATTTGAGCAGTTCTTAGTGGAAATGATAGTAAGTGAATATAGATGTACAACTATTAGGAACACTTGCCATGAAGTTTTGGGTACTTTATCGAGCAGGCCTTGCTACATTAATAGAAGCCATCCTCAAATAATATTGCGGCATATGGGCCATTTTACATGACCATTGCCTTTATTCCTATTTGTAGTTGGTCAATTTTGCTAGAGCTATGTTTTCAGATTGAATTTTGCTCTTATTCTGATAAAATCTACATGTCACGTGTTCAGAGATATTGTCATTTGCTCAACATTTTGGTTCAACTTTGTGTTGAAGACCCTTGTACGCTTGCATCTTGTATTTCTGTGAAATCAGTACATAATATGAAACTAAGGCCTTCTTCATTTTTTTTCTGTCGTTTACTTTAGTATTTTGCCCAATATTTCTCCTCTTAAACTTTTTGTTATTCTTGCATTGATCAATACCAATACCAACGATTGTTAAATTCTTCTGCATTGTTTATGCAATTGGTGATTATGGATTGAGCATGATTCCTATCAATGGAGTGCTTTTTTCCTGCAGTAAACTTTCGAGGTCGAAATAAAAAAGCTGTCTTCTCCTCTTGGATGTGCAGTATGACAAATTGGCAGCCTATTAGAATCTCCAAAACTAAGACTTTGTTTGAGACTAGGATGTTGTTGTTTGAAAGTTCGGATGAAATTACTAAATGTCTGTTATTAGTTAAGAGGGTAAAATATCTTCCGTCAAAGGGTTTCTTGGACTAAAATGCTTTAAATCGCAGCAGAAGTATCCCAGGCTTAAAACCAATCAACAAGGTTATAAAGAGTTTCTTCAAACAGTTATTGTCTAATCGTGGGCTGGAGTTTGGTCTTACCTTGCTCAAGGTTCTTGGGCTTGGTGACTTGAAATCGAGCTAGGTAAGCTATCATTCTGTAGTTCAGCTAGTGTATTGTTAACACTAGTCATGAGTTGAACATTGCAAGCTTCTCCATCAGTTGTACACAATTTGGAATTCTCTTTATTCTCCATTAAGCCTTGAATGATGGAGTATAAAAAACAATGTTGCATTAGTATGTAGCACAACGCCAGAATCACAACAAAAAGATGATTGTGTTTGTGTTGTGCTGATGCTACCACGTACCACGGTCATCAAATGGAGATGGGTCATATCGTACTTGTTAATGTCTCCTTCGGGGATAGCATTGGCCCGCATTACTAGGGCCTTTTTTTCAAGGTAATTCGTCTAGGGATTCTTCTTTTTCTTGGGCTCCCCAACTGATTTACAACCATTTTGTGTTCCGGGTTTTGGTCCCGCGACAAAACTGCTTGCATTAAACTTTCTGTTCTGCCCTTCTCTTTTATTTATGTTTTTCAAGACATGCAGAGAGAGAGAGAGAGAGAGAGAGAGAATCTTTTAATATCCTGTTTCTTAATTAAATAAATAATTTTATTATAATATTAATATAATAAAATTATCTTATTTAAAATTTTTTCATTTAAATATTTATCCTATTCTTTTATCGTTTATCATGAGCGCTGACCAATGAACGTGCAGCTAAAATTCCATAGCCTTTGAATGACATGAAGATCAGAGTATGCCAATTGCCCATAATCATTTGCTTACACCAATTAATTAAGACCATTTAATTTTATTTAATAATGATTCAAAAAGCCTTGATTATCGATTTGGCCCTAAAGCAAAGCGCCCCTTAGTCAAATTGATTGACCCCTCTTCACTCTTTTCATCTTTCACCTTAATGCATATCTAAGAAAAACCTCTGCCATGTCTCTCTCTCTTCCCTTCGCATTTTGGTTGGTGCAACATATTTCCACTACATTGTTTCTTCCCAGGTCTTGCTCTCTCCCATGAATGAATGTAAAAGTCAATCTGCTCTGCTCACAATCTTTGGATCCTTTGTAAAGAAACAGAAAGAACCTTCCCACCCCTAATTATGGCGATAGGAAATGGAAGAGTGGGACTAGATTACCTTTTTCTTTTCCTTACTGTTCTTTTTCATCAACATTTGACCACAATCATGTCATCATCGAGTTGCCCTTGTGCCTTTTGTTTTGGTTCTTCGGTACACTGAAATAAAAGGCAACAACACGTAAAAATTTCAAGTTTTTTATTTTTTGTTATTTAATTTTATATTAATGATTTTTAACTTATTTATTGTACGATTTAAATTTTATATTAAAAAATATAAAGTATATTAGATATAGGTCGAACAGTTTCTAGAAAACATATACCTTGCAAAACACGTGAGAAATTCTCAGCCGATCACATGATTTATTCACGCAGCCTTCGTCTACCTGTCTTGTTAGGTTCCCCCACCTGTAAGACACGCAAGAAATTGAACAAACCTATCGGATTGGGTGTCTCTGTTTGGTTTTGCCTTGTTTTCACTTGTGCAATTCTGGGTTCTTCAGGTTTCTTCTTTCGCGGTTTATGATAATACTTCTTGTGATTCAAAAGGTTAAATATCAGATAAGGTACCAATACCATGGATTCAAAAAGAGCAACTAATACTGTACCATGTGTTATTGTTGATAGGGTAGGCGCGATATGGGCAATTTGGAGGACCATTTGAGACAAGAAAATGAATGGAAAAAATGCAAATGCATCAAAACAACACAACCCAAAAATTTAACCTATACCTACCTTACCAAGTGCCTATTTCTTCTAATACTACTTTGATTGGTCTCTGTCATTATCTTAACTTTCTTTCACGCGGACTTCATTGTACTCAAAAGCCTAAAGAAAGCCGAACAATGGACCTTCTTCGCTTGCAAACGCAACATATAACAATTAACAATTGTTAATTGTGTAAAGAGTAAGGGTGTGCAGCGATTCTGTAGAACCAGAACGCGTCGAGAATTGTCCTTAAAAATAATTAGTTTTGAATTGAAATCAATTTTTTAATTAAATTTTGATTTTTAAAATTTTAAAAAAATATTTATTTATTGTTATTTTATATTTTAAATATACAATAAATACTAATTTATATTTAATAAATTATTCAATTAATAAAAATAATAATATTTAAATTTTTTTATCAAAACTTAAAAAATTAATTTTAAATAAATACTTTAAACTTAAATATAACACGTGATGTTAAAATTTATTATTAAATTTTTATAAACATAATTTTTATATAAAATATTTTTTATATTTAATTAAATAAATAAATTATTAAAGAAAATATTTTTTATCCCTTGAACTACATAGAAAGAATCAACTAATATATCTGTAATATTTTATTTAATTAATTTATCATGTTATTTATATAATAATTTAATAAAATTATTATATAAATATATTTAAAATTATTAAATAAGCTAACAATTACCATAAATAAATATATGTACGGTATAATATTATTAGATATATAAATATATTATTAAAAAATAAAATTATTTTTTTGTAATAGTAATATTAAAATCAAGTTATAATATAATATTTTTAAATAAATTATCGTATATTGATTTTTTTAATGAATCATTTTAATTATATTTTAATCACTCAATTTTTCATTCATACATTTTATTATTTCTATAATTTAATTACCATTAATTTAAATTTTTCAAAAATTAAAAACTATAAAATTTAAATAATTAATAAAAAGGATATTGTGTTTTATAATTAGAATAAAATGAAACTGAAAAATAGAATACTCTATTGCATAGGATAGGTTTCGGTTTTGCATAAAATAAAAATTGAAATTGATTTTGCACACTCCTAATATTGAGATACAATCATTGAGATAATTAGTGCATTAATCTAAAATGACGTTTTAATTGTTAATGGTAAACTAATTTAGAAGGATATGCCATTTGACACTTTGAAGTTAGGCATCTTGGCAATTTGTGAGCCTCACACTTTGAGATTTGTATTTGGTTTAAACACTTGTCTTATTAATCATTTGAGTGTTTGGTGGGTTTAGAGTGTATGAAAATTAACTTTTAATGACATTGATTTATTAAATACATATTCAGTGACATGTTACGTCAACACGTATTATTTATTTATTTATTTCTTTATAATTTTTTATACCCTTTAAATATTATATTAATTTTAATAAATATTTTAAATTTTTAATATAATTAATATTGTATCTTAAAATTTTTTTAATTTTTGTCGTAAAATTAAATTATATATTTTGTTAAGTAATAATTAGAATAATTTATTATTTATTATGTTAAGTATTGATATTTTTCTTAAAAATTAAAATAAAAAAATTAAAAAAATATATTTAAAATAATAATGATGATGATGTTAAAGTTATTATATATCTTATTTATCTTGTATTAAAAAAAATTAATATAAATTTAATAATTATATTAAAAATAAAAAATAAATTAATTTTTTATTCATTAAATACACATACGTACATATATATTATAATACTTATTATAAAATTTTTTTTAAAAAAAGAATTATTTTTATTTTAAATATAATTAAATAATTATATTTAAGAAATTAATTTATTCAATAAATTAGTGGTTTTAGAGTTTTCAGATCTGCCAATATTGCTAAAAAGTAAAGATTTATGATATAATTTTGGTCATTACGAAGCCCATTTGAGAAGATAATATTATGATGTTAAATTAATTACTTTTAACTTCGCACATTCTTGCCTTTCAAGGCTAGCCAAAATTTACGATCCACGTCGTAATATCAAATGTTAACCAACCAAGATGCGTGACGTGTCATTACGAGAAAGCGCCGCGTGTAGTGCAAGGCAAGGTCGCATGGGACTAGACTACATTCCGCTTTGCCCGCGCAGAGCCTCGGTTCTGTGTCAGCCAATCGGTATTTTAAAAGTTTAAAAAACAAGCCATCAAAGCCCCCACACCCTCTATTTTTCTCTCTCTCTCTCTCACTCCAAACACATTGGTATTTTCACAACTACTATTCTAACAGAACGCCGTTCGCCTTCTCTCTCTTACTGTGTTTCTGACTCTGCAGAGCTAACTGCGCTTTCTGGCTCTACTCTCAGATTCAAGATCTGGAAATGGAGATTCTGATTGTGTGGTTTTTGGAAATTTAGCGGAAATTTAGTACGGAATGCGTGATCTTTTTGGATCCTTCCTTTCTCATCTGCTTTTATTCCGCGATTTCCGATCTGGATTTCTTGCATATTAACTGTCCTTTTATTAAAAAAAATGAAATCTATTTCTTGATTTTATTTTTTAATGAGTCAAAATGGAGACGTTTCAGAGAAACATGTCCAAGATTACGAGCTTCTTTGGTGATTTCCTTGGGTCTGCGCAACCTGCATTCCGGGAAGGTCAGTTCTTTTCCTTATGTTTCAAATTTTCTTGTTTGGTTCCCGAAAAGCCAATAGAAAAGGGAAAAAAAAATAGCATTTTCAAAACGCTGTGTTCTTTCCAATTTTTTTTTGAAATTTTCTTTCTAACTACATTTTACTTGACAAGCAAATGGAGCAATTTCCGCTTTCCGTTTCTCCAGAAATCAGAGTAAAAGAAAAAAGAAATTCTTTCCTTTTTTTATCTGAATTTGGTGGAGTATGTCGTAAAATTTGGTCTACGATATCTAACTTTATAATTTCATGTTTTAAATCATTTCTTGAATTTTCTTCTCAACCAAACAGTTTTTTTCTCTGCTTTTCTGCCGTTACAGTTGTGTACAATGTCGAGGTAGACGGCTAAGCTTCTGTTTAAGATTTGCTTCTACTTTTTATAAAGCACGTTTTTTGACTGCTGCTTGACTTTTCCATAGTGGCATCAGCATGATTTGGTTGTTTCTTTAATAAATTCTAGGGTCATTATGAGATATAATTGCTGTTTTGTTTTGGAAGTGTTCTCTTTCGTTATTGTGGATACTTCACAAATTTTTCCTTTTTTTCAATCATGAATTTTAATTTTGTTTTCTGATTTTTTTTCGTAAAGCTTGATGGAACATTTTATTATTCAAGGTTTGTATTGCATTTTATGGCAGTGAGTATTCTTAATTTCTGTCTAGGTTTGGATGAGTGAGTTTTAGACTTTTCTGAAAAATATAATTTAGTCTTTCCTCTGTATTTAATCCTGGAATAGTCGTCCTAATATTATTTATAGGGATTCGTTTCTAGGAAACAGGCAGGCACAAAAACAGTGAAATTTTCCAAAATGGGCCTCTGATTCTAGTTCATGCGGTAGTGAGACTACAGATGATGATTCGGGGGGCTGATTTTCCCCTTTTTTTTGTTAAGTTTGATTTTCTCTTGTTCTTTTACAAAGTGATAAACAATCTTGTTTTACTACTTCTTTAGCTTCTATTATTATTATTATTATTATTATTATTATTATTATTATTATAAGCATCTGTGTATACTGAATATAGAAAAAGACCCGCAATTGTAAAGCAATACATTGGATTCTTGTAGTTGACGTTTGAATTGGGGTGGAGATCTTCAAAAAAAGTGGTTAGAACACCAATGAAGAGGTTGTTAGCAAAAGAGATGTCAAGAGAAACCGAATCCAAGAGAAGATCACCTAGTGTTATTGCCCGATTGATGGGTCTTGATGGGCTTCCACCTAAGCAATCTGCTGATAAACAACATAAAAGATCTGCCGAGAATTGCCAACATAGGTCAGTGTGGGCAGAGAGAGGTCCAAGAAGTGTCACCTCTTCCGGTTGTCAATCTTTCAGGAAGACTTCAAAGGAGAAGCAAGAATTTAAAGATGTTTATGAAGTTCTAGATGCATCTAGGATGGAGACTGGTGGCAGTTCATTACAGGACAGTACAAACTCAAATCTTACTGAAGCTGAGATTGTTTTTATTAGACAGAAATTCATGGATGCAAAGCGTCTTTCAACTGACGAAAGGTTTCAGAATTCAAAGGAATTCCATGATGCACTTGAGGTGGTAGACTCCAACAAGGATCTTCTGTTGAGGTATCTTCAGCAACCAGATTCATTGTTCACAAAGCATCTGCATGATCTAGGTGCCTCGCAGTCCCATCGTGGTCGTATATCAGCAATGATGCCATCACATGGCCAAAATCATGAAATCAGTGATCTGAGTTGGAACTCAGAGCGAGAAACTCAACAGAAGAAACACTCCAAATCTTCTCAGAAACATCTTGGTCTTCCAGCTAACTCTTGCAGTGGACATGCCAGTCAGACTATGAATAAACCAACGGAAATCCAGTTAGAAGTGACAGAAGACCTTTCTGTTATCCCTACAAGAATTGTTGTTTTGAAACCAAGCCATGAAAAGCAGCGGGCTGCTACCAGAACCGTTTCAGTACTTCATTTGTCTCATGCATGTCTGTCAGATTGTAGGAAGCACCCAGAACTTCCGGGCATGAAAAGTAGGGCAACAGAAACATGGGAGAAGAAAACCATTCCTGATGAAGCAGGGATTTCAAGACATAAGTCTACAGAATCAAGAGAAATAGCGAAGGAAGTCACTAGGCAAATGAGAAATAGTTTAAGCAGTGTTCCCATGAAGTTTCCAAACTCCAGAATGAAAGGATATGCAGGGGATGATGGTTCAAGTAATTTGTCTGGGACCAAGTCTATAAATGAATTAGAGGTGAAAACAACTTCCAAAGATAATTTTGGCGGGCATTACAGATCCAGGTCTTCATCATCCCATTCTTCTGAATCATCTGTGAGTAGGGAGGCCAAGAAGAGACTATCCGAGAGGTGGAAAATGTCTCATAAGTTGCAGGAATTGGGAATGACTAGCAGGGGCAGCACATTGGGTGAAATGCTTGCTATCTCTGATAGGGAAGTGAAGCCTGCAAATGTGGATGTTATGACTGGTCAGGAAGGATTTGGCAACAAATTTGATTGCAATGGTGGACCTGCAGGGTGGGTTGAACCTTTGGGTATTAGTAGTAGGGATGGTTGGAAGAATGGTTGTACTGGAAATCTAACAAGATCAAGATCTCTTCCAGCTTCTTCTACCTTTGGAAGTCGTAAATCAGGCATTCAATATGAAACTCTATGTGACGACCACTGTGTGATACCAAAGGAGACCATAAAGCGAGAAAGAAGCAAGGCAATGACGGGAAATTTCAACCAGAAAGAGGGTTCATCTTGTAGAAATTCAAGATCCAGCCGTAAGAAATATCGAACTTCACAGTGCTCAAGTAGTAAGAGTGATGACCCCTCCCCAGATACTCATTTCACCCATCCTCAAGTTGAGAGCATCTTCAAAGAGGATGGCCCATTTGAAGATAGTTCTATGGTTTCAGAGTCCCCAAATATTGAGACAGGAACAAATTCAGTTCCTGAGAATTTGTTTGATCTGGGACATGAAAATACGACCAGGCCTTCTGTATTGCCAGCTCCAGAATTCTCAGCTCCTTTATTGCTAAATGGTGATTCGTCTACTGGTGACTTGGGTATAAGTTCAAAGGTTTGCAAATCTATTGTTATCAATGATCATTATATGTCAAACAATAATTAATGCAGGAACACCTATCTTAAAAGTCATGGTGGTTTATTCCTTTCAAATTACATGACTCTTACAACTGATTTAGACCTCGAGTCTCATCTTCTTTATTATGCGTACAATGTGAAATCAGAATCATCAGATGCATTTTTCATTTTTATCAGTAACCTGTGATTGACCTTTTTAGCTGTGTGGCATCTCTTCTGCTCTTGGAGTATACTTGTGCATCAATGCTAGTTTTTAGAAATGTGGACTGCACAATAATAATTTGCAGATTCCTTTCTGTTATTTTCAGATGTTCTGACTTCAACTAATAGGAAGAAATTTCACCTTCTCCATTTTCTCTCTTATTGTAAATGCTTAGCAAAATTGTTTAGTACTGTTAAGATTCAAACTTTGTACAAGTATGTGCATGCCATTTCTTCCCCGGTGAGGGTTTTTTTAATCTTAATTAAGATATTCAACTCAAAATTTGCATGAGAGATTTCTTTTTCCTTTCTAATTTTTGTCTTTCATGATCTTACAGGGACCATCAGATGGACCATCTAAGGCAGTTCCTTCGCATCAACCCACATCTGAACTAGAATCTCCAGCAAGCTCTAAGGAGGCTGATCAGCCCAGTCCGGTTTCAATTCTTGAAGCTCCTTTTGTTGATGATTTGTCATGTGGTACTGAATACTTTGAGAGCGTCAGTGCTGATCTCCATGGTAAACTAAAAATCTTAATTTGCATAGGTCATGACTTCCATTAGTGTTTCCTTTTTCTAAAAAGATGATGAAGCTACTTATTACTAGATCTTCTTGGCTGATTATTCAATTTAGTGCTTTTACTCCTTGTCCCCTCTAACTGGAGTATTGCTTTTTTTATCATTGTTTGAGTTTATTTTATGTAGCTAGGATCAGGTTGTAGCTTGGGTCGATAATGCTTCTTGAAAGATGCTCATTGACATTAAATAACAGTGCAGGATTTCGATGACAGGGATAATCATAGGAAGGAAATATTATCTGTAATGTTGCTGTTTTGGGCTGTGTTTGCCTGCTTTTAGAAATATTGTTCCATAAATACTTTTTATGTCTTCAGAGAATCTGTAATTGTTTTTGAAGGCTTGTTGTTCCTTGCTTGTAATTTTTTTTCCTCCTTTTGTGTTGCCAGGGCTTCGATTGCAACTTCAACTACTGAAGTCGGAGTCAGAGATATACACTGAGGGAACTATGCTTGTTTCAAGCGATGAAGAGGCGGATGAAAGATCTGTTGGATTTATGGATGAGAAGAGCATATTAAAAGCTGAAGATAACTGGGAATATTGTTATATAGCTGATGTCTTAATGGACTCGGGGATTAATGATGTTAACCCAGGTACATTCATCAAAACATGCTATTCTTTGGAACGGCCTGTGAACCCCTCGATTTTTGAAGAACTCGAAAAGAAGTATTGTAATCTGACTTCTTTATCAAGGTCGGAAAGGAAGCTAATGTTTGATTGTATAAATGCTGAACTCCTGGAAATTCACCAGCAATTTGCGGGCCCACACCCGTGGGGGAAGCCTGGGATGATAAGTATTCGGTGTAAATGGAACAAAAATGGGCTCCAAGAAAATCTGCACAAGTTACTGATGAGCCGACGGAAGAAAGTGACTAAAGACCCTGAGAAGGTGCTGGGAAAGGAGTCTCAGTGGCTGGACATGGGAGATGATGTCGATATAATAGGTAAGGAATTCCAGACATTGTTGATAGATGAGTTAGTCGCAGAGGTAATAGCAATGTGAAAGTGAAGTTGATTGTGCTGTAGGAATTCACATACACACAAATGAAGTGATGGAATGATCATTTCGTTTGAAGATAAATAATATCAGTCAATATATTTACAATCGGAACCAAAAATCACAAGGTCAACCCTGACAGACGCAGAGGGCCTGCCCGTCTGGTATTGTATTCTGAGGTCTGGCGTGTTTGTATATACACATATCAAGCCATGGGCCTCTTTTGGAAATGGATACGTTCGCTCTTGTAAAAAAAGCCCGCGGACAATTCTACTGACTAATGCTAAATTCATCTGTTTTATGTAGCTGTCGTCCAATTTATTAATGATAATTTTGTCCAATTTATTAATGACAATTTTCTAATTACACAATAGACAAGAGCGTTTGTTGTCACTTATTCGTAATGATTTTAGCTCTGGGCAAGAAAGTTCAATAGCTTGGAGGCGGGCTCAGAGGCGGACTGCAGTTGTGAAATGGGTCAGGCTCAGTGATAGTAACCGGAATTCGAGTTCTTAACAAATGAAGAATAGTATTGGCACGGATTGCAATTGCGAAATGAGTCTAGCCCAGTTGGAGTTGTTTCGGTTGGAGTGGTTCGTAGCATTCCAGAATTCAAATTCTGAACGAACGACGAATGAAACGGCGGCGGATTGTGATTGTAAAGTGGGCCAGGTCCAGATGGAATCATTCTAGTGTACCAGAATTCAAGTCCCCGACATATGAAGAATGAAACGGGGGCGGATTGCGATTGTTAAGTAGGTCAGGTCCAGTTTAGAGTCATTCGTAGTATACCAGAATTCAAGTCCTCAACAAACAAACAATGAAATGGTGGCGGATTGCGATTGTGAAGCATGCTAGGCCCAGTTGGAGTCGTTCGTAACAAATCAAAATTTATGTCCCTACCAAACGAGGAAGAGTACAGCGGTGGATTACGGTTGTGAAGTGGGTCAGGTCCAATTGTAGTCGTTCGTAGTATGCCAAGGCAATGGAAAACTTTTAAAAATAATTTTATTTTTATCTTCCTTTATAATTTTGATCAATCCTAATTTATTTTTATCAAATTAACTATTATGAACGATTTTACTTTCCAATTCTAATTTTAAGCTATAAATAAATACGAACTTTATTTTTTTATAAATTTTTTTTTATTTTAATCTTATTTTAATTCCTCCTTATATTTTTAATTAATCATAATTTATTCTTAATAAAATAATTACTTTTAACGATTTTACCTTCAAATTTTATTTTTTGCACTTAGACGCATACTTTATTTTTCATCTATTTTAATTATCTCTTTAAATAAGTTATATAATGATAAAAAATATATATTCTAACTTTTAACTACGAATTAAAAAAAAATTATATTTTAATTTTTTTTATTAATTTTAAAATATAAAATATTATTATAAAATAATTAAGTGATGTTATAAATGTAAAAATTTATTATTATTAAAATATTATTGAGATTTATCAAAAAAATTAAGAAACTTTGGGTTGACCAACCAACCCAAGGTGTGTTGTACCCTACGTCGACAATTCAGGGCAATACTGTTAGTGGACCTAGAATAGTATTGTGCGCCCTGAATTGGAGAAGCCTTCTAAGCCCGCCCTCGGTTCACGTCTTTCAATGCCTTGAGTTCTTCCCCGCTTTTCTGGCGCGGTAGGAGCTTTCTTTGCTGTTTTTTTGCTATCGCGCAGTCTTACTTCATGCCTCGTTTCGGCATAGCTGTCCACAAACTGAACAGGATATCGAGATTACTGTATCCGAATGCCTACCCCTACCTTCTATCAACAGAAATTTACATAAAAAAACCAAAGGCGTCAGCTCAAAGTAGTAACCGCCCCTGCACATCCGAAGCGAGTGATTTTGCTAAACCCTTAGCTGCTGGCTAAAAGTTTGCTACTGCATGCGGCCTACTTATGCTTTAACGACTAAAAGGAGAAAGTGTTTGAGTGCATGATATAGTGCGGGGGTGGCAATAGTGCTTCGTTTTAGTGCTGCTTTAGTGAAGGCAATTGAGCCTGTTAGCGGCCGTTACAATTATTGCGATAGTCAGGGCAGCAAGCGCCGGTCCTAGCCCGGCAGCTGCCCATTTTCTTATCCTTTCTGGGACCATTCCGTAGTGCTTGAGAAGGTCGAGTAACTCTAATTGCGAAGTTCGTTCTCGATTAGTCATGCGCAGAGGGAGGTGCAATTGCCCCAGACCAAGTCTTATCCCCTATCCCCAGGGGCTTCACACTCTGGGAGTTCTTCTACTTGACCAGCTTATTCGTCTTTTAATTACCAGCCCCTCTATTGGTATTGTCTTCAAAATTAAGATTAGGCTTTATGCCTATAATGACTGGTAAGCGTAAATCAACCTATCGTATCGACGAGTATCTCTCTTTTCTTTTAGACTTGCTTTTTCATAAAGCACTGCTCTTTCCTCACATCTACGTAACCAACAACGACTAACCCTCAATTAAGTCAAGAAAGGGATGCGTTTCCCTTGTCGGGCCCACCTAAATGAACCTGACGCACTTTGGCTTAATTAGGGAGTGAGGCCCCTCAATAGTAAGTTGCTGCTACGTTTGCTGCCGTAGGAGGACTAAGGGCCGTCTTTACTTGCACAGCCGAAAGATAAGATGCGCTACTAATGCGGCTCAACCCCCCAACACGCCAATACTCGCAACTGGTCGCACTAAGGAACAATGACTACTGACTACTTTGGCTTAAGGCTAGAAAAAGACATTGGGTGTAATCGCTCTGGTTCGCTCAGATTTCGCTCTTCATTGAGTTGGCTTCTCTGGAGGAACCTCGCTTTGTCTAGACAGCGGTACAAGCAGTCCCCCCGTTGGAAGACCTATCCTAACCTTTCTCTTTATATGAACTATATCCATTACACAGACTTTCCGATACAGAAAGAGAAAGAGAAAAATCGCCTACCAAAAGACTTTTTTTCGATCTTCATTCTCTAACAAATATCTCTTTTCCAGTGGATCTTTCTTCTCCAGCGGATTTATATTCTCTGGAAGATCCCCCTCCCCCTTATCTTATCCATCGGAAGATTATTATGATAAAATGGGTGGAGAAAATTGAGCAACTACCATTTGCATAGACCAATCCTTGACCTTGATCGAATCCCCCAAGCTCAGTCGAAAGCCCTTTTTTGCTCTATAAATGCTTTCGTCTTGGGTAACATTGAATTGCTTAACAACGAGTATAAGTCGTTCTAACGCGACCTGAGAGGCTTCGTACTGTCTTTGTTAGGCTAGCCATCTATTACATAATAAAAGTAAGTCCTCCATGAAAGAAGGAAACCATTTTTCTTTTAAGAATTCGGCTAACTAATAAAAAGCGCTACTTATAGAGGACTTAAGCGAGTATTCAATAACAATCAATATTCACTTTGTGCTTGTTTACTTTTTTTGGGCTATCTAACCATAGAGAGGAGAGCCCGTTGAGGAATGGGCATCTGAACCGGGCCAAGCTCTTGAGATTGTTGGGTATGGTCAGCCATATTAGAAATAAGGTGAATGGATAAGACGAATACAGGGGATATTGAAATGGACGTTCTAAATTCTAAGAAAGAGGAATGCATTTGGTGGATACGGATGCATGAGGAAAGGAAGTCCGTGTTCAGAGTTGGAGGATTCCAGGCCTGAGGTTCCTGCTCTAGGCAACGTTCTGAGGAATTAGACAGATCAAGGTCTTTAAGAGCCATATACGCTTTAGCAAGTCGAGCTGACGTAATTGATTACAAGAAAGGTACTTAACAAACTCTGCAAAAGGTTGAATCTTGACAGTGGCGAGAACCCCAATGAGCGGGCTCCGCACCGCCAACAAAAGGAAAAGAAGTCTAGGAAAGAAAAGGGAGGTCTGGACGACAAACATTCCTTGAATTTGGTTCAGGCAAAGCGAGAGACCCAGAAAGGGAGGAGCGTGGAAGCCACTCGTCTCCAAAGAGGAGGAATATTGGACTGAGCTGAACTGTCAAAGAGTCATGTTGGGCCTTCGACTGTGGAACTAGGAGTTCTCCTCGGAACTTTAACCATAGAGAGGCAATTGACCTTTTAGACAAATTCCTACTGTCACTAAAGGGAAAGCGCTTCTTCTCTTGCAGACCCTTGGATTGTGAAAGTTTAAACTAAGTTTTTCAGCCTTATAGACACCGGAGCAGTACTTTATTTAGGGGGTTAGCTTTGATTCAATGGGAAGATGTTTTGGTTGGGCTTCGAATCCGTATCAGTCACGACCATCCAATGGTGGGTTGACCTCGTTTAGGGAAGACAACTTAACCCCCTTTAGGGCAGCTACTTAGGGAGATCGCTTTGACCGATTCGCTCTTTCTTTTAGGTGTCGAGATCCTTTGGAATCTTTTCCCTACCCCTCCCGGTCTCGGGCACTGACTCACGCGTTTTGTACCTCTACCTCTTCTACCTGTACCTGCTATTTGGTCCCCAAGCCAAGCGTAGCGCTGGTTGTCAAACTCTTCCACGCCAACTTGCCACTAGTAAATGCAGAAGGTCCCCAGACGGGGGGATAAGCAGTGATTAGTGATTCATTGCATATGTGAGGTAGTAGGTCACGTACTTTGTTCCAGATCAATGAATGCGGAATAAATAAAAAGATAGGCGGATTCCTTTTTCGTTACAGCTTGCTTATCCACTCACCATGCCATCGGGATCCGAGGATTGCTTTGTTTAAAAGTAAAAGAAACTTGGCCGTCAACTCGTAATTCAAAGCGCTTAGTTGGGTTCAGCTCTATCGGTCGAAGCAGGTTGATTGGTTCCAGGGCTACGCGCCTATCTGCTCTCTCAAGTCTAATACGCCCCTTATTCCCTTTTCTGTTGGGCCTGCCTTGATTCAAATGACGTGGCTCGTCCAGTTCTAGATGTCGCATCAGTGGAATCCTATTCTCCGCTTTCTTTTCAGAATACAAACAAGTAGTCCAAGTAGACCCATTAGGGGGGACGAGATGAAACCTTTCCATTTTATCTTCTTAAACTTAAGAACTTTTTGTTCTTTGTAGCGCTTCTCCTCCTGCTCCCTCTTCTGTCGTACACGTGCTCACCATAAGCCTGCCGTTTTCTTCAACTTCGTGGTAGTGAGTCGTACCCGCTCTGGGTCCGTAATCTCTTTTAGTTCGAAATACCGGTCCATCGTGACTAACCAGTCTAAGACCATGTCACGGAGGGGTCTCAACTTCCATCAAAGTTAGGAACCTCTACGCTAGTCTCCACTTCCCTAAGTATCTGTGCTTCTCTTACTGCTTGCACTACATAAGGATAAGGACTGCCCCCACTACGTTCATCCTTGTTTGGCTATCATACTTTTGAATGAACGATTATACAGGCTAGGATCGGTCCACCCTGGATCGGCAGCATAACTGTGTTTAATCATAACTCATGTACAGGATCGATCTAACCTGCTCTGTCATTATACACTCCTTGTTAACGAGTCTGACATGTGTCATTCATCCGATTCCCCCGGTTTGTATGAATCCATATAAAAAAACCCTAAGCTGACGCATGCCGATCATGTCGGCTCGATTTTCACTTGCCTCTTATTCTGTATCTTGCTTGACAGCTCTATAGGAAGGCCGATCGACGTCATGTGGCACTCATCCACTGGGCCAGACCTATTTGCACAGATCAGGTGTCAACAGTCCCTCAGCTTTTGGCACATGGTCAGTCTCCTTCGGGTGTGGCACGACGGAGCTAGTTAGTTGATCATGTGTTCTGACTGACGACACTGGCTCAACAAAAGGGTCGGGGAGGGGTGAGACTGAAAAAGGGAAAACAAAAGGGTAGCATACGGTGAAGGGGAAACAAAAGACAAATAAGGTCTTTTTCTAGGTGTCAAAGCCTTAGACCTATCCTTTGACGGGGTGCCCGACATTCACAGTGGCTGCACTCTCTCCAGACACGGTCGGTAAAGGTTGAGGAGGGACCTGGGCACAAGAAGCCCGACCAATTGAATCAGAGCCCCATCTAGTAAGGCGTGTAGACGAGAGACCGAGTCACTTTCTGACCATCATGTGGGCCCGGTTGCTGCTCTCGTACATATAGGGGTGTGGCACAGCCTGGTAAAGTAAAGGCCTAGTTGACGAGTAAGGCCCGAGTAGAATTCCACCCCGTTTGGCTCTAGGGAGATCTCTGGTGCAGACAAAACTTTTCTAAGTTTTTAAAGACTCCTCATCCTTGGCTGAGTATTCTCGCCACTAGGTGGATGAATGGCATGAAGGACCGGCTGGTCGATCCTCCGGAATCTTGAGAAGATAGTCAACGGTCGCCGTGGCTGACAACACTAAATTAACCCAGTGTAAGTTCTGAGGTGCCCATCTCCGTCGGAACATGGAGTTATTTGAGAAGGAACGAGACGAGGGAAGTATTCATGCACCCACAGCTGAACAATCAACAGAGCCCCACAGAGCAGGGGGTAGGGGTGGGGTAGGTTATCCGGGACTGAGCTTGTTGTTTCCACCTTTTCTTTGACTTCCGCCAGTCCCCGATAGATGTGAGAAAGCACACTCGGGACGATTGAGACTCACTTGCCGGAAGCCAACCATGCAGCTTAGAAAAGCTGAGTAGTCATTGCGTCATCCGGGCCGAGCAGACGCACAAGGCAAACCTGTTTCACAAAATTAGTCAGAAGGCCCAGTGCTCGAGCCACTCGGCTAGTTTCTTCTTATCATCTTTTGAATGATGCCCCTGAAGTTTTTCCTTATCCAGTCTCTTTCCTTTTTTGTGTCAATAGTGTTCTGGCGAGGAGTTAGAGCTGGCGGATAAGGCTTCTTCTTGTCCTTCAGGTACTTGTCCGGCCGGACCGAGACCCCAGCCGTATCCGGCCGAGGGGATGATTTCATAGTCAGAACCACCCTTCTTGTACCCTTCTACATCCTGTGGGTGGGCAAAGTCCAATAATCGCCTTGACATCTCGAAGAGTGGGTCCCATTTGCCCGCATCTCAGATGAAGTGCATTAGCACTCAGGCTCTAAAACATTATCACGGCCTGGAGAATCCAATTGTGAGGCGGGAAGTTATCCGTTGACAGCCGAATGCACTCTTAGATTCTAAGTTCCTTTCATGTCTCACAGTGCTTCGGCTCCATCTTTTGGTACCAGTTGCGCCACCATGTATTAATTTCTCCACCCGAGAACGGCTAGGGCGCACGGATTTCCTAACCCACTTATTTTTTTGATAGGACGAGCTCCCTTGCTGAGTCCCTCCACTCTTCTGGGACCGATTTCTTCTCAAACACCTGGCCCTTGCCTTTCTGTGGCTTTGAGGTCTTGGCCTGGGTGCATAGAGCGTAGGGCCATCCGTGTCTTTGATGGGGACGATCCGCCGGAAATACTCTGAGTCGAACCACTCTTATAACTCAGCAAGCCGATTGGAGCGACTTCCTTCTCCGTTGCTAGTCGCTGGATGTACAACCAGTCACCCCTCTAAAATCGTATCAGATGAAGCTCCACTATCTCCAGATTAATAAGATGATGCAGCGGCCACCGAAGAGAGATTCAACCAGTGCAGTGAGCGGTCATTTCCAGTGATGAAATAGGCAAAAACTTAGAGTTTCGAGAAGGTTGATGGAGGGAGGCTATAGAAGGAAAGTTGCAGAGGAAAGAAGAGGAAAGAATGGGCTCGCCCTAACTAATAAAGAGTAGGGTTTTGAAAGGATTTTTCACTATTTATAGCTCAACTAGTAGCTAGGCCCGTCAACAGGCACTGGACGAATAGGAAGAACGGCTTAGCTTTCCAAGTGCCTATTTCATATAGGAGACGAGCTAACTCGACTGGCCGAGGTAGGTAGTGCCTGCTGCTTTCGACTCCTACTTAAGCTCCGAAACCAGCTCCCGTTGTTTGTGCCTTTCGGGGTCGGTGGCTAATACGAGTACGAGAAGAGAGGGCTCTTCAAGAGAAAGAGAGCGGATCACCGCTTTCTTGGCTGACGAGAGGGAAAGAGGCAATTGAAGTAGGCCATCTTGTTGAAAAAGTGCCTTAGTTTGTTAGGATTTGCTTAAATCTTATCTTTGATTTAGGCTTATCATTATCTTTGATTTAGGTTTATCATTATCTTTAATCTAGGCTTATCACTTATCCTTTGTTATATTTTAACTCTATATAAAGAGCAATATAATGAATAAAATAGTGAGAGAGGCTTTCAGAAAATAATTGCTCTCTCCCACTCTTTCTTTCTTTTTTTCTTTTGCCAAGTTCATATTACTTTGTTCTTGTACTAAACAACAACAGATTGGTATCAGAGCCTATTTGTTCTTGAGGGATTTGTGCGTTGAGTGAATCCAAACACAAACCAAAAACACAATAACCAAGAAGAAAAAAACCCAGAAGAGATGAAAACTGAAACAATGTTCTCTCATGTTACACCACCAATTTTTGATGGTGATAACTATCAAGTTTGGGCTATTAGAATGACGGTCCATCTTGAAGCATTAGACCTTTGGGAAGCTATAGAGGAAGATTATGATATTCCTCCATTGCTGGAGAATCCTACTATGACTCAACTCAAGGTCTATAAAGAGAGAAAAACTAAGAAGTCCAAAGCTAAAGCATGTTTATTCTCTGCAGTTTCAAGCACTATATTTACAAGGATTATGAGCTTGGAGTCAGCAAAGGATATATGGGACTACCTCAAGAAGGAATACTAAGGCAACGAAAGAACCAAAAATATGCAGGTACTCAATTTGATTAGAGAGTTTGAAATGTTAAAAATGAAGGAGACAGAAAACATCAAAGACTACTCTAACAAATTGTTGGGTATAGTGAATAAGATAAGGTTGCTTGGTAAGCATTTTTCTGACGAACGAATTGTGCAAAAAATTCCCGTAACTTTGCCTGAAAAGTACGAGTCTAAAATTTCTTCATTAGAAGAATCTAAAGATTTGTCAAGTATATCCTTGGCAGAATTGGTGAATGCATTGCAAGCACAAGAGCAAAGAAGAATGATGAGAAAAGAAGAATCCATGGAGGGTGCTCTTCAAGCAAAGGCAGAAAATTCAGAAGGGGGCAAAGATAAAAAGAACTACAATAAGAAAAAGGGCAACAAGACTGGCAATAACAACAAAAACAAGGATGAGATATATCCACCTTGTCCACACTGCAAAAAAACAAACCACCCACAAAAAAAGTGTTGGTGGAGGCCTGATGTCAAGTGCAGAAAATGTGGTAAGATTGGACACATGGAGCGGATCTGCAAATCACAACAACATGAAGAGACAAAAGTTTCTATTGAGCAACAGCAAGAAGACCAACTTTTTGTTGCAACATGCTTCGCAACAAATATCAGCTCTAGCGATTCCTGGCTAATTGATAGCGGTTGCACAAATCACATGACCAATGATCAAGAGCTCTTTAAAGAGCTCGATAAAACCATTATTTCCAAAGTAAAAATTGGAAACGGTGAATTTATTTCAGTCAAGTGCAAAGGAACTGTGGCTATAGAAAGTTTAACAGGTTTAAAGTATATTATTGATGTTTTATATGTGCCTGATATTAATCAAAACCTGTTGAGTGTTGGACAACTAGTTGAAAAGGGTTTTAAAGTCGTATTTGAAGACAAATGGTGTTTCATCAAAGATGTGAAGGGCAGAGATGTATTCAAAGTGAGAATGAAAGCAAAAAGTTTTGCTCTAAATCTAATGGAGGAGGAGCAAATATCATTCTCAAGCACTGTAAGTAATGCAGAATTATGGCATAGAAGGCTTGGGCATTTTCATCATGGTGGACTTTTATATGTACAAAAACATAATTTAGTGAAAGGTATGCCATTGCTAGAAGACAAGTTAGCTGATTGCGTGGCTTGTCAATATGGCAAGCAAAATAGAAGACCTTTCTCTCAAACGACATGGAGAGCAACACGCAAACTGCAATTGATACACACAGATGTTGGAGGACCTCAGAAAATATCATCATTAAATGGTAGTAAGTACTACATTATATTTATTGATGATTATACCAGGTTTTGCTGGATTTATTTTCTCAAATTCAAATCTGAGGTTGTTGATATATTTTGGAAATATAAAGCATGGGTGGAAAATCAAAGTGGCTGCAGGATACAAAAGATAAGATTAGATAACGGGAAAGAATACACCAATGATATTTTTGACAAGTTTTGCAGAGAAGCTGGTATTGAGCATCAACTCACAGCACCTTACACTCCACAACAGAATGGCGTAAGTGAGAGAAAAAATCGAAGTATTATGGAGATGACAAGGTGTATGCTACATGAGAAGGAATTGCCAAAGAAACTATGGGCAGAAGCTGCAAACACTGCAGTTTTTTTGCTAAATAGGTTGCCAACTAGAACTTTGCAGAAAAAAACTCCGTATGAAGCCTGGTTTGGTTACAAACCCGATTTACAAAATTTAAAAATTTTTGGTTGCCTTTGTTTCTTTTATGTACCACAAGTAAAAAGAGACAAACTTGATAAGAAGGCAGAACCAGGAGTTTTCATTGGATATAGCAATTTTTCCAAAGCTTATAGAATTTTTCAACCACAAAATGGAAAAATTGTTATAAGCAGAGACGTCAAATTCATAGAGGATAGACAATGGAACTGGGAGGAGTCAATAAAAACACAATTGTTAGAGATTCCGCAATACTTTGAAGATGATATAGATGATGTCCCAGTTAGAGGAACAAGGACTTTATCTGATATTTATGAAAAAAGCAATATTGCTGTATTTGAGCCTGCAGAATTTGAAGAAGCTAAGAAGGATGACAAGTGGGTTGAAGCAATGAAGGAAGAACTCAGAATGATTGAAAAGAATAACACTTGGGAGTTGGTGAACAAACCTCAACACAGAAAGGTCATTGGAGTCAAATGGGTTTATAGAACCAAACTCAATGCAGATGGTTCTATAAATAAATATAAAGCCAGATTAGTTGTGAAAGGGTATAGACAAGTGTATGGAGTGGATTTCTCAGAAACTTTTGCTCCAGTAGCACGCTTGGATACAATCAGGATGTTGCTTACTTTAGTAGCACAAATGAGATGGAAGACTTACCAACTAGATGTAAAATCTGCTTTTTTAAATGGTAATCTTCAAGAGGAAATCTATGTAGAGCAACCAAGGGATTCAAAGTCAAGGGACAGGAGGAGAAAACCTCTGCAATTACTAAGGCAAGGAGGAGTGTTGAAAAAGTGCCTTAGTTTGCTAGGATTTGCTTAAATCTTATCTTTGATTTAGGCTTATCATTATCTTTGATTTAGGTTTATCATTATCTTTAATCTAAGCTTATCACTTATCCTTTGTTATATTTTAACTTTATATAAAGAGCAATATAATGAATAAAATAGTGAGAGAGGCTTTCAGAAAATAATTGCTCTCTCCCACTCTTTCTTTCTTTTTTTTTCTTTTGCCAAGTTCATATTACTTTGTTCTTGTGCTAAACAACAACACATCTCATAGAAAATATTGGAAATATTTCGGCTTGGGGAGCATCAAGGCGAGGGGGGGCTTTCTGAGAACACCGTGCACCAGCCCGGATTGCACTGCTTGCTTTCGGATGCAAGTTCTGGGCCCGCTCCCTCGACCCGCGCCCTCTCTTCGCGCTATACTTGAAATC
Source organism: Xylocarpus granatum (assembly GCA_019650275.1). Classification (NCBI taxonomy): domain Eukaryota; kingdom Viridiplantae; phylum Streptophyta; class Magnoliopsida; order Sapindales; family Meliaceae; genus Xylocarpus; species Xylocarpus granatum. Next base: position 4,316 of record BNST01001793.1, on the reverse strand, counting down.
TTTGTTGAGTAGCGCGCTCTTGCTTTAGCTTAGGGCTTATATCTAGCTCTTTTAGTATAGCGCGCTTAGGGGAAGGGGCTCCTCTCGCGCACTGTGCTTTATTGCCTACCTTCCCCACCCTAGTCTTAGCCCTAGCCCTAGCCCTCCTTGCAGCATGATTTTCTAGTCAATCACTGAGGAGAGATAGCTTTCCTCTTATCCATGCCGACCTGCATTGAGAATCCTATTTTCTACTTGCTAATTAATGGTTCTCCACAGGGAGACTTCCGGAGCACAAAAGGGACACGAGAAGGAGATCCCTTATCACACCCCACCTAGCGAGCTTAGAACGCATCTTTAGATCATTCATAGGTCACAAACAACCATTACAAGTAGTTCGTCTATCATTTCTCATTAAGGGCCAACTCAAAATCGACTGAAGCAAGCCTAGATGGACTAGCCTAAAATAAGGAAGGATTCCTTAAAGGGAGTGATGAAAGAGGCTTGGTATTCAGTATCAAGAACTCACGAAGCCACTTTCGAAGGGGAAGTCAGGCCTTCTTTAGTTGTGCTGGCTTTATGAGCTTCTCCATTTCTATTGCGTAAACGAAAGGTGTCTTGCCGCGTATGAATTGACCGATTGGCATTTCTTTAGACGCTAGTGCGGACCAGTAGAGTAGTGCTTTCTTTCTTTAAGCCGGTAAGGTAATCTGTCGGTGTCAGATCCATGTCGAAACGAATACGTAAAAGGAGAGAAGAGACCGTAGCTTACTCGAAAGAGAGTCCCACCTAACAGTATGCTTCGCTTCAAGTGGAAGATTTTTTTTGAAAAAGCAGCGACCAGGGCACTGGACTCTCCCGAGCCTTGGAACCGTCTTACTCTTTTAGGTTAGGGGATAAGTTTCCATAAGGGGAAGTTTAGGCGAACAGGGGAACGACCTCATAAGGGGAAACCCTTCAGTAGAGGATGGACACCAAGACAAGGCTATACAAGACTAGACTAGCCAAGACGCGACCAGCCCCGCCCCTGACGCCGTGACGAGCTTATTATATTATACCTTTCCCTGTAAGAAAAGGATCTTAGCTACTCCGGGAAAGTTTTAGACGCCAGTGCCCACCTCCCTTTAAGCGCGAGCAGATCGAGACGGTCCCATCCCATATAGTAAAGTAAATTCATAGGCCTATTCAGCCTGGCCAGCACAACCAAGCCAATCTCTAAAGTTATCAGTTCAGATTGAGCAATTTCACTGATTGAAGTAGTTACGGAGCTCCAAGCTTTTTTCTTCTTTAGTAGCTCCAATCCCAAGCCGAGCCTAGCTTCTCTTTCTTGTTGGAATTGTATCGAATCGAAAGTTCCATCTTCAAAGAGATAGAAATACCCGGGCAGGCATTATATGCTTGAACATTAACCTCTTTCGGTCTTAATATATTGGCTTCCTGCTTCAATAGAAGGTTTCAAGCTTTCTAATAAAGATTCAGCTCTAGGGAAGGAAGGTTGAGCTAGTCTTTGTCTAGTCAATCAGGTAGCTTTCCTTCGATTCCTTCTGACTGATAAAATCTTCTCTAAATGACTACAGCGCACTCCAAGCCCGCCGCCCAGATCTGAGCTTTCGTGATAGGTGAAAGAACCTTTTCCGTAGGGGAGAAAAACTGACTATACGTTAACTAAGTCCTTTTTCTTTTTGGTGAGGCTCTTAAAAATTTCCGAAATTAACCTTATTTTTACCCCTCTTTACATTTATAACCAACCCTAATTTATTCTTACCAAACTAACCATTTTAAACAATTTTACCCTCAATCCCTAAAACACAAACCCTAAAAACACAAACACACGTCATTCATTTTCTTCTCATTTCTTTTACATTGCGTTGCTGGTCACTCTCAAGTTTCATCTCTCTGCCTATTGCCACTGCCACTGCAACTACTGCTGCTACTATCTTAGGCCTTGATTCTAACGAATAGAGAGAGAGAGAGAGATATTTTAAAGTGAATGAATGAATGAACGAGAGTTTGTTTGTGTCTGCGTGTGTGTTTGAACCGTCTAAGAGGATGAGTGAATCTGTCATTAATCATTGCAACAGTGGCACTGGAAAACATGGTGTTCTTACATTTACATTTATATGAAAGGGACCAGATATTGCAGAGAGATAAAAAGGGTGTGCGTGAATCCTGTTCTCTTCTTTCATTCTCTCTCTTTCTTTCTTTCCTTGCATTTGCATTGATAGATAGATGTGATAGATCAGAAGTTTAGGTTTTAAATACAGGCTAGAACTATTCTTTAATGCTGAAGGGAACGAGTCACCTCCAATTTTTCTGATCTCTTTCAGACAAAAAAGGATCTTCAAATAGTCCAAATAATCCAAACGCAATCAAAAGTCAGTTGCAAGAGAGAGATCGTGTTTCTCTCACCTCATTCAATGAAATAGTAGTAAATTTTTCATTTTGTAATAACCTAACAGAGAACAGTAATTTTTTTGTATCGAGATTTTGATAATAACCCACATTTATTAAACAATTTAATGAACAAAATTTTGCTCTGGGTCCTCGCGGACCCAGAGCAAAAAACGCTCTGGGTCCCCGGGGACCCAGAGCAAAATCGTTCTGGGTCCCCGCGGACCCAGAGCAAAATCCCTCTGGGTCCCCGAGGACCCAGAGCAAAAAACGCTCTGGGTCCGCGGGGACCCAGAGCAAAATCCCTCTGAGGGTAGAAATGAAATTTTATTTTAGGGTTTGGGGGCAAAATCGTCCAAAATGGTTAGTTTGATAAGAATGAATTAGGGTTGGTCATAAATGTAAAGAGGGGTAAAAATAAGATTATTTTCGGAAATTTCCATTTCTTTAAAGACCTAAAGGAAGCTGTTAAGAGAAGAGGTTGGGCTTGGCAGGTAGACTTGCTGTCCTAACTGACAAGAGAAAGGGACTCTGGGATATTCGCTGGGTGGGATATATTTGACTATTAAGTAAAGGTTCGATATTTCACTAAAAAGATATTAAAAAATAAGGTCAATCTGGTCCTCAATGGTATGACCTACAACTCAATACCTGCCTTTCTCTTTACTCCGACAGCCGAATCACTACTAACGTAGACTACCGTACTTTTCCAATCCACCGTCCTAGCTTCGTAGTCTAGGTGTGTTTATACCAATGCTTGGAGTGATTAAAGCCGTAATGAAATGCTACGGTGATTAAAGCCGTAATGAAATGCTACGGCTTTGAAGAAGTTCTCCTATATCCAGCACCACGAAGCCTCGTAGAGGTCTGAATGGACTGCAACCCGCTGCAGCCACGGAATCGGACAAAAAGCTATCCTTAATTCGGAATTTTTTCGCGAATTCAATTGCACCTCTTTTAGAGACCTGTTCTGGTTAAACAAAAAATTATGATACTAAAACGCCCTGTACGTCTAGAGGAAAGATGTCTGTAGCCGGAGACCCATCATCGTAAGAAAAAAAAAGTGCTCTGTAACGGTACACTCAGGTCATGGGTTCCATCACATTCCGGGTAAGCTGCTTAGAAAGCCCGGATTATTTTGCCCCCAATTTCTATTCAATACAAGATGGAGATACGGAGTCGCCACTGATCCTATTTTCGTCAGGACCAACTAGAAGAGAGTGGCGAGCACACACAGCAGAAAGGAGCTTTCCTAGATGTCAGACGGGGAATCCTCATTGTGTACTACCTAGCCGACTCTCTTAGTGTATCACCTCAGTCTATCTAATGTCTCCTAATGCAGCTACGAAGGGCAATGCTTTTTTGTGGAAACCGGGCACTTAAAGAGAGATTTCAATGGATACTTCAAAAGCACTAAAACGTCGGAAGCGCCCCCAAGCATGGTCTGAAATCATATGTACTTGGGAACGACCGTAGAGATATAGATCAGTTTACTTTCGAATTTCTCGTGTCTGTTTTTCGTGGATAAACGAAGCACTTCGTCTATGGGCATTGTAGAAAGGGATAGGAGATACCTTCAGGGCTTGGGTATGAGAACATAATTGAAAAAAAGAAGGAATCCTACAGCGGAAACTCGAGTCGAGGCATTGCTCACTTGCTTGAGCCAAGAGCGAATGATAGGAATGTAGCGGAAGAAAAAAGTGCTTTGAAGGTTCCCACGACGTGGATTCGAACCACTCTGAAGTGCCTTTACTTTTAGTCGAATCGTGGCTTTGGAAACCCGGTTCGTCCTTCTTTTCTTTCTATAAGTGACTACTTCCGGAGCCGGAGCCACCCGGCAGTTCTTTCTTACCTTTCTTCTCACATAAAATTACCCACCCGCTAAGAACTGGAGAACATACGCTACCGCAGCATGATAATGTTGACTTTGTATGCCTTGTTCCGCA
>BNST01001791.1:0-48611 GCA_019650275.1 Xylocarpus granatum | reverse complement strand
ATCAGTTTTCAAAATGGAAGGGATATCAAACAAGAGGGCGACAAGAAAAAATAGAAAACATTAGAAAATATAAATAACGCTATTAAGGTGTAAATTGAGAAAGCAATAACAAATGACCAATAAAAATTAAATGATTGGCACAAAATTTATTAAAAAATAATAAAAAAAAAAAAATTTAAACTGATAGAATTAAAAAGAAATGGTAAAAAAAATAATAATAAAAAAAAAGTAAAGAAAAATTTGTTGTTTTTTTAGAAAAAAAAAAAAACAGTAAAAAAATAATTAGAAAAAAAATTTAAAATACAATAAATTAAAAAAAAAAAAATAAAAAAAAAAAAAAATTTAAACAAAAATAAAAAAGTTTGAAAAAAAAAATTAAAAAATTAAAAAATTATAAATAATAAAAAAATTAAAATAAGTTTAGTTTAATTTTTTTTTGATAAATTAAAAATATAAAATAAAAAATTTATAAAAGAAAATTAAAATGTAAACAAAAAAAAAAAGTTTGATTAAAATAATTTTAAAATTAGAAAATAAAAAAAAACAATATAGAATTATTATAAAAAATTTAAGATAAAAAATTAATAAAAAAAAAAAAAAAAAAAATAAAAAAAAAAATAATATAAAATTTATAAATAATTTAATATAATAAAAAAAAAAAGATAATAAATAAATTAATAATAATTTTTTATTTTAAAAAATTTATTTTGAAAAAAAAAAAAAAAAAAAAAAAAAATAAAAAAAAATTTTAAAACAATAAAATTAAAAAAAAAAATTTAAAAAAAAAAAAAAAAAAAAAAATTTTAAAAAAAAAATAAAAAAAAAAAAAAAAAATAAAAAAACTAAAAAAAAAAAAAAAAATAAAAATTTTAAATATATAAAAATAAAATATTACAATATAATAATATAAATAAATAAATTTACAGAAAAATAAAAATGATATAATATAATAAATATATAATTAAAAATATATTTTAATTTTTTAATATAATATAAAAAAAATAATAAAAAATATTAATAAAATATTAAAAATTAATTTTAATAAGATATAAATAATATCATATTTATATAAGATTAAAATATATATTATTAAAAATTAAATAAAAAAATGATATTAAAATATATAATATAATATAAAATTAAAAATAAGATATAAATTATATATAAATAATAAATAAAATATATAATATATATATATTTATATATATAAATAATAAAAAATAAAATATTATATTATAAAAATAATTATAATTATAAATAAAATATATTATATATAAATAAATAATTTAAATATATATAAAAATAAAAACCTATAATATTATAATAATATTAAAAATAATAAATAAAATAAAAAATATATATATTTATATTAATTTAATATAAAAATTTTTTTTAATATATATATATATTCGATAATATAGAATAAATAATTAATTAATTGAATAATAAAATATATTAAATATATTTTATAAAGAATATTATAAGGAAATAATAAAAATATATTAAAAAATAATAAAATTATAAAATGATTTAAATAAATAGAATATACAAAATATACATAAATTACTTTATATTATAAATAAAATATTTTAATATTTATATAATATACATATATAATACATTAAGATTATTTTTTAATAATAATATAAAATGTAAATAACAAAATAATATTATACTCATAATATTTTATTATACATATAATGACATATTAGATTACTACAAAATTTTGATATATATAAAATCTAGACTTTCTATCTTTTCAGAATAATAATAAAAATGAAAAACAAAATTCATATAAGATTAAAAGATATTGATATTTTAAAATTTAAAAAATTTTTTCATAATTTTTTACTATTTATTAGTGAAATAATAAATAAATTTTGTAAATAATATAATAATTTAAATATGATTATTAAAATATTTATATTAGAGAAATTTAAAAACAAAAATATTAATAAATATATATAAAACTATAATTTTGTATTTTTATTATATTATTATTCATATAAATATATAGATAAATTTAATAAAATTTGAAAAATTTTAAATTAATAAAAAATTTTTTTTAAAATAATGTAAAATTATTTATTTTTTTTAAATTTAATATAATTAAAATAAAAATAATTTTATTATTTTTTAAATTGATGTAAAATATTAATATTAAAAATAAATATATTTACATTTTAAAATTTTAAAAAATAAATTTTGAATTAAAAATTTAAAAAAAAAAATTTAAAATAAATTTTTTTTTTTTTTTTTAAATAATATTAAATATAATTTATTTTTTTTTAAATTTTTTTTTAAAAGAAATTTAAATTTAAATATTAATTTAATTTTTATTAAAATTATATTAATATTTAATTATTTTATTTAAAAAAATTAATAATTTTTTTTTTTTTTTTTTAATAAAAATTATTTTTTTATTAAAATAAAAAAAAAAAAAAATTATAATAAATAATTTAATTTTTTTTTTAATTTTTTAAATAAATTTTTTAATAAATATTTTTTTTTTTTTTTATTTTAAAATAATTGTAATATTAAATTTTTTATTTAAAGAATTTATAAAAAAATAAAATTTAAATTTAAATTATAATTAAAAATTTTTTATTTTTTATAATAATTATAAAAATATATTTTTTAAAATATTATTTTTTAATTAAATAAAAATTTTTTTTAAAATAGAATTTAATTTAATTTTGTATTATTAAAATTTAATTCAATTTATATAAATATTTTAAAAAATAATTTTAATTATTTTTTTTTAATTATTTTTAATTAAAAAAAAATATTTTTTTTACAATTTATAATTAAATAAATTTAAATTTATATTATATTAAAAATAATTTATTTTATTTTATTTAATTTTAAAAATGATAATTAAAATTATATAATTTTTTCAATAAATTTTAAATAAAAAATTTAAATAAAATTTTAATTTAAAAATTTAAATTTAAAAATTTTATTTTTGAAAATTTAATTTAATTTGTATTATTGTTATTAATTTTTTTTTTTTTTTAATTTAATAAAATTTAAAATTAAATTAAAAAAAAAAATTTAAAAATAATATAATTTTATTTTTTATTAAATATTTTTAAATATGTTTTTTATTAATTAATTACTTTTTATATTTAGAAAAATTAAAATTTTTATTTTATAAAAAGATAAAAAATTTTAAAAAAAAAAAAAATTTTTATATTTATATTATATTTTAAAAATTAAATAAAAAATAAATATTATGTATTATAATAAAAAATAAATTTAAATAAAAATTTTTGAAAAAAAAAATAATTTTATTTTATAAAAAAATAAATATAAAAATTTTCCAGTAGGCGTCTGACCCCTAAGGTGTAGAAAAGTTGGGGAAAAAATTGGGACCCCAACACGAATGTGTCTGACACCTCTGTTGAGTCCATGGTGATTTTTTTGTCACTCCCAAAAGTTTTGTCCTGTGCACTTCAAAAACACAGCCGAAGCTGCTGTTGCGCCCACGGGGATGTTCCGGCAACTCCCGGAAGTTTGCCTAGTGCACTGCCAAATGTGCCCGATGCCTCTACCGTGCCTGTGGGGCTATTTTAGTTGCCCCTGGAAGCTCCTCCTGTGTACTGCTTAACGCACCCAAAGCCTCTGCTGCAACCATGGAGATTTTCTAGTAGCTCCCGAAAGTTTGTCCAATGCACTGCCAAATGTGCCTGATGCCTCTACCATGGCTGCGTGAATGTTTCAGTTGCTCCCGAATCTTCGTGCGGTACAATGCCCAATGCGCTAGAAGCCTCTGTCATGCTTGCAGGGATGTTCCGGTGGCTAGCAAAAATTCATCCCATGCGCTGCCCAACACACTGAAGCCTCTGCCATGCCCACAGGGATGCTTCAGTTGCTACCGGAAGTTCGTCCCATGCACTGCCCAATGCACTCGAAGCCTCTGCCGTGCTAGCGGGGATGCTTTGGTCGCTCCTGGAAGGTTGTCCTGTGCACTGCCAAACGTGTCCAATGCCGCTACTATGCCTGGGGGGATGTTCAGGTCGGTCTCCTAAGTTTGTCTCGCATGCTGCCCAACTTGCCCGAAGCCTTTGCTGAGTATGCAGCAATGTTCCAGTCACTCCTAGATGTTCGTGTCGTGCACTGCCCAATGCGCTCAAAGCCTCTGCCACACCAACGGGGATGTTCCGATCACTCCTGGAAGTTCATCTCGTGCACTCCTGAACACGCTCGAAGCCTCTGTTGTGCCTGCAAGGATGATCCGATCAATCCCAGAAAGTTCATCCTGAGCACTGCAGAACATGCCCAATACCGCTGTCGGTGCCTCTGCCAAGCCCACAGGGATGTTCCAGTCACTCCCAAAATTCAAACCATGCACTAAACAACATGCCCTAAAGCCTCTGCTGCACCCACTGGGAGATTCCAGTCGCTCCTGAAAGTTCATCCCGTGCTCTGCCAAACGTGTCCCACACTGCTGCCATGCCCGTGATGATGTAGCGGTCGCACCCAGAAGTTTGTCCTGTGCACTAACAAACATACCTGACCCCTTTACCGCGCCCACAGGGATGTTCCATTCACTCCCGGAAGTTCATCCCTGTGCACTGCTGAATGCGCCCGAAGCTCTGCCGGGCCGCTGGGATTTTTCGGTCGCTTCAGGAAGTTAGTCCTGCTCACTGCCCAACTGCTAAGGACTTAGGAGGCAAAGGGAGAGTGAGCAAATGCGCGCGAGGCGCCAAGCAACAAGAGATGCAGCAACATGCCACAAAGTGCGTGCAACAAGCTTGCATGCAGCATGCAGTGAAGCACGGCCAGGTTCTGACTCTGTCCTAATTGACTGCAGAAATCCAAGCCAAGAAGAACACCAGCATTGGGAGGACACAATCTGAGCAGGAGAAGGACATGGGCGGCATGAAGAACTTCAGTAGCAGCAGGACGCATGGCAGGTTTGACTTCAACAAGATAATCACGTCAAAGAGAGAGTCTTGGAATGGAAAGGACACGCCATATGAAAGTCCTAATCCTAGAAGGAAACACCAAGATGAAAGTCAGCAGCTGTAGGAGAGGAGATAAGATAAGGACAGAAAGATTTAGTCAAAGTAGGAATTCTAGTCTAAGTAGGAAATCAAGACAGACCAAGAATCCTAGTAGGATTAGGAAACATTGGGATAAGGTCTATCTTGATAATGTTTTAGTTGTCTTAGAAAACCTTGTTGACTTAGGAAAACATATCCTAAGTGGATAAGGAACCTAAGTACTAGTTGAATCAGGATAAGGCTGTCTAAATACTATAAATACAGCCCATTATTTGTGAGCAAAAGATATGCTCCGAATTTTGTATATTTCTCATTCATTAATCAAGAATCAAGGTTAGCATTCTTGCTTCCATTCTTGTTTATATTTCGGTTATCTTTTAAGAGTTGTCTTGAGATAACTTGGGCTTAAGACAAGGTGAAGAGTTGTCTTCCTTGCTTAAGAGCTTAGGTTGAAGTTAAGAGTTGTCTTCTTCAACCAAGGCAAGTTGTGATAGGTTTAAGAGTTGTCTTGCCTATCCAACATATCTTTTATTCATTAGTTAACCCGAAGGACAGCTTAGGGTATGTAAATCTAAGAAAAGAACTCAAGAATCAAATGGGACAGCAAGTTAGGAGAGGTTTTAGTAGTTGTGCTGACCCTCTAAGGTGTAGAAAAGTTGGTGAAAAAAATCAGGACCCCAACACCAACTGTCCAACGCTGCTGCCACACCTTCAGGGATGTTCCGGTCGCTCCTGCAAGTTCATACCACGTACTGCTCGAACATACCTAATGCCTCTGCTGCACGCTTCAGGGATGTTCCAGTCACTCTTGGAAGTTCGTTCTGCTCACTGCCCGCTGTTGTGCCCATGGGGATGTTCCAGTTGATCTCGGAGATTCGTCTCGTGCACTGCCAAGTGTGACCGATGCCTCCACCACACCCATAGGGATGTTTCGATGGCTCCCAGAAGTTTGTCTCATGTGCTGCCCAACTCACCCGAAGCCTCTGCCAAGCCCGCAGGGATGCTCCAGTCGCTCCCAGTAGTTCATCATTTGCACTGCCTAACGTGTCCAATGCCGCTACTGTGACCATAGGGATGTTCAGGTTGGTCTCCTAAGTTCGTCCCGCATGCTGCCTAACGTGCCTAAAGCCTCTGCTTCGCCCGCGGGGACGTTCTGGTCACTCTCGTAAGTTCATCCCGTACACAGCCGAATGCACTTGACACCTCTGTTGCACCCGGCTGGATATTCCAGTCATTCCTGGAAGTTCTTCCTGCACACTGTCACACTGTTGGGGTCCCGATTTCTTGTCCTAACTTTTCTACATCTTAGGGGTTAGCACGACTTCTAAAACTTCTCCTAACTTGCTGTCCCATTTGATCCTTGAGTTCTTTTCTTTGGTTCTTGTCCCCTTAGCTGTCCCTCAGGATTAACTAATGATAAAAGGATATGTTGGATAGGAAAGACAACTCTTAAACCTATCACAACTTGCCTTGGTTGAAGAAGACAACTCTTGACTTCAACCTAAGCTCTTAAGCAAGGAAGAGAACTCTTCACCTTGTCTTAAGCCCAAGTTATCTCAAGACAACTCTTAAAAGATAACGAAATATAAACAAGAATATAAGCAAGAATGTCAAAGCTTGATTCATGATTAATGAATAAAAGCTTACAAATTTGGAGCGTATGTCCATGCTAACAAATAATGGGTTGTACTTATAGTATTGGACAGCCCTTTCCTAATTTAACTAGTACTTAAGTTCCTTATCCACTTAGGACAAGTTTTCCTAAGTCAACAAGATTTCCTAAGACAACTAGAATCTTATCAAGATAGACCTTATCCAAATGTTTCCTAATTCTACTAGGATTCTTGGTCTTCTTGATTGACTAATCCTATTTTGACTAAACTTCTTTATCCTTGTCTTATCTCCTACAGCTGCTGGTCTTTATCTTGTTGTTTCCTTCTAAGATTAGGACTTCCTTATGGCATGTCCTTCTGTCCCAAGACTTCTTCTTGATGTGAACAACTTGTTGAAGTTAAACCCTTCATGATGTCCTGCTGCTGCTGGAGTTCTTCATGCCGTACACATCCTTCTCCTGCTTGAATTACACCATGCGTATCCTGCTGATGCTGGAGTCCTTCTTGGCTTGGATGTCCTTGGTCAATTAGGATAAGGTCAGAACCTGGCCGTGCTTTACTGCATGCCATGTGCAAGCTTGTTGCATGTATGTTCTGGCCAGTAGCTGCCTCTCTTGCTGCTTGGCGCCTCTCTTGCATCCTCCTATGCCGCTCACGCTCCCTTTTCCTCCTAAGGTCCTCAACAATCCCCCTTTCTTGAAGACTCACCTTGTCCTCAAGGTGGAAATTAGGGAAACCATTGCTGGATATCATCATAGTCTTCCCATGTTGCTTCATCCTTGGGCAAATGACTCCACAATATGAGTACTCTCCATACTGGCCTTCTATTGCACCATAGCTTACTATACAAAATCCTAAGGCTTCCTTCGTTGCTGCCCAAGGTGATCTTCCCTGAAAACATCGGGCAGTCCCTCATTCACTTGTCTCACATCTCCTATCTTCTTCCTCAACAATGAAATGTGAAACACTAGATGTAGTTTGAAGGTTAATGGTAGTCTTAGGCGATGAGCTACTGCTCCAATATGCTCAACTACCTCATACGGTCCAAAATATTTTCTAGCCAACTTTGCTGTAGTTGGCTTTCCGGCCTTTATCTTCCTTCTAGGATGGATTTTATGATAGACATAGTCACCTACCTTAAATTCTTCTTCCTTCCTCCCTTTGTCCGCTTGTCTTTTCATTCGGTCCCTTGCTTGCTCAAGCTCATGCTTGAGTTTCTTCAAGACATCATCTCTTGACTGAAGTGCAACATCCACTTCATGTATGCTGCTGTTCCCCATGGTAGAGCTTGACATTCCGGGGGGTAACCTTCCATATACGGCATGGTATGGTATCATCTTGATTGCTGCATGATAGGTAGTATTATACCACAGTTCTGCCCATGGTATGTACTTCTCCCAATCATTTTGTTGATCATGGCAAAAACACCTTAAGTACTGCTCTAGGGTTTGATTGGTTACCTCACTTTGGCCATCTGTTTGTGGATGAAAGGTGGATGAGGTGACCAAGTTGCTGCTGAGCTGTGTGAAAAGCTCCTTCCAGAACTTGCTCATGAAAATAGTATCTCTATCGGACAGCAATGTCTGTGGTATGCCATGAAGTCTTACCACGTTTTTGATGAACTCTGCTGCACCCATAGGGATATGCCAGTCACTCCTGGAAATTCAACCCGTGCACTGCAAAACACGCTGAATGACTGCTGTGCCTACAGGGAAGTTTCGGTCGCACCTAGAAGTTCATACTGCAGATTGCCGAACAAGCCCGATGCCTTCGTGGCACCTGTGGGGAATGGTCCAGTTGGTCCTGGAAGTTTGTCCCTGCGCACTGCCCAATGTGCCCAAAGCGTCTACCGCATCTGCAGGGATGTTATGGTCATTCTCAGAAGTTCATCCTGCAGACTAGTGAATGTGTCCTACGCCGCTGCCGCACCTGCAGGGATGTTCTGGTCACTCCCGAAAGTTCATCCCGTGCAATGCTAAATTCTGCTGGTGCCTCTGCTGTGCCCGTGGGAATGTTCTGGTTGTTCCCGATAATTCATCCTTCGTGCTGCCAAACATGCCCGATGCCTCTACTGCACCTGTAGGGATGATCTGGTGTGCCCAGAAGTTCATCCCGAGCACTACCGAATGTGTCCAATACCTCTATCGAGCCCACGTGGACTTTAAGGTCACTCCTGGGAGTTCATCCCTTGCACCGTAGAATGTGTCCCATGCCACTGCCACACCCACGGAGATGTTTTAGTTGCTTACGGAAGTTCATCCCGTGCACTGTCGAATGCGCCCGATGCCTCTGCTGTGCCGGCAGGGACATTTTGGTCACTCCTGGAAGTTCGTCCCGTGCACTGTCAAACATGCCCAACGCCTCTGCCGCGCCCTAAAGGATGTTCTGGTCACTGCCGGAAGTTCATCCTGTGCACTGCCCAACGTGCCTTAAGACTTTGCCACTCCCGCGGAGATGTTTCTGTCGCTTCTAGAAGTTTATCCCGCGCACTGCCCAATGCGCTCGAAGCCTCAGACTCGCCCGAGGGGATGTTCTGGTTGCTCCAAGAAGTTTATCCCATGCACTGCCAAATGTGCCCAATGCCTTTGCGGTGCCCAGAGGGATGTTCCGGTCACTCCCGGAAGTTCATCCTGTGCACTGCCAAACAAGCCTGACCCACAACTATGCCCAGTAAGATGTTCTGGTCACTCCTGGAAGTTCATCCCGTGCACTGCCAAGTGAGTTGACACCTTTGCCATGACTGCTGGGATGTTCTGGTCACTCCCCGAAATTCATACCGTGCACTGCCAAACAGACCCAAAGCAAGGGGCGAACTTCTGGGACCGACCGGAACATACCCAAATGCGTTGCAGAGGTGTCGAGCGCATTCTACAGTGCATGATGATGAACTTCCGTGAGCAACCGGAACATCCCTACAGGCGGGGCAGAGGTTTGGGTATTGGGCAGCGTGAGTGATGAACTAGCGGGAGCGACTAGGACATCCCCGCTGGCATGGCAGAGGTGTGGGGCACGTTCAGCAGTGTGTGGGAGGAACTTTCGGGAGCAACTAGTACATCCCTGTGGGCACAGGAGAGGCATCGGGTGCGTTCATTAGTGTCCAGGACAAACTTCCAGCTGCGACCAGAATGTCCCCATAAGCGGCGTAGAGGCATTGGACGTGATCGGCAGTGTGTGAGATGAACATCCAGAAGCTACCAGAACATCCTTGCAGGCATGGCAGTGGCATCAGGCGCATTTGGCAGTGCGTGAGATGAACTTCTTGGAGCTTCCGGAGCATCACTGAAGGCACAGCAGAGGCATTGGGTGCATTCGGCAGTGCATGGAGCGAACTTCTAGGAGCAACTGGAACATCCCCGCAGATGTGGCAGCAGCATTGGGTGCGTTCGGCAGTGTGCATGACAAACTTTGAGGAGCGACCGGATTATGCCCGTGGGCACAGTAGAGGCTTCGGCTGTGTTGGGCAGTGCACAGGGCGAACTTCTGGGAGCAACTGGAACATCCCTGCAGGTGCAGCAGAGGCTTCAGATGCATTTGGCAGGCTGCAAGATGAAATTCTTGGAGCGACTGGATCATCCCCGCTGGTGCGACAATGGCAACGGTCGCATTCGGCAGGGCACAGGATGAACCTCCGGAAGTGACTGGTACGTCTCTGCAGGAACGGGAGCAGCATTGCACACACTCGGCAGTGCATAGGATGAAGTTTTTGGAGCGACCGGAACATCCCCACGGGCATGGTAGAGGATTCAGGCACATTGGGCAGTGCGTGGGGCACTTTTGAGAGCAACTAGAACATCCCCACAGGCATAGCATTGGTGTCGGATGAACTTCAGGCAGCGAACAGAACATCCCCATGGGTGCCGCAGAGGTTTTGGGCACATTGGGTAGTACACGGGAAGAACATCCGGGAGCAACCAGAACATACCCTTGGGCGTGGCAGAGGCTTCGATTGCATTGGGCAGTTTGTTGGATGAACCTCAGGAAGTGACCGGAATATTCCCACGGGCACGGGAAAGGCTTCGGGTACATTGGGCAGTGCATGGCATGAACTACCAAGAGTGACTAGAACAACCCTGAGGGAGCGGCAGAGACGTTAGGTCGTTTTTGGCAGTTCGCGGGACGACTGTCCAGGAGTGAACGAAAATTCCTGTAGGCGCAGAAGAGGCTTCAGGCACGTTGGGCAGTGTGTGGGATGAACTTCTGAGAGCAACCAGAACATCCCCGTGGGCGAAGCAGAAGCATCAGGTGCGTTTGTGTTGAGAACCTAAGTATGCAGGAAATGCAACAGGCAGAAAATGATAACAATCCAACATATCCTTTATACATTAATTAATCTTGAAGGATAGCTTAGGGGATGAAAATCCAAGAAAATAACTCAAGAATCAAACGAGATAGAAGGTTAGGAAGGTTTTTAGTAAGCATGCTGACCCCTAAGTTGTAGAAAAGTTGGGAAAAAATCGGGACCCCAACACAATATTAAAAGATGAATGGATTAAAAAATATGGAAATACATTTCAAATAGGGATAGCATCTAGAATAATATTTACATTTGAATATTTAAAAAATCAATGTATAGTAAATGAAGTAGCTAGGCAAGTAAAAAGCTATAATTACTGTAAAAATGTATATATACCAGGAATATATAAACAAGATAGGAAAAAGAAATACTTTAGAAAGGCCACTAATTATAGAAAAGGTACACCTAGGAAGAACCATGTTAGTAGATTTAAAAATAAAAAACCACCTATTAAGAAATGTAAATGTTTTATTTGTGGACAATTTGGACACTATGCAAAAGAGTGTAGAAATAAAAGAGGTGATTTAGAAAGAATGACAGTATATAGAGAATTAGATTTAGAAGATGAATTTGATATAATTAGTATAAATGGTAGTGAAAATAGTAATGACAGTGACGTATTAAGTATTTGTGACAATAATGAAGAAATAGAAAATCAAAATAATTTTGAAGAACAATTAAAATTGTTATCCTTGTAAATTGCATGTAGAAATGTAATTTCATGCAGAAAGTTAAAATGTAGAAAGTTAATTTGCATTCATGCATGGTGGCATTGTACAAAATTCGATTTTGTTGTGGATACTGACGTAAGTCAGGAGCCCACTAAGACCACCAACATAACTGTTCATGCATATCTAGAAATATAGACATGGTAGAAAGATTTGTAGGGCGAGGTACGAGAATTAGAAGAGCCGCAGAATAACCGTCAAGGCGTAGGGATACACCGAGGGGTTATTGGAAGCTTTTCTGGAGGAGAGAAAGAGAGAGAAGAGGGAGTGTTGTTGTTTTTTGTTTTTTTTTATCCTATTTCACTCATCTGAATCCTACAACCTAGCACTATTTCTGATGAATAGTTGTTTACCCTAACATACTAACAACTACTGTACACAATTAATATTTACAGAAATTAAATTTACCAAAGTTTTTTAAAGAACCAACCACCAGAGTTTCTACGGCGTTGGGGATTATGGAATAAGACTAATAAGGAAGAGACTCTCAACCTTATCAGAATATGTAGAGAGATTAAGAGAAATATTACCTTTAAACTCTGTAAGCTTGTTTTGAGAGAGGGGATAGGAGAGTTTTTGAAAGAGAGAATTTTTGGAATGTTTTTTCGATGATCTTATTAATGAAAAACTTCACATATTTATACAACCTAAAAGTAAACCTTGGTTAGAATAACCATGGTTACTTTATGAAAAAGAAACTCTAGTTACAAAAAAGTAAACTAACTCATGGTTAAATAAAACCATGGTTTACAAAAAGAAAACTATGGTTACAAAAAGTAAACAAAAGACCAAAAGAATCTTGAGGCAGCTTGTCGGGCGGCTTGTCTGAGCGTCTTTAATCATCCAAGTCAATTAAATCATCATCAGAGGACATTTCATTGACATCTGTCATTATCTGGAAATCACCAAAGCTTTTGATATCCAGATGGGCTCTGATGGAATGAAAATGGTCTTCTATACTTGGATCTTTATGGATTTGGCCCAAGTAAGGTGTGTATAGACTAAAGCTTCTATATCTTGTGAACACCTTCATATTACTATCCTTCATGTGCATAGGATAGTCATGGGTCCATGTTCTGGCTTTCTGAGCAGAAAGAAGTAGATTTCTCACATTAATTATATTCATCATTACTGATGGATCAGATGCGTCAATCCACTCTTTCCATTGAGATTTTGTCCTTAAGTATGTAAGCTCAGAAAATGGGAACACATCAATTAGGACTTCCATCTTGGCTCCTTCAGGATATCCTGTAGTATAGTTGGCTGGTATTGAAAATATTCGAAGATCAATAAATCCCTGTCCACTGATACCATTACCAACCTTTTTATGCTCATAATAAGCATACAGGATATAAGACAACTTCCAAGATAGTGGTTCTATGAACTTTTTTATTTGGGACTGTTGAGTAACCACTATTCTTGTGATAAATCCCATTTCAAACAGTTGTTTTAAAGAAAAAGGAACAGCAGAATCTTTCCAATGTTCCAAATGGGTTGTTGCCTTAAAAAGAACCAATCATCTGCTACAGACACATATATTGGGCATATCATGGTCATGGGCTTTATAGTGAATAGCTGCCAAGCCCATTCCTGGTGGATATGGACCATTCAATGCTATGTGCCTCATGAATTCTTGGGCATTTACCATCTCTGTCATTTTTTCTGCTAATACATACCCAAGTACCTTTCTTTCTGCAGGAGTGTTGAAGATGGGCTCTAATAATTTCTTTTTTGCAAATCTTTTGGTGTTCTCTTTTTGCCAGATGTTAATTTCCTTTTTCATTTCTTTCTCTCTTTCTTTTTTCTCATTGAGCTCATTTTGTATTTTTTCTATTTTTTGTTCGAGCTCTTTTATTTTTTTCATTTTTTCCACTCATCTCTGCCTTTAATAAATTTATTTCTTTTTGCAACATAAAGGGTGTTTGTGGAGTGAAGGGATTAGGTGAGGCCAAAAGCATAGATCTTAGATTTTCTTCTTGATTTTTAAGATCAAGATAACAACAAAGGGCATGAAGCATGTCAGGTTTTAATCTCGGATTGAAATTCCATAGATTATCCACTAGACATTTCTGTTCAGGCTTTAGTTGGGCCTTGGCCTTAAAAGAGAGATTTGTTCCAGTGGGGAACACTTATAAAGTATATGGTCCAAAGAAAAAGGAATTTGGGTTTTGAGATGTGCCTGCCATTGCTGCAAAGAATAAAAAAAACAAATAATGGGTTAGTGCTACAAATCTTTCTACCATGTCTATATTTCTACATATGCATGAACAGTTATGTTGGTGGACTTAGTGGGCTCCTGACTTACGTCGGTATCCACAACAAAATTGAATTTTGTACAATGCCACCATGCATGAATGCAAATGAACTTTCTACATTTTAACTTTCTACATGAAATTACATTTCTACATGCAATTTACAAGGATAACAATTTTAATTGTTCTTCAAAATTATTTTGATTTTCTATTTCTTCATTATTGTCACAGATACTTAATACGTCATTGTCATTACTATTTTCACTATCATTTATACTAATTATATCAAATTCATCTTCTAAATCTAATTCTCTATATACTGTCATTCTTTCTAAATCACCTCTTTTATTTCTACACTCTTTTGCATAGTGTCCAAATTGTCCACAAATAAAACATTTACATTTCTTAATAGGTGGTTTTTTATTTTTAAATCTACTAACATGGTTCTTCCTACGTATACCTTTTCTATAATTAGTGGCCTTTCTAAAGTATTTCTTTTTTCTATTTTGTTTATATATTCTTGGTATATATACATTTTTACAGTAATTATAGCTTTTTACTTGCCTAGCTACTTCATTTACTATACATTGATTTTTTAAATATTCAAATGTAAATATTATTCTAGGTGCTATCCCTATTTGAAATGTATTTCCATATTTTTTAATCCATTCATCTTTTAATTTTGTATTGAAAGGAGGGGGTAATTTTAAAAAATATTTACTACTTAACTGATCATCAGTAAAAGCTCTACCTGTTTTACTTACTAGATTTAAATATTCATTACTAAAATCTTTTATTTGTGTCATATTATCTATATGTAACCTTTCTAAATCTTGTAATGCCCTATTTTGCATTTCAGTATTTCCTCTATATTGATCATATCCTAATATCATTTGTCTAATTTGACTAGTTATATTTTCTGTTACGTCTGCATAGGCTACTAATACTCTATAAGAACTATTATGATCTTTCTTCCATGATTGAAAATATAACTTTGCTACTTCTCCTAATAAATTTTCAACATAATTAACTTTTCCCTGATTATTTATAAAATTAAAAGTACTTAAATGTAAAATTGTACTAGATTCCCACTTAGCTATTACTTCCTCCCATAACTGGGGGTGATGACTACTTAATACTAACATACTTCCACTATTTGCTAAAGCTGATGGTAATGTTATTTGTTCATATGGGAATTTTCTACTGTATCCTCTACCTTTTATTTCAAGAATACATATTCTAGTAGGAGGTTGACTATCTGCCCCTGGAAATGTCCTAGATGGCTGTATTTCTATTGGGGGTATATTTTTTGAACTATTTACTACTCCCGATGATGTACTTGCTAATATTCTATCTCCTATATAATCATCGTATTTAGGAGTATTTATTTCTTCTAATGGTAAGATATATTCTTCTATATTTATACCATTTCTAAGTATATCTAATAAATCTACATCTTCTTCAGACATTAATTTATTTTCTACTTTCTCTTCATTTGTTTCTAAATTTTCCTACTAGAATATGTATTCCAGAAATAAAAGGTAGAGGATACAGTAGAAAATTCTCATATGAACAAATAACATTACCATCCGCTTTAGCAAACAGTGGAAGTATGTTAGTATTAAGTAGTCATCACCCCCAGTTATGGGAGGAAGTAATAGCTAAGTGGGAATCTACTACAATTTTACATTTAAGTACTTTTAATTTTATAGATAATCAGGAAAAAGTTAATTATGTAGAAAATTTATTAGGAGAAGTAGCAAAGTTATATTTTCAATCATGGAAGAAAGATCATAATAGTTCTTATAGAGTATTAGTAGCCAATGCAGACGTAACAGAAAATATAACTAGTCAAATTAGACAAATGATATTAGGATATGATCAATATAGAGGAAATAATGAAATGCAAAATAGGGCATTACAAGATTTAGAAAGGTTACATATAGATAATATGACACAAATAAAAGATTTTAGTAATGAATATTTAAATCTAGCAAGTAAAACAGGTAGAGCATTTACTGATGATCAGTTAAGTAGTAAATATTTTTTAAAATTACCCCCTCCTTTCAATACAATATTAAAAGATGAATGGATTAAAAAATATGGAAATACATTTCAAATAGGGATAGCACCTAGAATAATATTTACATTTGAATATTTAAAAAATCAATGTATAGTAAATGAAGTAGCTAGGCAAGTAAAAAGCTATAATTACTGTAAAAATGTATATATACCAGGAATATATAAACAAGATAGAAAAAGGAAATACTTTAGAAAGGCCACTAATTATAGAAAAGGTATACCTAGGAAGAACCATGTTAGTAGATTTAAAAATAAAAAACCACCTATTAAGAAATGTAAATGTTTTATTTGTGGACAATTTGGACACTATGCAAAAGAGTGTAGAAATAAAAGAGGTGATTTAGAAAGAATGACAGTATATAGAGAATTAGATTTAGAAGATGAATTTGATATAATGAGTATAAATGGTAGTGAAAATAGTAATGACAGTGACGTATTAAGTATTTGTGACAATAATGAAGAAATAGAAAATCAAAATAATTTTGAAGAACAATTAAAATTGTTGTCCTTGTAAATTGCATGTAGAAATGTAATTTCATGTCGAAAGTTAAAACGTAGAAAGTTAATTTGCATTCATGCATGGTGGCATTGTACAAAATTCAGATTTTGTTGTGGATACCGATGTAAGTCAGGAGCCCACTAAGACCACCAACATAACTGTTCATGCACATGTAGAAATATAGACATGTAGAAAGATTTGTAGCACTAACCCAATTTTTATATTCTTTATTTTTTGCAGCAATGGCAGGTACATCCCAAAGCCCACAAAGCCCAAATTCCTTTTTCTTTGGACCTTATACCTTAAAAGTGTTCCCCACTAGAACAAATCTCTCATTTAAGGCCAAAGCCCAACTGAAGCCAGAACAGCAATGTCTTGTAGACAATATATGGCATTTCAATCCCAGATTCAGACCTGACATTGTTCATGCCTTATGTTGTTATCTTGATCTCAAAAATCAAGAAGAACACCTGAGATCTATGCTATTGGCTTCATCCTCAGCCTCTCTAAGCCCATAGACTCCTTACATGATCCAGAAAGAAGTCAATATGTTAAAAAGTGAGGTAGGAACAAAAAATGAAAAAATAAAAGAGCTCGAACAAAAGATAGAAAAAATACAAAAAGAGCTCCAAGAGAGAAAAGAAAAAGAGAGTGAGATAAAAAAAGAAATTGAAAAATGGCAACAGGAAAACATAGAGAGATTTTCAAAAAAGAAATTATTAGAACCCATTTTCAATACCCCAGCTGAAAGAAAAGTCCTTGGGTATGTACTAGCAGACAAAATGACAGAAATGGTTAATGCCCAAGAATTCTTAAGGTATGTAGCATTAAATGGGCCATATCCACCTGGGATGGGCTTAGCAGCTATACACTACAAAGCCCAAGACCATGATATGCCCAATCTATGCTTATGTAGCAAGGGGTTGGTTCTCTTCAAGGCAACAGCCCATTTAAAACATTGGAAGGGTATTGATCCTCCTTTCTCTTTTGAAAAATTGTTTGAAATGGGATTTATTACCAGAATAGTGGTTACTCATCCAACTCAGATAAAAAAGTTTATAGAACCACTATTTTGGAGGTTGTCTTATATCCTGCATGAATATTTTGAACAAAGAAAGGTTGGAGATGGACTAAATGGAGGAGGATTTATAGATCTCCGAATATTTTCTATTCCAGCCAGCTATGCCACAGGATATCCAGGAGAAGCCAAAATGGAAATTGTAATAGATGTTTTTCCTTTTTCTGAGCCCACATGTATCAGAACAAAGACTTATTGGAAGGAGTGGATAGAAGCATCTGACCCCTCAATCATGATGAATATAATAAATGTCAGAAATCTACTTCTTTCGGCCTAAAAAACTCGGACTTGGACACATGACTATCCTATGCATATGGAGGATAGTAATATGAAGGTGTTTACTAAATACAGAAGTTTTAGTATTTATACACCTTTCTTAGGCCAAATCCATGAGGATCCAAGTATAGAAGATCATCATCATTCCATCAAAGCCCATTTAGAAATAAAACATTTTGAAGATTTCCAAATATTAACAGATTTAGATGAGGTGTCTTCTAATGATGACTTGATAAACTTGGATGATTAGCTCAGAATTGCCAGCACAACAAGCCGCCCAACAAACTGCCAACAAGATTCTTTTAACTTTTGTCATTTTATTTACTTTTTGTAAACTATAGTGTCTTTTTGTACCATGGTTTAATATTAACCATGAGTTAGTTTACTTTTTTGTAACTAGAGTTTCTTTTTCATAAAGTAACCATGGTTATTCTAACAAAGGTTTACTTTTAGGTTGTATAAATATGTGAAGTTTTTCATTAATAAGATCATCGAAAAAACATTCCAAAAATTCTCTCTTTCAAAAACTCTCCTATCCCCTCTCTCAAAACAAGCTTACAGAGTTTAAAGGTAATATTTCTCTTAATCTCTCTACATATTCTGTTAAGGTTGAGAGTCTCTCCCTTATTAGTCTTATTCCATAATCCCTAACGCCATAGAAACTCCGGTGGTTGGTTCTTTAAAAAACTTTGGTAAATTTAATTTCTGTAAATATTAATTGTGTACAGTAGTTGTTAGTATGTTAGGGTAAACAACTATTCATCAGAAATAGTGCTAGGTTGTAGGATTCAGATGAGTTACAAATTTAGGGGGTGAGGTACGAGAATCAGAAGAGCCGCAGAATAACCGTCAAGGCGTAGGGATACACCGAGGGGTTATTGGAAACTTTTCTAGAGGAGAGAAAGAGAGAGAAGAGGGAGTGTTGTTGTTTTTTGTTTTTTTTTGTTTTATATCCTATTTCACTCATTTGAATCCTACAACCTAGCACTATTTCTAATGAATAGTTGTTTACCCTAACATACTAACAACTACTGTACACAATTAATATTTACAGAAATTAAATTTACCAAAGTTTTTTAAAGAACCAACCACCGGAGTTTCTACGGTGTTGGGGATTATGAAATAAGACTAATAAGGGAGAGACTCTCAACCTTATTAGAATATGTAGAGAGATTAAGAGAAATATTACCTTTAAACTCTGTAAGCTTGTTTTGAGAGAGGGGATAGGAGAGTTTTTGAAAGAGAGAATTTTTGGAATGTTTTTTCGATGATCTTATTAATGAAAAACTTCACATATTTATACAACCTAAAAGTAAACCTTGGTTACTTTCTGAAAAAGAAACTCTAGTTACAAAAAAGTAAACTAACTCATGGTTAATATTAAACCATGATACAAAAAGAAACTATAGTTTACAAAAAGTAAATAAAATGACAAAAGTTAAAAGAATCTTGTTGGCAGTTTGTCGGGCGGCTTGTTGTGCTGTCTTGTGTCTTCTTATCTTTTAATCTTCCTCATCTGAATCCAAGTTGTCATTATCAGATAAGATTAAGTTAGGGAGAATATGGTAGTCTCCAAAACTTTTAATATTCAGATGGGCTCTGATGGTGAGAAAATGGTCTTCGATACTTGGATTTTCATGAATTTGGCCGAAAAAGGGAGTATATATATAAAAATATCTTTGCTTGGTGAATACTTTCATTATACTATCTTCCATGTGTAGAGTATAATGATTTGTCCATGTCCTCATTCTTTGGGCTGATCGAAGAAGATTCCTGAATCCCTTGATATTGTCTGTGGTGGAGAAACTTGATTCTTCAGTCAGAACTTTACTCCACTGAGGATTTATTTCTGTAAACGAAGACACTGAGAAAGGTAATGCTTCAATTAGTATTTCCATTTTAGCTTCCTCTGGATATCCTGTTTCATAGGTTGCTGGAATCGAAGCTATTTGAAGATTTAAACAACCTTCTTTCACTTGATTTTTCTCAAAGTACTTATACAGGACATGAGCCAATCTCCAAGATAATGGTTCTATTATCCTCTTAACCTGTAAAGGATGAGTAACCACTATCCTTGCTAAGAAGCCCATTTCAAAAAGCCTTTGGAAATTAAAAGGCATGATTAAATCATTCCATCTTTCTAAATGGGCTGTGGCTTTGAAGAGAATCAGGCCCTTGCTACATATACAAGCTCCTGGAATGTCATGATCATTTGCTTTATAATAAAGACTTACAATTCCCATTCCTGGAGGAGCATGTCCATGAATAACCACCTGTTTGAGGAAGTCTTGGGCTCTTATTAATTCATCTTGTTTTTCTTTAAGAACCCATCCAAGAACCTTCTTTTCAGCAGGAGTGTTGAAAATAGGCTCTAATAATTTCTTTTTAGCAAACCTTTCTATATTTTGATTTTGCCAAATCTTTATTTCCTTTTTCATTTCTATTGTATTCTCTCTTTTTTCACTAAACTCCTTTTTCATTTCTTTCATTTTTTCTTCAAGCTCTTTTATTCTCTCATTTTTTAAACTCACTTCCTTTGTTAACATATTTATTTCTTTTAATAGGGATGACTGAGAAATGAGAGCTGTGGAAGATGAAGTCACAAAAGAAGACCTCAATTGTTCTTCTTAATTTTTAAAATCAAGATAACAACAAAGAGCATGAATAATATCAGGTCTGAGTCTAGGGTTAAAATGCCAAAGATTATCAGCAAGACATTTTTGTTCGGGTTTCAGTTGGGCTTTGGCCTTAAAAGAGAGATCTGTTCCAATGGGGAACACTTTTAAGGTATAAGGTCCAAAGAAAAAGGAATTTGGGCTTTGTGGGCTTTGGGATGTACCTGCCATTGTTGCAAAGAATAAAGAATATAAAAATTGGGTTAGTGCTACAAATCTTTCTACCATGTCTATATTTCTACATATGCATGAATAGTTATGTTGGTGGGCTTAGTGGGCTCCTGACTTACGTCGGTATCCATAACAAAATCGAATTTTGTACAATGCCACCATGCATGAATGCAAATTAACTTTCTACATGCAATTTACTTTTCTATCATTCTATAATATCATTATTAATTATTCTAGATAATTTATCTGCTAAGAAATTTTCATTAGCCTTTACATGTTCAATTTTACATTCTACACCGGTTTTTTTTAAATAGTTTATAAATTTTATCCATCTATTAGTACTCAATTTACTAGAATTTATTTTATTATAAAATTTTACTATTGCATTACAATCAGTTCTTAAAGTATATTCTAATTTATCAAATATAAAGATTTTAAATTTTTCTAAGTTATTTATACATGCTAGTATTTCTGCATCTATACTAGTTACTTTAGTCTTGTATTTTCCACTAGTATATCTACTTAGTTTTTCTAAGTTATGGGGATCTTCTTTATTAGGTTTTCATTTTAAAATTCCTCCCCATCCTTCTAAACTACTATCAGTTTCTATTATTATATAATTATCCTTAGGAGGTAATTCTAAATCTGGTAAATTTTTTATTATGTTTTTTATTTGTCTTAATAATTTTTTATTTTCATTATTAAACCTAATTTCTCCTCTTATTTTTAATTTATTGTAAAAAGGTCCTGTTAATTTTCCTAAATTAGGAACATAATTTCTAGTATAATTTAATAGTCCTAGAAAACTTTCTATCTAATTTGTTTATTTTTAATTCTATTTGATCTAATTTTTCTAATATATTGTCTTCTACTTTTCTATTTGTTTTACTACTTTGCCCTTTTTCTAGTTTATTTTGCATTATTTTAACATTTTCTATTAAACTATCAATTTTAACTCGTTGTTTTTGTAAAATATTTAAATATGATTTAAATATTAGATTCTGAGATTGACTAATTGCTATTTGGTTGTGTAGTATGTGGTAACCAATATCAGAAATAGCATTCAGCTGTGGATCTTCAGAGTGAAATTTATGCTTAAAATTTTCATGGGAAAAACAAATTAAACAGATATTATCTACAGACCTCTTCCTATGGTATCCTCCTGTATCTAAGTCTAAGTAATCAAGCCTATGAAGTACCTCTTCATCCTTACTGGTCATGATCTTAGGTTAATAGACTCCGCAAGTTTTCACTTACACCTAGGTCTTATCAGCCTCCAAGCTTCTGCCTAGTACTTCAGCTTACCTCTATAGGAGTTTTTTCAACCTAAAACACGTTTTCAGGATGATTTGCTTAATCATAGAGGCTTAATATTTTTAAACTTAGATCTATTTTACTATTACTCTTTCTTCTTAAGTTATTAGACTTTCCAGGTTTCCACTTACACCTAGGTCTTATCAGCACTTAAGCTTCTGTCTAGTACTTCGGCTTATCACCTTTTCAGTCTTTTAACTAAATCAAAAAAGTTTTAGTAACTAGTTTAATATTAATCTTTCTTCTTAAGCTATTAGACTCTTAAGATTTTCAACTTACACCTAGGTCTTATCAGCACTCAAGCTTCTGCCTAGTACTTTGGTTTCCAATCTTTTTAGTCTTTTAACAAAATAAAAAGAGTTTCTATTAAATAGTTTTTTCTGTTTTGCCCTGATACCAATTTAGGGCGCGAGGTACGAGAATCAGAAAAGCTTCCAATAACCCCTCGGTGTATCCCTACACCTTGACGGTTATTCTGCGACTTGACGCATCTGCCTCACCCGCGGGATGCTCTAGTCACTCCCGAAAGTTTATCTCATGCATTGCCGGATGTGCGTGATGTTGTTGCTGCGCCCTCGGGGATGTTCCAGTTGCACCCAAAATTTCATTGCGTGCTATGCCAAATGCTTCTGATGCCTCTACCATTCCCGGAGGGATGTTCTGGTCACTCCTGGAAGTTCGTCCTGGGCACTGCTAGACATGCCAAATGCCAGTACTGTTCCTGCAGGGATGTTTGGGTCGCAACTGGTAGTTCATCCCGTACACTGCCGAATTCACCCAATGCCTCTGCAGTGCTTGTGGGGATGTTCTAATTGCTCCCGAAAGTTCATACCGTGCACTGCCGAATGTGTCTGATGCTGCTGCCGCCCCTGCAAGAATGTTCTTGGTTGCTCCTGGAAGTTTGTCTTGCACACTGATGAACGTGCCCTATGCCTCTGCCATGCCCGCATGGATGTTCCAGTCGTTGCCTCAATTTCCTCCTGTGCACTGTAGTACGCGCCATCATGTCTGCTGGAAGTTCCGGTTGCTGGGATATTCCGGTCGCACTGGCACGTGACAAACTTCTGGGAGTGATTGGAACATGCCCACGGGTGCAGATGAAATCTTGGGCACATTTGGCAGTGCACGGGACAAACTTCCGAGATAAACCGGAAAATCCCCGTGGTCTGGGAAGAGGCATTGGACGCATTTGGTAGTGCTTGTGACAAACTTCCAGGAGCGACCAAAACATCCCTATGGGTGTGGCAGAGGCTTTAGGTGCGTTTGGCATTGCACAAGATGAACTTCCAAGAGCGACTAGAACATCCCAAAGAACATGCCTAAGATTCGGCCACGTTAGGCAGTGTGCGGGATGAATTTCCGAGGGTGACCAGAACAACCCCTAGGGCGCACCAGAGGCTTTGGGTGCATTGGGACAGTACATGGGATGAACTTCTGGGAGTGACCGGAGCTTCCTTGTGGCTGCAACAAAGGCATCGGGTGCTGTTGCTGTGGCTGCGGGAATGTTCCAGTTGCTCCCAGAAGTTCATTATGCGCACTACTGAACGCGCACGAGGTCTCCGCCATGCCTGCGGGGTTGCTCTGTTCACTCTCGGATGTTCGTCCCGAGTACTGCCGAACATGTCCGTTGCCTGGTCTGAGCCCACTGGGATTATCCGGTCGCTCCCGAAAGTTCACCCTGTGCACTGCATCCGCCGCCTTGCCTTGCCCATGGTGTTGTTCTGGTTGCTCCTTGAAGTTTGTCATGAGCACTACCGAATGTTTCTGAAGCTCCTGCCGCACCCACGGGAATGTTCCGGTCGCTCCCAGAAGTTCGTCATGCGCACTGCTGAACGTGCCCAACGCCTCTGCCGCACATGCAAGGATGTTCTGGTCGCTTTCGGATGTTCATCCCAAGCACTGCCAAACACGTACACTGCCTTTGCCAAGCCCGCAGGGATGATCCGGTCACTTCCAAAAGTTCATCCTGTGCACGGCAGAATGCACCCGCTGCCTCTGCCGCGCATGTGGAGATGTTCTGGTTGCTCCTGGAAGTTCATCCTTAGCACTGCCAAATGCGTCCAATGCCTATGCTGAATGTGCCCAGCGCCCATTCTGTGCGTGCGGGGATGTTCCAGTAGTTCATCTTGTGCACTGTCAAATGTTCCCGAAGCCTCTGCCAAGCCAGCTGGGATGTTCCGGTTGCTACTGAAAATCATCCCACGCACTGCCCAACGTGCCCAAAGCCTCTACCACACCCACTGAGATGTTTCGGTTGCTTGTAGAAGTTTGTTCCATGCACTGCCCAACGCACCTGAAGCCTCAGACTCGCCTGAGGTGATGTTAAGGTCGCTTCCAGAAGTTTGTCCTGCACACTGTCGAACGTGCCCGATACCTCTGCCGCACCCACAGGAATGTTCTGGTTGCTCCTGGAAGTTTGTCCCAAGCACTGCCGAGCGCGCCTGACACTTCTGCCGCATCTATGAGGATTTTTGGGTCACTCCTGGCAGTTCGTTCTGCGCACTGCCAAACATGCCTGATGCCTCCACTGTACCTGCAGGGATGTTACGATCACTCCCGACAGTTTGGTCCCACAATACCCAACTCGTCTGAAGCCTCTTTCAAACCCGAGGGGATGTGCCGGTCATCCTAGGAAGTTCACCAAGCGCATTTCCAAACATGTCTGATGCTGCTATGCCTACGAGAATGTTATGGCTGGCCCTGAAAGTTCGAAGGTAAGTGTTCGGAACATCCGGCAAGCGCGGCACCAGCGTCAGGTACATTTGGCACTGCAAGGGATGAACTTCCGAGAGCAACCTGAATATACCAGCGTTCACAGCAAAGACATTTGGCATGTTCGGCAGTGCACAGTATGAACTTTGGGGAGTGACCGGAACATCACCAGGGGCGCGGCTGCGGGAAGAACTTCTGGGAGCGACCGTAACAACTCTGCGGGCGCAGCAGCTATACGGGCTGGTTTGACTGTTTATGGGACGAATTTCCGAGAGTGACTAGAACATCCCTGTGGTCACAGCAGAGGCATCAGGCACGTTCGGGCATGGGCAGGATGAATTTTCAGGAGCGACTGAAAAATGCCAGTAGCGATGGTAGTGGTGTTGGACATGTTTGGCCGTGCTCAGAACGAGCTTCCGGAAGAGACTAGAAAATCACCGCTGGCTTGGGAGAGGCATCGGACGCATTTGGCAGTGCTTGGCATGAACTTCTGGCAGTGACTGGAGCATCCCTGCAGGTGTGGCAGAGGTGTCGGGCGCATTCGACAAGGTGTTCAGTGCGTTTGCCAGTCCGCAGAAGGAACTTCTGGGAGTGACCGGAACATCTCTGCATGCCTGACAGAGGCATCAGGCACATTTGTCAGTGCATGGGAAGAACTTCCGGGTGTGACCGCAAAATCCTATTGGGCGCGGTAACGGCTTCAGGTGCATTGGGCAGTGCACGGGTCGAACTTCCTGGAGCGACCAGAACATCACCACAGGTGCGACTGCAGTGTCGGGTGCTTTTGGCAGTGTGAAGGACGAACTTCTGGGATTGACCGGAACATCCCCGCGGGGGCCTTGGGCATTGTGCAGGTCAAACTTCCAGGAGCGACCATAACATCGCTGCAGGCTTGGTAGAGGCATCTGGGACATTTGACAGTGTGCAGGATGAACATGCGGGACCGATCAAAACATTCCTGCAGGTGCTGCAGCGGCTTCAGACACATTTGGCAGTGGACGGGATGGACTTCTTGAAGCAACCAGTACATTCCTGCAGGTGCGGCAGCGGCATTGGACATGTTTGACAGCACCTGGGACAAACTTTCTGGAGCAACTAGAACATCCCGGAGGTCATGGCTGAGCTTTCGACTGAATTCGGAAGTGTGCAGGACAAACTTTTGTAAGTGTTCGGAACATCCGGCGAACGCGGCACCAGCGTCGGGCACATTTGGCACTGCAAGGGATGAACTTCCAAGAGCAACCTGAATATACCAGCGGTCGCAGCAAAGACATTTGGCATGTTCGGAAGTGCACAGTACAAACTTTGGGGAGTGACCGGAACATCACCAGGGGCGCGGCTGCGGGAAGAACTTCTGAGAGCGACCGTAACAACTCTGCGGACGCAGCAGCTATATGGGCTGGTTTGACAGTTTATGGGACGAATTTCTGAGAGTGACTAGAACATCCCTGTGGGCACAGCAGAGGCATCAGGCACGTTCGGGCATGGGCAGGATGAATTTTCAGGAGCGACTGAAAAATGCCAGTAGCGATGGCAGTGGTGTTGGACATGTTTGGCCGTGCTCGAAATGAGCTTTCGGGAGCGACCAGAAAATCACCGCTGGCTCGAGAGAGGCATCTTACGCATTTGGCAGTGCTTGGCATGAATTTCTGGGAACTACTGGAGCATCCCTGCAGGTGCGACAGAGGTGTGGGGCGCGTTTGGCAGCGCGATCAGCGCGTTTGGCAGTGCACGGGGGGAACTTTCGGGAGTGACTGAAACATCACCGTATGCCTGAAAGAGGCGTCAGGAACATTTGTCAGTGCATGGGAAGGACTTCCGGGTGCAACCAGAAAATCCTATTGGGCACGGTAGTGGCTTCAGGCGCATTGGGCAGTGTGCGGGTAGAACTTTCTGGAGGAACCGGAACATTGCCACAGGTGCGACTGCAGCGTCGGGTGCGTTTGGCAGTGTGCAGGACGAACTTCTAGGAGTGACCGGAACATCCCCGCGGGCGCGTTGGGCACTGTGCCGGTCAAACTTCCAGGAGTGACCATAACATTGCTGCAGGCTTGGTAGAGGCATCTACGACGTTTGACAGTGTGCAGGATGAACATGCGGGAGTAATCAAAACATTCCTGCAGGCGCTGCAGCGGCTTCAGACACGTCCTGCAGTGCATGGGATGGACTTCTCGAAGCAACCAGTACATTCCTGCAAGCACGCCAGTGGCACTCGACATGTTTGGCAGTGCCCAGGACAAACTTTCTGGAGAACCTAGAACATCCCTGCAGGCATGGCTGAGCTTTCGACTGCATTTGGCAGTGTGCAGGACAAACTTTTGTAAGTGTTCGGAACATCCAGCGAGCATGGCACCAGCGTCGGGCACATTTGGCACTGTAAGGGATGAACTTTTGAGAGCAACCTGAATATACCAGCGGTCGCAGCAAAGACATTTGGCATGTTCGGTAGTGCATGGTACGAACTTTGGGGAATGACCGGAACATCACCAGGGGCGCGGCTGCGGGAAGAACTTCTGGGAGCGACCGTAACAACTCTGCGGGCACAGCAGCCATATGGGCTGGTTTGACAGTTTATGGGACGAACTTTCGAGAGTGACCAGAACATCCCTGTGGGCACAGCAGAGGCATCAGGCACGTTCGGGCATGGGCAGGATGAATTTCCAGGAGCGACTGAAAAATGCCAGTAGGGATGGCAGTGGTGTTGGACATGTTTGGCTGTGCTCGGAACGAGCTTTCGGGAGCCACCAGAAAATGACCGCTGGCCCGGGAGAGGCATTGGACGCATTTGGCAGTGCTTGGCATGAACTTCTAGGAGCGACTAGAGCATCCCTGCAGGTACGCAGAGGTGTCGGGCCCGTTCGGCAAGGCATTGGGCGCATTAGGCAGTACACGGGAGGAACTTCTGGGGCCAGCTAAAAAATTCCTCTGGGCTCGGCAGTGGCATCGGACGTGTTCGGCAATGCGCAGGAGGAACTTCTGGGAGCGGCTAGAACATCCCTACAGCCATGGCAGCGACATCGGAGATGTTTGGCAGTGTGCAAAACAAAATTCCGGGAGCAACCAGAACATCCCTGCGAGCATTGCAGTGGCATTGTATGCATTCACCAGTGCATGGGAGGAACTTCCAGGAGCGACCAGAAAATTCCCACATGCTCGGCAGAGGCATTAGACGAGTTTGGCTGTGCTCGGGATGAACATCCAGGAGTGACGAAACATCCCCGCGGGCAAGGTAGCTGTGTCAAGTGCATTCAGCAGTTCGTGAGACGAACTTCTGTGAGCGAACTGAAAATCGCCACAGGCACAGAAGTGGCATCAGACATGTTTAGCAGTGCATGGCACAAACTTTCAGGAGTACTTCAACATCCCTTGTAAGCGTGGCAAAGGCTTTGGGCGCATTTTCCAGTTTAGTGGACAAACTACCTGGAGCAACCAAAACATCCCCACGGGCACTGGAGCAGCATCAGGCACCTTGGCAGTGTACAGGACAAACTTCCGAGAATGACCAAAACATTCCCACGGGTGCAGCAGCTGCATCAGGTGTATTCACAGTGCACTGGATGAACTTTAGTGAGCGATCTGAATATCCCCATGGTGTGGAAGCGGTGTTGGACATGTTCCTGCCCCTACTGAAAGTTTGTCCCGAGCACCGTCGAACGCGTCTGATGCCTCCGCTGTGCCTGCGGGGATGTTCCAAACATTTCTGGAAGTTTGTCCCACGCACTGCCCAGTGTGCCCAAAGCCTCTGCTGCGCCTGCGGGAATGTTTTGGTTGCTCTGGGAAGTTCATCCTGTGCACTGCAGAACATGCGTGATGCCTCTGCTATGCCTGTAGGGATGTTCCAGTCGCTCCCAGAAGTTCATTCTACGCACTACCGGACGTGGCCCATGCAGCTGCCATGCCGACGGGGATGTTTTGGTCGTTCCCCGAAGTTTGTTCCATGGACAGCCAAATGCACCAGACATCTCTGCCATGCCCACGAGGACGCTCCTGTTGCTCCTGTAAGTTCATTTTGCACACTACCCAATGCACTTGAAGCCTCTGGCACACCTGCGGTGATGTTCCGGTCATTCCTGGAAGCTCGTCCTGTGCATTGCCAAACGTCTCTAACACAAATGCCGCACTCGCAAGAATGTTTTGGCCGCTCCTGGAAGTTCACCCTGTGCATTGCTAAACACACCTGATGACTCTACCATGCCTGCTGCGATGTTCCGGTCGCTAACTATTGGGGTCTCGATTTTTTCCCCAACTTTTCTACACCTTAGGGGTTAGCACGCCTAGTAAAAAAACCTTCCCAACTTGCTGTCTTGTTTGATTCTTGAGTTCTTTTCTTTGATTTTCATCTCCTAAGCTGTCCTTCGGGATTTACTAATGTATAAAGGATATGTTGGATAGGCAAGACAACTCTTAAACCTATCACGACTTACGTTGGTTAAAGAAGACAACTCTTGACTTCAACCTTAGCTTTTAAACAAGGAAGACAAGTCTTCACCTTGTCCTAAGCCCAAGTTATCTTAAGACAACTCTTAAAAAATAACCAAAATATAAACAAGAATGGAAGCAAGAATGCTAACACTGATCATTGATTAATGAATGCAAATATATAAAATTCGGAGCATATCTTTTTGCTCACTAATAATGGGTTGTATTTATAGTATTAGACAACCTTATCCTAATTCAACTAGTACATAGGTTCCTTATCCACTTAGGATATGTTTTCCTAAGTCAACAAGGTTTTCTAACAAAGCTAAAACATTATCAAGATAGACCTTATTCCAATCTTTCTTAATTCTACTAGGATTCTTGGTCTTTCTTGAATTTCTACTTTGACTAGATCTTTCTGTCCTTAAGTTATCCCCTCTCCTATGGCTGCTGACCTTCATCTTGCCATTTCCTTCTAGGATTAGGACTTCCATTATGGCGTGTCCTTCCATTCCAAGACATCTCCTTGACATGAACATCTTGCTAAAGTCAAACTTGCCATGACATCTTGTTGCTGCTAAAGTTCTTCATGCCATCCATGTCCTTCTCCTGCTCAGATTGCTTCATGCGTGTCCTGCCAATGCTGGTGTTATTCTTGGCTTGGATTTTTGCAGTCATTTAGGACAGAGTTAGAACCTGGCCATGCCTCAGATTTCTGCAATCAGTTAGGACAGAGTTAGAACCTGGTCATGCCTCACTGCATACTGCATGCATGCTTGTTACACCCACATTCTTGCCTATTTCTGCCTCTCTTGCTGCTTGGCACCTTGCGCGCATTCACTCACGCTCCCTTTGCCTCCTAAGGTCCTTAACACTAACGCACCCAACACCTTTACCGCGCCCACTTGGATTTTGCAGTCGCTCCCAAAAATGTCCCTCAAATTGCTGAACGCACCCAATGCCACTGCTGCTCCTGCGGGGATGTTCTGGTCACTCTTGGAAGTTTGTCACGTGCACTGCCAAACATGTCCAATGGCACTGCCACTCCCATGGGATTGTTTTGGTCACTCTCAGTTGTTTGTCCTACGTATTGCCCAACGCACCCGAAGCATTCAGCGCGCTGATGGGGATGTTCCAATAGCACCGGGAAGTTCATCCCGCGCATTGCAAATTCTGTCTGATGCCATTGCCACACCCACGGGAATGTTCTAATCACTCTTGAGAGTTTGTCCCAACACTGTTGAACATGCCCAACTCTGCTGATGCGCACACTAGGATGTTTTGGTTGTTCCTGGAAGTCATCCTCACACAGCCAAACGAGCTCAACACTACTGTTATGGCCACAGGGATGCTCTGGTCACTCCCAGAAGTTCTTCCTGCACACTACCAAACACGCCCAATGCCTCTGACATGCCTGCAGATATGTTCTGGTTGCTCTCGGAAGTTCATCCTAGGCACTGTCGAACGCACCCACAGGGATGCTCCTATCACTTCCGGATGTTCTTCCCACACACTGCTCAACATGTCGGAAGCCTCTGCTGCACTCACGAGGATGTTCTGGTCATTCTCGAAAGTTCTTCTAGCACACTGCCTAACATGCCTAATGTCGTTGCCATGCCTACCGGGCCTGAAGACTCTGCTTATGTATGCAATAGGTCTTTTGGCTTGACTCAGGACAGCACCTATTCCATCTTCACATGCATCGGTGTGAAGCTCAAAGGTTTGGTTGAAATCAGGCAGTGCTAACACCAGGGTCTCACACATAGCTTGCTTTAACAACTTGAATGCGTCTTTACTCTTCTCTATCAATAGGAATCCATCCTTCTTGAATAAATCCATTAATGGGTTTGCTATGGCACCGTATTTGCAAACAAATCAGCAGTAGTAGCTTGTTAAGCCTAGAAATCCTCTAAGTTCTGTGACATTCTTAAGAGTCTGCCATCTTTGCATGGTTCCTATTTTCTGTTGGTCTACCTTCACTCCATCTTCGGATATGATGTGACCGAGGTATTCAAGCTCCTTTTGCACGAACGTGCACTTGGATGGCTTGATAACGAAGCGATTTCTTCTTAACACTTCCAGCACTTTTGCTAAGTGTTTTATCATCTATCATTCATTCTCCCTGAGTGGCCGGAAAACAAGTCCAAACCGAGCAGGGCAGAAATAGCCACCTACTACAAACACCAAGGAGGCTTCAATTAGAAATCAGGTGGCACCAAGTGCATAAGGACGAATCTGACCAGGAGTAGCTTCGCTCTCGAGAAAAGGGGGAAAAGGCGCATGAGTTTGGGAAGCAGGAGGGAGACTTCACCAAATGAACACCTGACCCATGGCATCATGGCATCTACAATGATTATAATGACAATAAGGAAGTGCTGGACAGAAGGTCTGCATCATGGCAACCAAGAAGGATGCAGAATCACCCTGAGGCAGAACCATGGCACACCACAAGGAGGGAGGATTGGCACTATGATAGCCCAAGCCATTATACATGACCAAAGGTAAAAATTGAGTTCGCTACCTTTGAGAAGGGAGATCTAACTGAATGGATCTCCAAGGCTGAATTTTATTTTGAGAAATAAGGTGTTGAGAGAGGTGAAAGGGTTGATTTTGCATCCTATCACCTACGTGGGAGAGCCAACTAATGGTGTCATTGGCTTAAGGCCACCTACGACCGAGAAGGTAGAAGGATAGGCTGGACAAGGTTCATGCAAGAGTTAGTGAGCAGATTTGGCCCATCTAGCATGACAAATTATGAGGGACAGCTTGCCAAGATTAGGCAAGAAGGTTCTCTAGAAAGTTACCTTGAAGAATTAGAGAGGTTGGCCGAATTGTAGGACATTGGCCAGCTAGTGCACTAATTGGCACTTTTCTAGATGGCCTTGTACCTTGGCTAAGCTGAGAAGTGAAGATGAGGGATCCAAACTCTCTCACTCAATGCATTCGGTTGGCAAGACTCATCAATGATGGGAGAAGCATCACCCGCAGCACAACCAAGGTCATCAAACCCTTAGACAAACTAGTTAAAGCATCCTCATCAAGTAAGACAGCACCCTCAAAAAGCAAAAGACCCTCTCAAACTATCAACCGAATAGATCAACAAAAGAATTGAGAGAGGACTATGCTTTAGGTGCAATGATAAGTGGCAAGTTGGCCACAAGTGCAAGAAAGGGCTGTTCAACATCATTGAAGTAGTAAGTGATGAAGAACATGAGGAAAGCAGTGAGGAAGAACAAGAAAGTCGCATGAGAGGAGGAAGCAGAGGCAGAACACTCCCTAGATCATGCGGAAGTAGAGGCAACTACCAAGCCTACTGCCATGAGGTTGTTCGCAACCATTAACGGGAAAAACATTTTGGTGTTGATTGATAGTGGAGCTACCCATAACTTCATCAACACAAAACTGGTCAAAACACTTCAGCTACGTCCAAAAAGGATTGCACCCTTTGAGGTAAGAGTGGCAAGTGAACAGAAGTTCAAGTGCGCACAAGTTATCCAGGCAGTGGCAATGCAGATTCAAGGAGTCAAGATAGAGGCAAAACTACATGTGTTAGCCTTGGCAGGCCTTGATGTGGTTTTAAGCAATGCTTGGCTTAAAACCATAGGCAAGCTAATGTTCCAACGGAAGGGAAAGGACTGCATGTGGAAGGCATCCACCACTAATGCAGCGCATCATTGTGAGGTAAGTACCCTTGAATGACTATACAAAAAAGGGTACTTACCTCACAATGATGCACTGCATTAGTGGTGGATGCCTTCCACATGCATTAGTGGTGCATAATGTTTTGCGATTCTCTTGGTCACAAAGGAGGAAAACAAGGCTGAACATCATGAAGGACAGAACAAGCATGAAGACATACCATCGGCAGTAAGGAACCTACTGGAGCAGTTTAGAGATGTCTTAAGAGAGCCACAAGGGCTACCACCCTCAAGACATTACAACCCTGCCATCCCATTAATCGACAAGACCAAGGCGATTAATGTAGTAGCTTACCAGTATGTGCACTTCCAAAAGAACAAGATCGAAAGACAAGTGGAAGAGATGCTACAGCAAGGTATTATCCAA
Organism: Xylocarpus granatum; assembly: GCA_019650275.1. Lineage (NCBI taxonomy): Eukaryota > Viridiplantae > Streptophyta > Magnoliopsida > Sapindales > Meliaceae > Xylocarpus > Xylocarpus granatum. The sequence continues at coordinate 15,424 of BNST01001791.1, read as the reverse complement.
CCTAGCACTTCCCCTTTTTCTTCTCCCATTCTACTTGTTAGAAAGAAAGACGAAACTTGGAGGTTTTGCACTGATTACCAGGCACTCAACCAAGCGACTGTCAAGGATCATTTTCCAATCCCAACATTGATGATATGCTGGATGAGTTACATGGAGCAAAATTGTTTACCAAGCTGGATCTCAACGTCAGATATCATCAAATACGCATGAAAGAAGAAGATGTGCAGAAGACAGCATTTCGGACTCATAGTGGACACCTTTCAAGCAGCCATGAACAACATCTTCAAGCCTTATTTGCATAGGTTTGTATTAGCTTTCTTTGATGATATTTTGGTCTATTCCCGGAACCATGATGATCATATAGAACACTTAGCAAAAGTGCTAAAGGTGTTTAGTAGAAATCGCTTCGTCATCAAGCCATGCAAGTGCACGTTCATGCAAGAGGAGCTTGAATACCTTGGTCACATCATATCCAAAGATGGAGTGAAGGTAGACCAATGGAAAATAGAAGCCATGCAAACATGGCCAACTCCTAAGAATGTCACAGAACTTAGAGGATTTCTAGGCTTAACAGGCTACTACTGCCAATTTGTTCGCAAATATGGTGCCATAGCAAAACCATTAATGGATTTGCTGAAGAAGGCCAGATTCCTATGGATAGAGAAGAGTGAAGATGCATTCAAGTTGTTAAAGCAAGCTATGTGTGAGACCCCAGTGTTCGACTTCAACCAAACCTTCGAGATGCACACTGATGCATGTCAAGATGGCATAGGTGCTGTCCCAAGTCAAGTCGGATGACCTATTGCATACATGAGCAGAGTCTTAGGGCCCATGAAGAAGGAATGGTCAGTATACGCCAAGGAGATGTTGGTCATCATCCATGCAGTCAAGGTATGTCGACCTTACCTTCTTGGGAGGAAATTTCTGATCATTAGGATCAACAACCCTTGAGAAGCCTCATGGAGCAGAAAATTACCACACCATGAGCAGCAAAAGTTCCTTGTCAAGTTGCTAGGATATGAATATGAAATAATCTACAAACCGGACAAGGAAAACAAGGTGGCAGACGCATTGTCCAGAAGCAATGGAGGTCAAGTGCTGTGGACAGCATGTGAGCCTAATGATGCATGCCTCACTGCCATTAGCGGAGCAGAGTGGAATGTATGGACAGAAATCAAAGAAGCAATAGAGATTGATCCTCAAAGCCAAGAGCTCACTGAGAAGATCAAGATTTTCGACCCTAAGGTTAGTAAATTAACCATTAAGAATGGGTATATTTGGCACAACAGCAAGTGTATGTACCAAATGTACCAGGATTAAGAGGGAAGATCTTGAATCACTTCCACAACTCACGGGAAGGAGGACATTCAGGATGGATCTTGAAACACAGATCAAGTTATTCTTTTGGTGGTAAGGACTCAAGGTTGAGATGAAAAAGCTAGTCCAAGAATGTGATGTTTGTCAGAACACCAAACCAGAAGGTGGCAAGACAAAGGGGTTGTTAAAGCCTTTGCCAGTACTGGGATAGGTTTGGGAAGACTTAACAATGGACTTCATCACAGGAATGCCCAATAGCAAGGGTTACATGGTGATATTAACCATAGTGGACAGACTCAGCAAAAGTGAACACTTTGTGCCACTCAAGCAACCATACACGGCAAGAGAAGTAGCACAAGAATTCATCAAAAACGTGGTAAGACTTCATGGCATACCACGGACAATGCTGTCTGATAGAGATACTATTTTAATGACCAAGTTATGGAAGGAGCTTTTCACACAACTTGGCAGCAACTTGGTCCCCTCATCCGCCTTTCATCCGCAAACAGATGACCAAAATGAGGTAACCAATCGAACCCTAGAGCAGTATTTAAGGTGGTTTTTTCCATAATCATCAAAACAATTGGGAGGAGTACATACCATGGCAGAACTGTAGTATAATACTACCTATCATGCAGCAATCAAAATGACACCATACCAAGCCATATATGGAAGGTTACCCCCGGGAATGTCAAGCTATACCATGGGGAACAACAGCATACATGAAGTGGATGTTGCACTTCAAGCATGAGCTTGAGCAAGCAAGGGACCAAATGAAGAGACAAGCGGACAAAGGAAGGAAGGTAGTAGAATTTAAGGTAGGTGACGATGTCTATCTTAAAATCCATCCTAGGAGGAAAATAAAGGCTGGAAAGCCAACTACAGCAAAGTTGGCTAGAAAATATTTTGGACCGTATGAAATAGTTGAGCGTATTGGAGCAGTAGCTTATCACCTAAGACTACGGTTAAACTCCAAACTACATTTGGTGTTTCACATTTCATTGTTAAGGAAAAAAATAGGAGATGTGAGACAAGTGAATGAGGGACTGCCCGATGTTTTTAGGGAAGATCACCTTGGGCAGCAACCAAAGGAAGCATTAGAATTTCGCATAGTAAGCTATAGGCGCAATAGAAGGCCAGTATGGAGAGTACTCATATGGTGGAGTCATTCACCCAAGGATGAAGCAACATGGGAAGATTATGACAATATCTAGCAATGTTTCCCTAATTTCCACCTTGAGGACAAGGTGAGTCTCCAAGAAAGGTGGATTGTTGAGGACCTTAGGAGGCAAAGGGAGCGTGATCAGATGTGACATAGGCACTAAGCAGCAAGAGAGGCAGAAACAGGCCAGAATGTGCGCACAACAAGCCTACTGTAGCATGCAGTGAAGCACACCCAGGTTCAGACTCAGTTCTAGCTAACTGCAGAATTCCAAGCCAAGAAGAGCACCAGCATTGGCAGAACACGCATGAAGCAATCCGAGCAGGAGAAGGAGATTGACAGCATGAAGAACTCTAGCAGCAGCAGGACGTCATGGCAGGTTTGACTTCAGCAAGATGTTCATGTGAAGGAGGAGTCTTGGAATGGAAGGACACGCCATATGGAAGTCCTAATCCTAGAAGGAAATGGCAAGAAGAAGGACATAGAATACCTTGTTGACTTAGGAAAAAATATCCTAAGTGGATAAAGAACCTAAGTACTAGTCGAATTAGGATAAGGCCGTCCAATACTATAAATACAGCCCATTATTTGTGAGCAAGGACATATGCTCCGAATTTTGTATATTTCTCATTCATTAATCAAGAATCAAGGTTAGCATTCTTGCTTCTATTTCTTGTTTATATTTCGGTTATCTTTTAAGAGTTGTCTTGAGTTAACTTGGGCTTAAGTCAAGGTGAAGAGTTGTCTTCCTTGCTTAAGAGCTTAGGTTGAAGTCGAGAGTTGTCTTCTTCAACCAAGGCAAGTTGTGATAGGTTTGAGACTTGTCTTGCCTATCCAACATATCCTTTATACATTAGTTAATCCTGAAGGGCAGCTTAGGGGATGAAAATCCAAGAAAAGAACTCAAGAATCAAACGGGACAGAAGTTAGGAAGGTTTTTAGTAGGCATGCTGACCCCTAAGGTGTAGAAAAGTTGGGAAAAAAATCGGGACCCCAACACGAATGACCCTGATGCATCTGCCTCACCCGCGGGGATGCTCCAGTCACCCCCAGAAGTTTATCTCATGCACTGCTGGATGCGCTTGATGCTGTTGCTGCGCCCTTGGGGATGTTCCAGTTGCTCCCCAAATTTCATCGCGTGCTATGCCAAATGCTCCTGATGCCTCTACCATTCCCGGAGGGATGTTCCGGTCGCTCCTGGAAGTTCATCCTGGGCACTGCTAGACATGCCCAATGCCACTGCCGTGCCTGCGGGGATGTTTGGGTCACACCTGGGAGTTCGTCCTGTACACTGCCGAATTCGCCTAATGCCTCTGCCGTGCCCGTGGGGATGTTCTAATTGCTCCCTGAAAGTTCATACCGTGCACTGCAGAACGTGTCTGATGCTGCTGCACCCCTGCAGGAATGTTCTTGGTTGCTCCTAGAAGTTTGTCTTGCACACTGCTGAACGTGCCCTATGCCTCTGCCATGCCCGCATGGATGTTCTGGTCGCTGCCTGAATTTCCTCCTGTGCACTGTAGTACGCGCTATCATGTTTGCTGGAAGTTCCGGTTGCTGGGATATTCCGGTCGCACTGGCACGTGACAAACTTCTGGGAGCGATTGCATCCCACAGGTGCAGATGCAATGTTGGGCACATTTGGCAGTGCACGGACAAACTTCTGAGAGAAATCAAAAAATCCCCATGGGCCCAGAACATCCCAGAGAGCATGTCTAAGATTCGGGCACGTTAGGCAGTGTGCGGGACGAATTTCCAAGGGTGACCAGAACAACCCCTAGGGCGCGCCAGAGGCTTTGGGTGCATTGGGCAGTACATGGGATGAACTTCTAGGGAGTGACCAGAGCTTCCTTGTGGCCACAACAAAGGCATCGGGTGCTGTTGCTGTGCTCACGGGAATGTTCTCGGTTGCTCCCAGAAGTTCATCCTGCGCACTACTAAACGTGCACGATGTCTCCGCCACACCTGCAGGGTTGCTCTGTTCGCTCTCGGATGTTCGTCCCGAGTACTGCCGAACATGTCGCATGCCTCTTCTAAGCCCACTGCGATTATCCGGTCGCTCCCGGAAGTTCACCCCATGCACTGCACCCGCCGCCTTGCCTTGCCCACGGTGTTGTTCTGGCTGCTCCTTGAAGTTTGTCATGAGCACTGCCGAATGTTTCTGAAAGCTCCTGCCGCACCCACAGGAATGTTCCGTCGACTTTTGGAAGTTCGTCACGCGCACTGCTGAACAGCGCCCGATGCCTCTGCAGCACCTGCAGGGATGTTCTAGTCGCTTTCAGATGTTCATCCCAAGCACTGCCAAACACGTGCATCGCCTCTGCCACACCCACTGAGATGTTCCGGTTGCTTGCAGAAGTTTGTCCCATGCATGCCCAACGCACCTGAAGCCTAAGACTCGCCTGAGGGCGATGTTACGGTCACTTCCAGAAGTTTGTCCTGCACACTGCCGAATGTGCCCGATACCTCTGCCACACCCACGGGGATGTTCCGGTTGCTACTGGAAGTTTGTCCTGCACACTACCAAATGTGCCCAACCCACTGCCGCGCCTGTTGGTATGTTTTGGTTGCTCTTGGAAGTTTGTCCCTAGCATTGTTTATTCTAGGATAATTATCTCCATATACCATGTCTATGAAAAACTACAATCATCTAAGTCTGGAATTTCTAAGAAATTTACTGTCCAATCATATTCTGGATATTTACTATATAATTCTTCTAACTTTTTGTTTTTCTTCCATTTATAATCTAGATGCTACAAGGCTATGTTTTAACCAATTTTCAATTAATTTTAAAAGTGTTAATCTTACTTCTACTCTGTTTCTAAACATATTATTTAGTGCTATATGTTCTAATCTTTCTTCTAATCTTTCTATTTCAATTATTAACATATTCCTAAATGCTGCTACATTTACTCTATTATCTAAAGTTATCCTAATTAAGCAATTAATTATTTCTCTATGTGAATTAAAATCTGTGTTTATTGACATTTTTAATTTCTTCCTATAGTAGGTATATTTTGTTCTATAGATTCTTCATCACTATCTAATTCTGAGGTTCCTACATTTCTTTGTTCTATAAAATTATCAAACCTAATACTTTGATTACCATTTAAGATCTACATATATTGAACTACTTTCTGGTACTAATACTATTTTTCTTGTATTTATTTCTACAAATTTTTCTAAGTTCCAACCTAATCCTGCTAATCTTGTAGGGATCTATTATTTCTGGTTTTATCATTCTAATACCCCTAGTAGATAATCCATTTATTATTGTATCTGTATTTACTTTATACCTATTTCCAGATTTATTACTTGCTCTACCTAAATATCCTATAGTAATATTTAAATTATCTCCTTCGTAATCTTCATATCCTTTTGTTTGTATTCCTATTTTTAACTTTTTCTAAATCATTTATAGATTTTAATATATTAGGAGAATAATAAAATAATCCAGTATTACTATTCATATCTACTTCTATTGTTCCTAATACAGCTTTAGACATATTTTTTATCCAACTAGTATCTAATAATACTATTAATACTTTAGTTCCTACTCCAATTCTTGTTAATCCTTTTACTCCTATTACTATTAATCCCGAATGTACTAATTTTTTACCTTCTGATTTTAACTTTCTAATTGTTGCTTTATTTATAATATCTATAGTCTTAGTTTGTCCATCTACTACACTTAATTGTTGTTCTACTGATACTTTTATTAAAGATGCTTTAAATTCCATTACTCCTACATTATACAAAGTTCTAGGGTTTAATAATCTTAATTGATTCTGATTATACAAATCTAAATTTCTTTCTAAGTCTATAATTTCTTCTAATCTTACATTATTATTTCCCTCTCTATCCTGTCTTCTCAAAATTCTATCTAACAAAGTATATGGCCTTTCTGTACTAGTACTACTACGTCTTCCTTCATCTCTAGTTATATTACCTTGTCTATCTATACTAGTAGTTGTATTGCTTCTTCTAAGAGACATGTTTTATTCCCACTTTTTCCAAACTAACATTTTACCTGATGATTTACCTACTACTGGTTTATTTCCTATTGATAGATTTCCTAATTGATTACTAATATTTTCTATTGTTTTTACAAATAAAGGGATCCTTATTTGGTAATTTTGTCTAAACTACGTTCTAAGCTAATAATTTTTTATTAATTCCTAATAATAAAGAAATTATTGTATTATTTTGTCTAATTATAGTTTTGTATGGTATTCCTGCTACAGATCCTAGGCTATTAGAGTCACTGCTAAATCCTATAGCTGGATTTGCTATTTCATTTTCCGTAACTTCTAAGCTATTTAAATAAAAAGGGATCTTTTTCTAAACTCATCCTTTAATGTTTTTAATTTTTCATTTAAATTACCATCTTTTTATCTAATTCATTTATATTTGATTCTAATTTATCTAATTTTTCTATTATTATATCTTCTTGTTTTTTAGCTAATTTACTAGTCTTTCTTAATTCTAAATTATTCTGTAATATTTTAATATTTCTATTAAACTATCTATTTTTACTCTTTGTTTTTGTAATATGTTTAAATAAGATTTAAAAATTATATCATGTGACTGACTTATGGCTATTTGGTTGTGTAAAATATGATAACAAACATCAGAAATAGTATTCAGTTGTAGATTTTCAGAGTGAAATTTATGTTTATAATTTTCTTTAGAAAAACAAATTAAATTTATATTATCTACAGACCTCTTCCTATGATATCCTCCTGTTTCTAAGTTTAGATAATCAAGCCTATGAAGTACCTCTTCTTCCTTACTAGTCATGATATTAGGTTAATAGACTCCGCAAGTTTTCACCTACACCTAGGACTTATCAGCACCTTAGCTTCTGCCTAGTACTTTAGTTTACCTCTATAAGAGTTTTTTCAACCTAGATCAAGTTTTCAGGAAATTTGCTTAATCATAAAGGCTTAATTAACTATTTACTTAGATTTTGTTTTGCTCTGATACCAATTTAGGGGCGAGGTACAGAATCAGAAGAGCTGCAGTATAGACTGATATCCATTCACAGAACAAGGTTACCACGGTACAAAGAGGTTGAACTTCCCTGGGTAATGGGATAGAACCCTCAATTTACGGTGTGGCTTTCTGTTACTAGGATTCTTTAGAAGCTTCTGAGGAGAGGAAGAGAATAATTTAGAATATTTTTAGTTTTTTTTTATTTCATTTCACTCTTATGAATCTAACAACCTACTACTATTTCTGATGAATAGTATTTCTAGCCTATCATTCTAACAACTACTGTACACATCAAATGCAAAATAGTAAATTTACCCAAAGTTTTTTAAAAGAAACCAACAACCGGAATAGGATCTACGGCGTTGGGGATATGGAATAAGATCAATAAGGGAGAGACTCTCAACCTTATTGAAATATGTTATAATTAAATTTACCTGAGAATTCTGAAGGATGATTTTAGAGAGAGGTTGGAGATTTTTGTAGAGAGAAGTTTTTCTGAAATTTTTTCGTTCTCTCTTCATTGAAGAATAAGGGGTTTATATACAACATAAAAGTAACTCATGGTTAAGAATAACCATAGTTACTTTTGAAGAAAGAAACTATAGTTACAAAAAAGAAACTTAACTCATGGTTAGTAAAACCATGCTTTTCTAAAAGAAACTATAGTTTGCAGAAAGTAAATAATTGTTGTCTGGCGGCTGGTGAGCTGGCAATTCTGGCGCTGGTGAGCTGGCCCTTTTCCCTTTGTCTTTAGTCATCCAAGTCTATAAGTCATCATCAGAAGACACCACATCTAGATCTGTCATTATTTGGAAAATCTCCAAAGCTCTTGATTTCTAAATGGGCTCTGATGGAATGAAAATGGTCTTCTATGCTTGGATCTTCATGGATCTGGCCCAAAAAAGGTGTGTATAGGCTGAAAACTTCTATACTTAGTGAACACCTTCATGTTACTATCTTCCATATGCATGGGATAGTCATGGGTCCAGGTTCGGGCTTTCTGAGCTGAAAGAAGCAGATTTCTGACATTAATTATGTTCATCATTACTGATGGCTCTGAAGCTTCAATCCACTCCTTCCATTGAGTCTTTGTCCTTAGGCAAGTGGGCTCAGAGAATGGGAACACATCGATTAATACTTCCATCTTGGCTCCTTCTGGATATCCTGTAGTATAGCTGGCGGGTATTGAAAATATTCTGATGTCTATGAAATCCATCACCAACTTTTTGATGCTCAAAATAAGAATGCAGGATATAGGATAATTTCCAAGATAGTGGTTCTATGAACTTTTTTATTTGAACAGGCTTTGTAACCACTATTCTTGTAATAAATCCCCATTTCAAACAGCTTCTTTAGAGGGAAAGGAAGAAAGAATCATTCCAATTTTCTAAATGGTCTGTTGCCTTGAAGAGAACCAACCCCTTACTACATACACATATATTGGGCATATCATGATCCTGGGCTTTATAATGTATGCCTGCTAAGCCCATTCCTGGTGGATATGGCCCATTCAATGCTACATTTCTAAGAAATTCTTGGGCATTAACCATTTCTGTCATTTTTTCTGCAAGTACAAACCCAAGCACTTTTCTTTCTGCAGGGGTGTTAAAGATGGGTTCTAATAATTTCTTTTTGCAAATCTTTCTGTGTTCTCCTGTTGCCAGATTTCATTTCCTTTTTCATTTCTTTTCTCTCTCTCTTTTTTCATTGAGCTCATTTGCATTTTTTCTATTTTTTGTTCAAGCTCATTTATTTTTTCATTTTTTGCACTCACTTCTGCCTTTAATAAATTTATTTCTTTTTGAAGCATAAAGGGTGTTTGTGGAGTGAGGGCAGTTGTATGAGGAGGCCAAAAGCATAGACCTTAGGTTTTCTTCTTGATTTTTGAAATCAAGATAGCAACACAAGGCATGAATAGTGTCGGGCTTGGATCTTGGATTGGAATTCCATAGGTTATCTACAAGACACTTTTGTTCTGGCTTTTAATTGGGCTTTGGCTTTGAAAGAGAGATTAGTTCCAGAGGGGAACGTTTTTAGTGTATAAGGTCCAAAGAAAAAGGAGTTGGGTTGTTGAGAGGATCCTGCCATTGCTGCAAAAACTTGCGTAAATTTACTATTTTGCAAAAAAAAATTGTTGTATACAGTAGTTGTTAGTATGATAGGCTAGAACTACTATTCATCAGAAATATTAGTAAGTTGTCAGATTCAGAAGAGTGAAATGAAATAAAAAAAAAGTCTAAATATCATTTCTGTAAATTATTCTCTTCCTCTCCTCAGAAGCTTCTAAAGAATCCTAATAACAGAAAGGTACACCGTAAATTGAGGGTTCTATCCCATAATCCAGGGAAGTTCAACCTCTTTATGTCGCCAGACTTATCAGCTCATCAACCGCCAGACAGCAATTATTTATTTTCTGAAAACTATAGTTTCTTTTAGAAAAGTAACCATGGTTCTACCAAACCATGATTATCTTTTTTGTTTTTTCTTTTAACTATAGTTTCTTTCCATAAAGTAACTATGGTTTTCTTAACCATGAGTTACTCTTAGGTTGTATATAAACCCTTGAATCTTCAATGAGAAGGACACGAAAAAATTTGAAGAAAAACTTCTTTCTACAAATCTCCAACCTCTCTCTAAAATCAACTTTCAGAATTCTCAGGCAAATTTAACTTCAACATATTTCAATAAGGTTGAGAGACTCTCCCTTATTGATCTTATTCCATATCCCCAACGCCGTAGATCCTATTCCGGTTGTTGGTTTCTTTTAAAAAACTTGGGTAAATTTACTATTTTGCAAAAAAAAATTGTTGTGTACAGTAGTTGTTAGAATGATAGGCTAGAAATACTATTCATCAAAAATAGTAGTAAGTTGTTAGATTCAGAAGAGTGAAATGAAATTAAAAAAAAAGTCTAAATATCATTTCTGTAAATATTCTCTTCCTCTCCTCAGAAGCTTCTAAAGAATCCTAGTAACAGAAAGCCACACCGTAAATTGAGGATAGAAGAAATTATTAGAACCCATCTTTAACACCCCTTGCAGAAAGAAAAGTGCTTGGGTATGTACTAGCGGAAAAAATGACCAACAGTGCTTCTGCTCCTGCAGGGATGTTCCGGTCACTCCCCAAAGTTTGTACTGCACACTGCCAAACATGCCTGATGCCTCTGCTGCACCTGCAGGGATGTTACGGTCGCTCCCGTAGTTTGTCCCCCACAATACCCAACTCGTCTGAAGCCTCTTTCAAACCCGAGGGGATGTGCCGGTCACTCCAGGAAGTTCATCTAGCGCACTGCCAAACATGTCTGATGCTGCTGTGCCTACGAGAATGTTATGGTTGGCCCTGAAAGTTCGTCTTGCGCACCGCAAAATACACACCACAACTCAGCCATGCCGCAGGGATGTTCCGGTCGCTCCTGGAAATTCATCCAATGCACTGCCAAACACATCTGATGCCTCGTCGAGCCAGCAGGGATTTTCTGCTCACTCCTGGAAGTTCATCCCACGCACTGCCCAACGTGCCCGATGCCTCTGCCACACCCGCAGGAAAGTTCCGGTCGCTATTGGAAGTTCATCCCGCACACTGCCAAACACGGCCGATGCCTCTGCTGCACCCGTAGGGAAGTTCCGGTTGTCCCCGGAAGTTTGTCCCATGCACTGCCCAATGCACCTGAAGCCTCTGCCATTCCTGCAGGGATGTTCCAGTCATTCCCACAAGTTCGTCCCACCAACTACTGAACATGTCTGATGCCGCTGCCGCTTCCGCGGGGATGTTCCGGTTGCTCACGAAAGTTCATCCTGTACAATGCTGAACCCACCTGACGCCTCTAATGAGCCCACGGGGATTTGGCAGTTGCTCCCGGAAGTTCATCCCACGCACTGCAGAATGCGCCCATGCTGCTGCCGCGCCCGTGGGGATGTTCCGGTAGCTCCCAGAAGTTCATCCAGCGCACTGCCGAACGTGCCCGACGCCTCTGCCTCACCCGCCCGATGTCTCTGCCTCACCCGAACACGCCCAACACCACTGCCGCGCCCTCAGGAATGTTCCCGTCGCTACTGGAAATTCATCCCGCACACTGACCAATGCGCCCGAAGCCTCTGCTGCGCCCACGGAGATGTTGCGGTTGCTTTCGTAAGTTCATCTCGTGCACTGGTCAACACGCCCAAAGCCTCAGACTCGACTAAGGGGATGTTCCAGTCTTTCCTGGAAGTTTGTGCCATGCACTGCCGAATTGTTGGGGTCCCCATTTCTTGTCCCAACTTTTCTACACCTTAGGGATTAGCACGACTTCTAAAACCTCTCCTAACTTGCTGTCCTATTTGATTCTTGAGTTCTTTTTTTAGATTTACGTCCCCTAAGTTGTCCTTCAGGATTAACTAATAAATAAAAGATATGTTGGATAGGCAAGACAACTCTTAAACCTATCAGAACTTGCCTTGGTTGAAGAAGAAAACTCTTAACTTCAACCTAAGCTCTTAAGCAAGGAAGACAACTCTTCACCTTGTCTTAAGCCCAAGTTATCTCAAGACAACTCTTGAAAGGTAACCGAAATATAAATAAGAATAGAAGCAAGAATGCTAACCTTGATTCTTGATTAATGAATGAAAGCATACAAATTCAGAGCATATGTTTCTGCTCATAAATAATGGGCAGTATTTATAGTATTAGACAGCCTTATCCTAATTCAACTAGTACTTAGGTTCCTTGTCCACTTAGGTTATGTTTCCCTAAGTCAACAAGGTTTTCTAAGACAACTAAAACATTATCAAGATAAACCTTATCCCAATGTTTCCTAATCCTGCTAGGATTCTTGATCTTTATTGAATTTCTACTTAGACTAGAATTCCTAATTTGACTAAACCTTTCTGTCCTTATCTTATCTCCTTTCCTACAGCTGCTGACCTTCATCTTGCTGTTTCCTTCTAGGATTAGGACTTCCATATGGCGTGTCCTTTCCATTCCAAGACTCTCTTTGACGTGATCATCTTGTTGAAGTCAAATCTGTGATGACGTCCTGCTGCTGCTGGAGTTCTTCCTGCCGTCCATATCCTTCTCAAGATTGCATTATGTGTGTCTTGCCAATGCTGGTGTTCTTCTTGGCTTGGATTTCTGCAGTCAGTTAGGACAGAGTCAGAACCTGGCCGTGCTTCACTGCATGCTGCGTGCAAGCTTATTGTGCGCACATTCTGACCTGTTGCTGCCTCTCTTGCTGCTTGGCGCCTCGTGCACATTCGCTTACACTCCCTTTGCCTCCAAAGGTCTTCAACACGAATGCACCCGACGCCTCTGCCGTGCCCTCAGGGATGTTCCGGTCACTAGTGAAAGTTCATCCCACACACTGCCCAATGTTCTCGAAGCCTCTGCCGCACCTGCAGGGATGTTTTGGTCGCTCCAAGAAGTTTGCCCCGCGTACTGCCCACTGCACACAAAACCTCTGCCATGCCTGCAGGGGTCTTCCCATTGCCCCCGGAAGTTCATCCCATACATTTCAAAAGTGCTTGATGCCTCGGCCGTGCCTGCAGTTATGTTCTGGTTGGTTCTGGAAGTTCGTCCCACACACTGTCCAATGCATCAAAAGCCTCTACCATGCCTAGGGAGATTGTTCTGGCAGCTCCCAGAAGATCATCCCGTGTACTGCTGAATGCACCCAACACCTCAGCTGCATCCACGAGGATGTACTGGTCACTCCCGAAAGTTCATCCTGTACACTGCCAAATGCACCCAATGCTGCTTCTGTACTCGTAAGGGATGTTGTGGTAGCTCCAGAAGTTCCTCCCACATGCTGCCAAACACACCCCATGCCAATGTTGCACCCACGGGGATGTTCCAGTCGCTCTTGGAAGTTTGTTCCACGCACTGCCGAATGCACCAAGTGCCGCTGCTGCATGCACAGGGATGTTCAAGTCGCTCCCAGAAGTTTGTCCTGCACAATGCCAAATGCACTTGAAGCCTCTGCCGTGCCACAAGCGGGGATGTTCTAGTCACTTCTGGAAATTCATCCCACACATTGCCGAATCCACCCCATGCCGATGTTGCACCCACGGGGATGTTCCAATCGCTTGCAAAAGTTCATCCCATGCAAAGCTGAACATGCCTGACACCTTTACTGCATCTGCGGGGATGTTCCGGTCGCTCCCAACGTTCATCCCGTGCACTAGTGAATGCAGCCAACGCTTCTGCTGCACCAGTAGAGATGTTCCGGTTGCTGCCCCAAAGTTCATCCCGTGCACTGCAAAATGCGCCCGACAACTGCCGCACCCTCGGGGATGTTCCAGTCGTTCCCCGAATGTTGGTCCCGTGCACTGCTAAATATGGCTGGCACTTCCTCCACTCCTACAGGGATCTTCCGTAACCTCCCGGAATTTCATCCTTCACAATGCCAAATGCACCTGAAGCTGCTGCCACACCCATGGGGATGTTTCAGTCACTCCTGTAAGCTTGTCGCATGCACTGCGAATGCACCCAATGCCTCTATCTCGCCCGCAGGCATGTTCCAGTTGCACCCAAAAAGTTTGTCCTGCACTGCCGAACGTGTCGTAAGCCTCTGCCACGCCCAGGTGGATGTTCTGCTAGCTCCTGGAAGTTCATCCCATGCATGGAAAAGGCGCCTAACACCTCCGCCGCACCTGCAGGGATGTTCTGGTCGCTCCCGGAAGTTTGTACTTTGCACTGCCCAATGCACCTGAAGCCTCTGCCACACTCGCATGGATGTTCCGATCAGTCCTTGAAGCTCGTCCCATGCACTGCCAAACATGTCGGATGCCACAGTCATGCCCACAGGGATGTTCAAGTTGCTCCCGGAAGTTCATCCTGCACAATCCCAAACACACCCGAAGCCTCTGCTGTGCCCGCAGGAATGATCCGATCAATCCCTGGAAGTTCGTCCTGAGCACTACAGAACGTGCCCATTACCGCTGCCGCACCTACGGGAATATTTCTGGTCGCTCCTAGAAGTTCGTCCTGTGCATTACTGAACGTGCCCGACGCCTCTGCCAGGCCCACAGGGATGTTTCAGTCACTCCCAGAAGTTCAAACCATGCACTACCAACGTGCCCGAAGCCTCGTCTGCACCCGTTGGGATGTTTCCGGATGCTCCCGAAATTTCATCCCACGCTCTGCCGAACATGTCCCACACCGCTGCCATGCCCGCAATGATGTAGTGGTCACTCCCTAGAAGTTTGTCCTGTGCACTGACAAACGTGCCTGACCCCTCTGCGTGCCTGTAGGGATGTTCCGTTCGCTCCCAGAAGTTCATCCTGTGCACTGCCAAATGCGCCCGAAGCTCTGCCAGGCCCTGCTGGGATTTTTCGGTCGCTCCAGGAAGTTCATCCCGCACACTGCCCAACATGTCCAATGCTGCTGCCACACCTGCAGGGATGTTCTGGTCGCTCCTGCAAGTTTGTACCGCGCACTGCTGAACGTGCCTAATGCCTCTGCTGCACCCGTAGGGATGTTCCGGTTGCTCCCGAAAGTTCTTCCCGAGCACTGCTGAACATGTTCGACGCCTCTACTGTGCCCGTTGGGGATGTTTCAGTTGCTCTTGGAAGTTCGTTCTGCTTGCTGCCCTCTGTTGTGCCCGTGGGGATGTTCCGGTCAATTTCAGAAGTTCGTCCCGTGCACTGCCAAATGCAACCGATGTCTCTGCCGCACCTGTAGGGATGTTCCGGTGGCTCCAAGAAGTTCATCCCATACGCTGCCCAACCCACCCGAAGCCTCTGCCGTGCCCGCGAGGATGCTCCGGTCGCTCCTGGAAGTTCGTCCCATGCGCTGCCCAATGCACCTGAAGCCTCAGCCGTGCCCGCGGGGATGCTCTGGTCGCTCCCGGAAGTTTGTCCTGCACACTGCCAAACGTGTCCAATGCCGCTACGGTGCCCATGGGGATGTTCAGGTTGGTTTCCTAAGTTCATTCCGCATGCTGCCTAACATGCCCAAAGCCTCTGCTGCACCCACAGGGATC
>BNST01001790.1:0-16179 GCA_019650275.1 Xylocarpus granatum | reverse complement strand
TTTGTCCGAGGGTTTGATGACCTTCGTTGTGCTGTGGGTTATGCTTCTCCCTCTTGCCTTATCTTGGCAAGCTGTCCCTCATAGTTTGTCATGCTAGGCGGGCCAAATCTATTCACTAGCCCTTGTGTGAACCTTGTCCAGCCTATCCTTCTCTCTTCTTGGCCATAGGTGGCCAACTGCATCAATCCAAAATCACATGACACCAATTGCATGAGGAAGATTTGGACTTGTTTTCTGGCCACTTGGGGTGTGTCTCTCTTTAACTGTTCAAGAGAATGAATGATAGATGATATTTGATGTTTGATATCACCTACCTGGTCATGGATCGCATTCTGGTTCCTCTCCAAGGCAAGGATTCTTCCACGGTTGGTGACTGAGAAATCTTCCCCGGTCTGTTCCTGTGGTGCAGGTGAAATGCTGCCTAGATGTCATGGTAACCTTGATGCCTTGCAATTGACTGGTGTCTGTGCTGCTGTCTCAACTAGAGCACTAATTTGTTGGGATGATCGTACTACCTCTCAACTGGTGATTGTGATGATTTCTCAACGAGAGCACTAATTTGTTAGGGTCCCGATTTTTTCCCCAACTTTTCTACACCTTAGGGGTCAGCACGCCTACTGGAATCCTTCTTAACTTGCTGTCCCGTTTGATTCTTAAGTTCTTTTCTTATATTTACATCCCTAAGCTGTCCTTCAGGTTAACTAACATATATAAGGATATGTTGGATAGGCAAGACAACTCTTAAACCTATCACAACTTGCCTTGGTTGAAGAAGACAACTCTTAACTTCAACCTTAGCTCTTAAGCAAGGAAGACAACTCTTAACCTTGTCTTAAGCCCAAGTTATCTCAAGACAACTCTTAAAAGATAACCAAAAATATAAACAAGAAAGTAAGCAAGAATGCTAACCTTGATTCTTGATTATTGAATGAGAAAATAACAAAATTCGGAGCATCTGTCCTCCTCACAAATAATGGGCTGTATTTATAGTCCTAAGACAGCCTTATCCTAATTTAACTAGGACTTAGGTTCCTTATCCACTTAGGATATGTTTTCCTAAGTCAACAAGCTTTTCTAAGTCAACTAAAACATTATCAAGATAGACCTTATCCCATTGTTTCCTAATCCTACTAGGATTCTTGGTCTTTCTTGAATTCCTACTAAGACTAGAATTCCTACTTTGGCTAAGTCCTTCTATCCTTATCTTATCTTCTTTCATACAGCTGCTGACTTTTTCTTTGCTGTTTCCTTCTTGGATTAGACTTCTGTTGTGGCGTCCTTCCTCTCCAAGACTTCTCTTTGGCGTGGTCATCTTGCTGAAGTAAACCTTTCAAGACGTCCTGCTGCTGCTGGAGTTCTTCACGCCGTCACTCTCCTTCTCCTGCTCGGATTGCTTCCTGCGTGTCCTGCCAATGCTGGTCTTCTTCTTGGCTTTGATTTTCTGCAATTGATTAGGACTGAGTCAGAACCTGGCCATGCTTCACTGCTTGCTGCATGCAGGCTTGTTGTGCACACACTCTGCCGTGCCCACGGGGATGTTCTGGTTGCTCCCGGATGTTCGTCTCGCACACTGCAGAATGTGCTGGACGCCGCTTTCGAGCCCGCGTGGATGTTCCGGTCGCTCCAGGGAAGTTCAACCTGAGCGCTGCCGAGCACGTCCAACTCCTCTGCCGAGCCCATGGTGATTTTCCGGTCGCTCCAAGAAGTTCATCTCACGTACTGCCAAACGCGCCTGACTCTGCTGCGTTGCCTGCAGGGATGTTCTGGTGACTCCCAGAAGTTTGTCCTGGGCACTGCCGAACATGCCCGATGACTCTACTGTGCTCACGGGGATGTTGAGATTGCTCCCGGAAGTTCATCCCGCACACTACGAAATGTGCATGAACCCTCTGCCGCGCCAGGGGGGATGTTCCAGTAGGTCCAGAAAGTTTGTCCCGCGTACTGCCAAACGTATCCGACAGTGCTGCCACGCCCGCGGGATGTTCCACTTGCTCCGGAAGTTCGTCCTGTGCACTGCTGAACACATCCGAAGACAACGCCGAACGTTCGGGTATGTGTCGGTCACTCCCGGAAGTTCTTCCTGGCACTGCTGAACATGCCTGATGATTCTACTGCACTCATGGGGATGTTGCAGTCGCTCCCCGAAGTTTGTCCCACACACTGCCAAATGTGCCCGAACCCTCCACTGCACCTGCAGGAATGTACCGGTAAGTCCGGCAAGTTCGTCCCATGCACTGTTGAATGTATCTGACGCTGCTGCTGTGCCCGTGGGATGTTCTGGTCACTCCTAGAAGTTCGTCCTGCACACTGCCGAACTGTAGGGGTCCCGATTTTTTTCCCCAACTTTTCTACACCTTAGGGGTTAGCACGCCTACTGAAAACCTTCCTAACTTGCTGTCCCATTTGATTCTTGAGTTCTTTTCTTATATTTACGTCCCCTAAGCTGTCCTTCGGGTTAGCTAATGTATATAAAGATATGTTGGATAGGCAAGACAACTCTTAAACCTATCACAACTTGCCTTGGTTGAAGAAAACAACTCTTAACTTCAACCTTAGCTCTTAAGCAAGGAAGACAACTCTTCACCTTGACTTAAGCCCAAGTTATCTCAAGACAACTCTTAAAAGATAACTGAAAATATCAAACAAGAAAGTAAGCAAGAATGCTAACTTTGATTCTTGATTATTGAATGAGAAAATAACAAAATTCAGAGCATATCTCCTCCTCACAAATAATGGGCTGTATTTATAGTATTAGACAACCTTATCCTAATTCAACTAGTACTTAGTTCCTTATCCACTTAGGATATGTTTTCCTAAGTCAACAAGGTTTTCTAAGTCAACTAAAACATTATCAAGATAGACCTTATCCCACTGTTTCCTAATCCTACTAGGATTCTTGGTCTTTCTTGAATTCCTACTTAGACTAGAATTCCTACTTTGACTAAGTCTTTCTGTCCTTATTTTATGTTTTCTCCCATAGCTGCTGAACTTCTTCTTGCCATTTCCTTCTTGGATTAGAACTTCTGCTATGGCGTGTCCTTCCTCTCCAAGATTCCTCCTTGACATGATCCTCTTACTGAAGTCAAACCTGCCATGACGTCCAGCTGCTGCTGGAGTTCTTCATGCCGTTTATGTCCTTCTCCTGCTGGAACTCTTCTTGACATGGACGTGTTGCTGCTGCTGGGAGTTCTTCTTGATGCTATTGTCCTTCTTCTGCTGGAACTCCTGTTGGTGTGAATGTCCTTCATTAATTAGGATTAAGTCAAATACTGGCCAGGCTTCACTGCTGGGCTGCACACTTGCTGTTGCCATGCTTGTTGTGCACATTTTCTGGCCCATGCTCTCCTTTGCTGCCTCATTTTCTGCCCGTTGCATTTCTTGCATACTTAGGTTCTCAACACGAATGCACCCAACACCTCTGCCGCACCTGCAAAGATGTTCCGGTCGCTGCTGGAAGTTCATCCCCTCGCACTGCCAAACACGTCCAAAGCCGGCACCGCACGCACGGGGATGTTCCGGGTCCCTCCCGGAAGCTTGTCCCGCGCACTGCTGAATGCGTCCAATGCCGCTGCCACATCCACGGGGATGTTTCGGTCACTCCCGGAACTTCATCCCACACACGGCCGAACAAGTCGGAAGCCTCTGCCGCGCGCCTTGGAGATGTTCCCATCACCCCCGAAAGTTTGTCCTGCACACTGCTGACTACGTCCAATGCCGCTGCTGTGCCCGCAGCAAATTTTTGGTAGGTCCTGGAAGTTCGTCCGGGTACTGCAGAATGCGTCTGACGCCTCTGCCACACCTGCAGGGGATGTTCCGGTCACTCCCAGAAGTTCGTTCTGCGCACTACTGAATGTGCCTGAAGCCTCTGCCGCGCCCTCGGGTATGTTCTGGTAGGTTCAAGAAGTTAATCCTGTGCATTGCCTAACGTATTTGACGCCGCTGCCTCGCCCATGGGGATGTTCCTGTCACTCATAGAACTTCGTCCCAAGCACGGCCGAACACACCCGAAGCATCTACCGCACCTGCGGAGATGTTCCCATCGCTCCCTGGAAGTTCATCCCGAGCACTGCCGAACAAGTTCGACACCGCTGCTGCGCCCGTGGGGAATTTTTGGTAGCTCCCAGAAGTTCATCCCGAGCATTGCTGAACACATCTGACGACTCTGCCTGCCCGTGGGGATGTTCCAGCGCTACCAGAAGTTCGTCTTGTGCACTACCGAATGTGCCCGAAGCCTCTGCCATGCCCTCAGGTATGTTCCGGTAGGTCCGGGAAGTTCATCCAGTGCACTGCCGAATGTATATGATGCCACTGCCATGCCCGTGGGGATGATCTGATCGCTCCCAGATGTTCGTCCCACACACTGCCGAACGCGCATGATGCCTCTGCCGTGCCCACGGGGATGTTCCAGTCACTCCCAAAAGTTTGTCCCGCGAACTGACAAACTTGCACAATGCAGCTGCCACGCCCATGGGGATAATTTGGCCGTCCTCGGTAGTTCATCCCACGCACTGCCAAACATGTTTGATGCCGTTGCCACACCCACGGGAGATGCTCCAGCCACTCCCGGAAGTTCATCCTGGTCACTGCCGAGCGCGCCCGTAGCCTCTGCCACACCTGCAGGGATGTTCCGGTCACTCCTAGAAGTTCACCCTAGTACTGCAAATGCATCTGATGCCTCTGTCGAGCCTGCGGGTATTTTCTGGTCGCTCCCAGAAGTTCATCCAATGCACTGCCGAATGCGCCCAGCGCCGCTTCTGAGACCGTGGGGATGTTCCAGTCGCTCCCTGTAAGTTTGTCCTGTGCACCGTCGCATGCGCCAGACACCTCTGCTGTGCCCGCAGGGACGTTCTGGTCGCACCCGAAGTCAGCCCCGCGCACCACCGAACGCGCCCGATGCATCTGTAGCTCCCTTCAGGGATGTTTGGGTTGCTACTGGAAGTTCATACTGTTCACTGCTCAAACAGCATGCCCGAAGTCCTTGTCCACCCGCGGAGATGTTCCCGTTGCTTCCAGAAGTTTGTCCTAATCTTAATTGATTCTGATTATACAAGTCTAGATTTCTTTCTAAATCTATTACTTCTTCCAGCCTTACATTACTATTTCCTTCTCTATCCTGTCTTCTTAATATTCTATCTATTAAAGTATATGGTCTTTCTATACTGGTGCTATTTCTATGAGTTTCATTACTCCTAGTAATGTTACCTTGTCTATCTATACTAGTAGTAGTGTTACTTCTTCTAAGCGACATCCTATTCCCACTTTTTCCAAACTAGCATTTTACCTTTTGATCCTCCTACTACTGGTTTAGGTCCTAAGGATAAATTTACTAATTTATCATTAATATTTTCTATTGTTTTTATAAATAGAGGGTCTTGATTCCTATTTGGTAACTTTTCTAAACTACATTCTAAAGCTACCAATTTTTTATTGATTTCTAATAATAAGGAAATTATTGTGTTATTTTGCCTAATTATTGTTTTGTAGGGAATTCCTGCAACAGATCCTAACTTATTCATATCTTTACTAAAACCTATTGCTGGTCCTACTATTTCATTTTCAGTAATTTCTAAATTTTTTAAATAAAAAGGGTCTTTTTCTAAACTCATGTTTCTATTTAATAATTGTTCACAAGATTTTGTCTGTTAATAAGCATTCAAAACAACAGATTTAAAGATAAAGTTTTTGCTCTGATACCAAATTGGGGGGCGAGGTACGGGAAAAGCAGAGAGAGCCGCAGAACAACCGCCAGAGCGCAGGAGAGCGCCTAGGGGGTTACTGGAAGCTTTGAGGGAGGAAGGAGGAGAGAGAAAGGGAAGAGGGGCGTACCTCTCTCTTAATCCATTTCACCCGTATGAATCCTACAACCTAGCACTATTTCCGATGAATAACTAACTACTCTAACATACTACTACTAACAACTACTATGCACAATTATTTTCTACAGAATTCTAAATTTACCAGAGTTATTTAAAGAACCAACCACCGGAGTTTCACGGCGTTGGGGATTTAGGAATAAGACTGTTAAGAGAGGGGCTCTCTATCTTAACAGAATATGTTGAAGGATTAAGAGAGATTACCTTTATACTCTGAAAGGCTTAAGAGAGATATAGTAGGAGAGGGTTTTTGGATTGAAGAAGTTTTGGCGTCGCTCTGGATGCCTTTCATTAAACCAAAGAGGGGGTTTATATACAACCTAAAAGATAACTCATGGTTAGAGATAACCATGGTTACTTTCTAAAAAGAAAACTCTAGTTACAAAAAGTAAACTAACCCATGGTCAAATATTACCATGGTTTACAAAAAGAAACTATGATTAACAAAAAGTAACTTAACCAATGGTTAGATAGAACCATGGTTATAAAAAGAAACCTAAAAGTAACTATGGTTACAAAAGAGTAAATACTTTACAAAAAGTAAAATATTCTTGGGGCAGCTTTCCAAAGAGTCATCATTATCATCAGAGGAAAAGACAAGCTCAGGGCTAACATGGTGATCCCCAAAGCTCTTAATGCTGAGGTGTGCTCTGATGCTTGACAAGTGGTCTTCCATGCTTGGATTCTCATGAACCTGGCCCAAAAAAGGAACATATATATTAAAATGATTTGTCTTGGTGAACACCTTCATTCTATTATCTTCCATGTGCATGACATAATGATGTGTCCAAGACTTCATCTTTTGGGCAGATAACCATAAATTCCTAAAATGGCTGATATTTTCTTCAGTAGATGAGGTGACTTCTTCAGCCAACATTCTGCTCCATTGGGAATTTATGTCTATATTGAAAGGTTTTGAGAAAATGTAAGCATCTATTAAGACTTCCGCCTTGGCTTCCTCAGGATATCCTGTATTGTAACTAGCTGGAATAGAAGAGATTTGCAAGTTTAAATGTCCTTCTGTACCAGCCTGATTTCTCTCAAAATATTCATACAGGATGTGGGCCAATTTCCAGGAGAGTGGTTCAACAAGCCTTTTGACTTGTAATGGATCAGTAACCACAATCCTTGCTAAAAAACCCATTTCAAAAAGTATCTGTAATGAGAAAAGAGTCATTGAATCACTCCATTTTTCTAAATGGGCTGTGGCTTTGAAGAGGATAAAACCTTTGCTGCAAGAACAAATTCCAGGAAGATCATGATCTCTGGTTTTATAATAAAAACCTATCACCCCCAATTATGGGAAGAAGTATTAGCAAAATGGGAATCTAGTACTGTTTTACATTTAAGTACTTTTAATTTTATAGACAATCAAGAAAAAGTAAATTATGTAGAAAACTTATTAGGAGAAGTAGCAAAGTTATATTTTCAATCCTGGAAAAAAGACCATAGTGATTCATATAGAGTATTAGTAGCTAATGCAGATGTAACAGAAAATATAACTAGTCAGATTAGACAAATGATTTTAGGATATGATCAATATAGAGGAAATACGGAAATGCAGAATAGGGCATTACAGGATTTAGAAAGATTACATATAGATAATATGACCCAGATAAAAGATTTTAGCAATGAATATCTTAATTTAGCCAGTAAAACAGGAAGAGCCTTTACGGATGGTCAATTAAGTAGTAAATATTTTTTAAAATTACCACCTCCTTTTAATACGATTTTAGCAGAAGAATGGAAAAAGAAATATGGTGATGCTTTTCAAATAGCTGTAGCTCCTAGGATTATTTTTACCTTTGAATATTTAAAAAATCAATGTGTAGCAAATGAAGTAGCTAGACAAGTTAAAAGTTATAATTACTGTAAAAATGTATACATACCAGGAATATATAAACAAGATAGAAGAAAGAAATACTTTAGAAAAGCTACTAATTATAGAAAAGGTATACCTAGGAAAAATCATGTTAGTAAATTTAAGAATAAAAAACCACCTGTTAGCAAGTGTAAATGTTTTGTATGTGGACAATTTGGTCATTATGCTAGAGAATGCAGAAGTAAAAATGGAAATTTAGAAAGAATGACATATTTCTATTTGAGGTATTTCTGGACTATTTACTACTCCTGAGGATGTGCTAGCTAATATCCTATCCCCTATATAATTATCATATTTAGGCATATCTAATTCTTCTAAAGGTAATATGTAATTTTCTGTATTTATACCATTCCTAAGGATTTCTAATAAGTTTATATCTTCTCCTATTATTATTTTATTCTCTATTTTTTCTTCCTTTATTGGTATTTCTTTTCTATTTACTAATTCTACATCTTTCATATTATTTTCTATTGGTTCATATTTTTTATTATTCTTATTTCCTATTCTGGGGTACTCATCCCCATAAACCATATCTATGTATAAACTACAGTCATCTAAGTCTGGAATTTCTAAAAAATCTACTGTCCAGTCATAATTTGGGTATTTACTATATAATATTCTTATCTTTTGTCTTTCCATTATTCTATAATCTAGATGCTACAAGACTATGTTTTAACCAATTTTCTAATTCTTTTAACAAGGTTATTCGTAATTCTATCCTATGTCTAAATATATTATTTACTCCTATTTGTATTAATCTTTCTTCTAATCTTTCAACTTCTATGATTAACATATTTCTAAATGCTGCTATGTTTATTCTACTGTCTAAATTGAAATTCAGAAAGTTTGAAAGCTTAATATAAAAGAACTAAGAACAACTGTTTAAGAAAAACCATTTATTATAACTCTTTTTAGTTAAAGGACTCAAAAGATTTTAGCTGAAAACGGGCAGGCTCTGTTAATGTAAAAGTTATGGAGCGGACTAAGTCCTAGGAGTAAGATTAAAAATCTTAGAGTCTAAAACCTTAACATAAGAGAGTTAGAATAAAATAGATCTAAGTGTGAGTATAAAGCCTTTATGATTAAGCAAATTTTCCTGAAAACGTGTATTAGGTTAAAAAACTCTTAAAGAGGTAAGTCAGGCAGAAGCGTGGAGGCTGATAAGACCTAGACGAAAACTTGCGGAGTCCAAAACCTGATATTATGACCAGTAAGGAAGAAGAGGTACTTCATAGGCTTGATTACTTAGATTTAGATACAGGAGGACGATACCATAGGAAGAGGTCTGTAGATAATCTAAACATAGTTTACACCCAAGGCGTCAGACACGCCTGAGGGGATGTTCCGGTTGCTCTCAGAGTTTGTCCTGCACACTGCCGAACACGTCCGATGCCTCTGCTGCACCCACAGGGATATTCCAGTCACTCCCGCAAGTTCATCCTGTGCATTGCCGAATGAGCCCGACCCGCTGCCGCACCTGCTAGGATGTTCGGTTGCTCCCGGAAGTTCGTCCCAAGCACTGCTGAATGCTCCCAATGCCTCTGCCCAAGCCCGCAGGTGTTTTCGGTCACTCGTGGAAATTTGCCCATGCATTGCTAAATGCACCCAATGCCAGTGGCGCACCTGCAGTGATATTCCAGTTGCTCCCAGTAGTGTTTCCTGCACACTTTCAAACATGCCCAAAGAGAATTCTCCGGTCGCTCCAGGAAGTTCATCCTGCGCACTACCCAATGCGGCTGACTTAACTACTGCACCCGCGGGGTTGTTGTGGACACTCCCCGAAGTTCATCCCATGCAGTGCCAAACATGCCCAACGCCTCTGTAGTGCCAGCGGTGATGTTCCAATTCGTCCCAGAAGTTCATTCTGCACACTTCCCAATGCATTTGACGCTGCTGCACCCACAGAGATGTTCCGGTCACTCTCCAAAGTTTGTACTGTGCACTGCCAAACACGCCCAATGCCACCACTGCGCCTGCGAGGACACTATGCCTGCAGTGATGTTCCGGTCTCACCCAGAAGTTTGTCCCCCGCACTGGCCCAATGTGCCTAAAGCCAGGAACTGCCACGCCTGCACAGATGTTCCCACTCCTGGATGTTCATCCCGCACACTGCCGAACTGTCCTACGCCTCTGTCTCACCAGCAGGGATTTTCCAGTTGCTCCCACAAGTTCGTCCCATGCACTGACCAACCTGCCTGATGCCTCTTGCCATGCCCGGCAGAATGTTCCAGTCACTCCCGGAAGTTTGTCCCGTGCACTGCCCAACCCGACCAAATCCTCTGCTGCACCTGCAGTGATGTTCCAGTTACTCCTGGAAGTTCATCCCGCTCACTGCTGAACACACCTAATGCCTCTGCTGCACGCACAAGAATGTTCTGGTTGCTCCCGAAAGTTCGTCTTTTGCACTGTAGAAAGTACGTGACACCTTTGCTGCACGCACGAGGATGTTCCAGTCACTCCTGAAAGCTTTTCCAGCGCACTGCTGTATGCACCCTATGCCTCTCCTGCGCCCACAGGGATGTTCCAGTTGCTCCCAAAAGTTCATCCCATGCACTGACAAATGCGCCTGATGCCACTCCCTTGCCCACGGTGACGTTCTAGTCACTCCCTGAAGTTTGTCCCATGCACTGCCCAACATGCCCAGTGCCGCTGTCGCGGCTGCAGGGATGTGCCAGTAGCTCCCAAAATTCGTCCTGCACCCTGTCAAACCCATGCCCTTAAGGGATGTTCCATTAGCTCCACGAAGTTCATCCCATGCACTACTGAACATGTCCGACGCCTCTACCAGGGCTGCATGGATATTTCAGTTACTTTTGGAAGTTCATCCCGTGCATGCTTAACATGCTTGAAGCCTCTGCTGTACCCTTGGAAATGCTCTGTTCGCTCCTGGAAGTTTGTCCCGTGCACTGCCGAATGCGCCCGACGCCTCTGTTGAGCCTGCTGGAATTTTACAGTTGCTCTTGGAAGTTCGTACTGCACACTGCAGAACATGTCTGATGCCTCTGCCAAGCCCTCTGGGATTTTTTGGTCATTCCTGGATGTTTGTCACGCATACGGCAAAATCCACCCACCGGGATGTTCTAGTCGCTCCCGAAAGTTCATCCCATGCACTGCTGACTGCACCCGACGTAGCTGCCCCACTGGCGGTGTTGTCCTGGTCGCTCCCTGAAGTTCATCCCGCACACTGCTGAATGTGCCCAATGCCTCTGCCTCGCCCAAAGAGATGTTCCGGTCACTTCCAGAAGTTTGTCCCGCACACTGTAAAACCCAGCCGAAGCCTCTGCTGTGCCAGCGTCGATGTTCTAGTCACTCCCGGAAGTTTATCTTACACACTGCCTAGCACATATAAAGCCTCTGCCATGCCCATGTGCTGCAAACTACCAAATGTGCCGGATTCGCTGTCGCGCTCTCAGGGATGTTCTAGTTGCTCCTGGAAGTTTGTCCCAAGCACTGGCAAACGCACCTGATAATTCTGCCACACCCGTGGAGATTTTCTGGTCGCCCCTGGAAGTTGTCTCACACACTGCCAAACGTGCCTGACCCACTGCCGTGCTTGCAAGGATGCTTCGGTCACTCCCGGTAGTTCGTCCGGAGCATTGCCGAATGCACCTGATGCCTCTGCCATCCTGCAAGGATGTTCCGGTCACTCCTAGAAGTTTGTCCCTCGCACTGCCAAATGTGGCCGAAGCCTCTTCCACGCCTGAGCTCCAGGAAGTTCGTTACTGCATTGCCAAACATGTCTGACGCTGCTGTGCCCATGGGAATGTTTCGGTCGGTTCCAAAAGTTCGTCCCATGCACTGCAGAATGCACCCCATGCCTCAGCCACAACCGTGGGGATGTTCTAGTCGCGCCAGGAAGTTCGTCCACTGCACTGCTGAATGCATCCGATGCCACTGCCGAGCCCATGGGGATTTTCCAGGTCACTCCTGGAAGTTTGTCCGGTGCACTGCCTAATACGCCCGAAGCCTCTGCTGCACCCACGGGGAAGTTCTGATCACTTCTGAGAGTTCGTCCTGCACACTGCCGAATGTGCCCAATGACTCCAACGTGCCCGCAGAGACGTTCCAGTCGCTCCCGGAAGTTTTTCCTGCACACTACCAAACTGTCAAGGACCTTAGGAGGCAAAAGGAGCATGAGCAAATGCATGCAAGGTGCCAAGCAGCAAGAGAGGCAGAAACAGGCAAGAATGTGTGCGCAACAAGCCTGCATGCAGCATGCAGTGAAGCACGGCCAGGTTCTGACCTAGTCCTAACTAACTGTGGAAATCCAAGCCAAGAAGAACACCAGCATTGGCAGGACACACATGACGCAATCCAAGCAGGAGAAGGACATGGATGGCATGAAGAATTCCAACAGCAGCAGGACATCTTGGCAGGTTTGACTTCAGCAAGATGTTCACGTCAAGGAGGAGTCTTGGAATGGAAGGACATGCCATAATGGAAGTCCTAATCCAAGAAGAAAACGGCAAGATGAAGGTCAACAACTGTAGGAGAGAAGATAAGATAAGGACAGAAAGACTTAGTCAAAGTAGGAATTCTAGTCTTAGTAGGAATTCAAGAAAGACCAAGAATCCTAGGAGGATTAGGAAAACAGTGGGATAAGGCCTATCTTGATAATGTTTTAGTTGACTTAGAAAAGCTTGTTGACTATGGAAAACATATCCTAAGGGGATGAGGAACCTAAGTACTAGTTGAATTAGGATAAGGCTGTCTAAATACTATAAATACAGCCCATTATTTGTGAGCAGGAGGTATGATTTTGTATTCTTTTCATTCATTAATCAAGAATCAAGGTTAGCATTCTTGCTTCCATTCTTGTTTATATTTCAGTTATCTTTTAAGAGTTGTCTTAAGATAACTTGGGCTTAAGTCAAGGTGAAGAGTTGTCTTCCTTCCTTAAGAGCTAAGGTTGAAGTCAATAGTTGTCTTCTTCAACCAAGGCAAGTTGTGATAGGTTTAAGAGTTGTCTTGCCTATCCATCATATCCTTTACACATTAGTTAATCCTAAAGGACAGCTTAGGGGATGAAAATCTAAGAAAAGAACTCAAGAATCAAATGGGACAGCAAGTTAGGAACATTTTTTAGTAGGCGTGCTGACCCCTAAGGTGTAGAAAAGTTGGGGAAAAAAATTAGGACCCCAACAAATTGGTGCTTTTGTTGAGAAGTCAGCACAATCACCAGTTGAGAGGTAGCACGATCACCCTAACAAATTTGTTCTCATTGAGACATCAGCAAAAACACCAGTCAATTGCAAGCCATCACGGTTACTATGTCATCTAGGCAGCATTCACCCGCACCACAGGAACAGACCGGGGAAGACTTCTCAGTCGCCAACCGTGGAAGAATCCTTGCCTTAGAGAGGAACTAGAATGCAATCAATGATCAAGTAGGTGATATCAAACACCAAATATCATCTATCATTCATTCTCTTAAACAATTGAAGAGAGATACACCCCGCATGGCCCGACAAACAAGTCCAAACCGAGCAGGGCAGAAATAGCCACATACCACAAACATCTAGGAGTCTGCAATCAGAAGTCACATGGCACCAAGCGCATGAGGACGAATCTGACTAGGAGCAACTTCCCTCTCAAGAAAGGGGGAAAAGGCGCATGAGTTTGGGAAGCAGGAGGGAGACTTCACCAAACGAACACCCACCCCATGATCGCTATAATGAGCATAGTGATGATAAGGAAGTGATGGACAAAAGGCCCGCATCATGGCAACCAAGAAGGGTGCGGAATCACCCTGAGGCAGAACCATGGCGCACCACAAGAAGGGAGGATTGGCACTATAACAGTCCAAGCCATTACACACGGCCCTAAGGTAAAAATCAAATTCCCTACCTTTGAGAAGGGAGATCCAACTAAATGGATCTCCAAGGCTGAATTTTAGTTTGAGAAACAAGGTATTGAGAGAGGTGAAATGGTTGATTTTGCATCCTATCACCTATGTGGGAGAGCCAACGAATGGTGGCATTGGCTTAAGGCCACCTATGGCTGAGAAAGAAGAAGAATAGGCTGGACAAGGTTCACACAAGAGTTAGTGAACAGATTTGGCCCGTCTAGCATGACTAACTACGAGGGACAGCTTGCCAAGATTAGGCAAGAAGGATCTCTAGAAAGCTACCTTGAAGAATTTGAGAGGTTGGCGAATTAGTAGGACATTGGCTAGATAGTGCACTAATTGGCACTTTCCTAGATGGCCTTGTACCTTGGCTAAGCCAAGAAGTGAAGATGAGGTATCCAAACTCTTTCACTCGATGCATTCAGTTGGCAAGACTCATCAATGATGGGAGAAGCATCACCTGCAGCACAACAAAGGTCATCAAACCCTCGGACAAACTAGGTAAGGCATCCACATCCAGTAAGACAGCACCCTCAAAAACAAAGGACCCTCTCAAACTATCCACTGAAGAAATCAACAGGAGAATCGAAAAGAGGCCTATGTTTTAGGTGCAATGAAAAGTGGCAAGTTGGCCACAAGTGCAAGAAAGGGCTGTTCAACATCATTGAAGTAGTAAGTGATGAAGAACACAAGGACAGCAGTGAGGAAGAACAAGAAACCTGCATGGACAGTGAGGAGGAAGCAAAAGTAGAACACTTCCCTGATCATGCAGAAGAAGGCAAAATCGACCTACATGCAGTAGGGGCAACCACCAAGCCCACTGCCATGAGGTTATTCGCAACCATTAACGGGAAAAATGTTTTGGTGTTGATAGATAGTGGAGCTACTCATAACTTCATCAACACTTCAGCTATGTCCAAAAAGGATTGCACCCTTTGAGGTAAGAGTGGCAAGCGGACAGAAGCTCAAGTGCGCACAAGTGATCCAGGCAGTAGCAATGCAAATTCACGCAGTCAAAAATAGACATGGAACTGCATGTGTTAGCCCTGGCAGGTCTTGATGTGGTTTTAGGCAATGCTTGGCTTAAAACCATAGGCAAGATAATGTTCGACTACGAATCCATGGCCATGCACTTCCAATGGAAGGGAAGGGACTGCACGTGGGAGGCATCCACCACCAATGCAGTGCATCATTGTGAGGTAAGTACCCTTGAACAACTATACTAAAAAAGGGCACAATGTTTTGGGGTTCTCTTGGCCACAAAGGGAGGAAAACATAGCCAAACATCATATACATGAAGACATACCAATGGGAGTAAGGAACCTACTGGAGCAATTCGGAGATGTCTTAGAGAGCTACCACCCTCAAGACATTACGACCATGCCATCTTATTAATCGACGAAATCCAGGTGATTAATATAGCACCTTACCGGTATGAAATCAAATGAATAGGTGGTACAAAAATCAGATGAAGGGGCTGCCATCCGATTGTTCCAGAAGATCCCTCTCATCCTAGATTTTCGCTCACCTCCTCTTCATCTAATATCTCTTCCTCGATAGCTTTTCAGCAGAGGGGATGTTCACATCTTCAGCTCACGAGTACCTATCCATCTTTGCAGGCTCACGGACCTACGATTGGGACAAGTAAACTTCCCCTAATAAAGGGCAGAGGCTCACCGAACGAAAGAACAAGCAAGCCTGAGCTGCCTTATAGTGGTGCCTTACCCGCAGGAAGACTGAACTAATCAAGGGTTCAATGTAATTGAGTGCTCAGTAGATTCTATGTCCATTCTTTGTTCCCGAATTGCAAGATTTATGTTTTATCACAATCTATATACGTATAGAAAGGCTTTGCCACTTTGACTGGCTCGTGAATGAGAAGGAATTGACTTATTAGATACTGGTAAAGTTTTGGGCAATGCAGTTTCTACATCCGTTCCTCATCCTTCCACCTCTAAAGAAGACTTCCGTGTTTGGCACAAGCGTCTAGGAAAGCTAGGAACACAGTACCTAACCGGGCCTAATAGCTGCTTATATCATTATTCTTTGAACCTTAACGGAAGGGAGAAGGAAGAGAGGTATTAACAACACTAAAGACGTTTCACCTTTACTAGACGAATGCCCTGCTTCAAAAGTCCCACGTGCTAGCGCGCTACGGCTTCAAAGAAGCGCTGAAAAATGAAATATTAGCGCGCGTACTCTTCTGCGCGACTCGGCGGTTGAGATTCAATCTCAACGAGTACTTATCTTTATGAAACGACTGATACCTGTAGTCTATCTGCCTCAGAGATTGGCAGTGCGGGGACTGTATGGATTACGTGTAAGCTAGGGGTCAGTCTAGAGATAGACTGTGCCACTACGAGGGTGGAAGAGTTTAGAAAGTAACTCTCTCTCTCTCTCGGTAAGGGAGTCTTAGGCTCGGGCCGGTTAGACCCATAGGTTCAGAGTGGACGCGAGTCCTATCTTGCTTGACCGAATGGATTTCGCTTGCCCGAGTCTAATGTATCCTACTCTCCTGCGGGTTCTGGAAGAGAACTTATTGGATTTTTAGGTGGAGAGGGACTCCTGTCGTATAC